>NW_017552322.1:587631-900382 GCF_001854935.1 Bemisia tabaci | reverse complement strand
AAAGTGATAGCGAAGGGGTTGGGGGGCCGTTCGGGGGGAGGGCACGACTCACGTTCGGAGCCGGAACGAGCTGAACTGCGTCGCGGACTCCGACCATTTACGGGGGAGCAGGATCAAAAGCTGTCGGAGCAATTAAAAGTCGTCAGCTCTTTACGGGGTTGAGGAAAACTGCATTGTAATCGGTGCACCGGCCAGGAGCCGCGACCCCCCCCCCCCCCCCCCCCCGATCGCTGACCCTTGGCCCCTGACCCCGACCCGGCGAGAGGGTGGGTTGGCTCGACGGACGCCGCGACAAGACGCGTCGCGTCGCCAAATTTCCGACGCGCGGCATCTGCCAAGAATCCGCGACATGGTCGCGATCAGGACAATATTTTTAGAGACCCCCGCACTGTCAACGTAACCAGATGAGGCAGAAGTTGAGCTCCGAGGTCAACGCCGCTTTTCGCCTAATGATGATTTATGACCAACTTGTTGGGCATAAAATTCGCCAAATCGTCGCTTGGCTTAACTTCAAATTAAGGAGATCTCGGAAAAGCATTAAACTATTTGGACTACGGGGTTCATTGCAGAATGTAGTTACGCCCTTGTGTAAGGAAGGCGATGAAATGATAGCTGGACTACATTTTGCAATTCTGCCATTTCCAGCCCATCAGATAAAACACTCAAGTGCGTAGGGGATTAATGGTATATACATCGTTTATAAACTGAGCCAGATATTGTAGTAGTTCCACATTGCTAAATGAAGTCCAACTGATGAGCAACTTTTTGACCATAAAATTAGTCAAATGATATCTGATGAAAATCGAGGTGAGGACCTTGCCCAGGGACAGCATATTTTAAAGAATCTGCACCAGCAATACAAGCAATATGTATTCAAGTAAAGCTAGTTAATTTCGTAGGTTAACGCTACTTTTCGTCTAATGATGATTGATGAGCCACCTTTTTATCCGAAAAATTGAATTCCTCTAAATGTGACTTATGAATCTTGAGGTGAGCACTTTCTTGGACATTTTTGCAAATTAGGCCAAGATTGCTAAATCAATCGCACACCTCTTTGGTACTGAGTTATCATGAGGCTCTAATATACAGGGTGCCCCAGGGGTTCGCGTTTGTGAATTTTGTTAGAATCTACTTTTGGGATCAAAATTTTGGGGAACGCCGGATTAGTTCTTTATAGTTTTCTCCAAAAATTCACCTTTTCAGAGTTACAGCATCTCAAAGTTTGGGTCGAAAAACTTCTTATTTTTTTCATTGTATCGACGGTAATGAATGAAAATGCATTATTTAACACGCTGAACACATCTCTGCCCCTAAAAACCCGAAATCATATTTTAGGGGTGTTGGGGTGGGGTCGGATTTTAAAAGGGGGGATTTTTTGAGAAAACGTCGTGGAGCAAAAGTCTTGTTTCGATCCCTAAAATCGATTCTGAAAAGTTCTGCTTTAACTTTGGGATACCTGTACAGTGTCTCTGACCTTGTCACCGATGTTATCATATCGTACCTATTATTCTGAAGTACCAGTCTAAAAAGTACGGTTCTGCGATCCACGTAACCGATCGATTTCGGAAGGGGTGGAAAAGACAGCAGTGTATCCACTCACGTTGCCACATCTTGAATGTTATATTCGTGGATGGTACTGAAAAATTCGGGCGTAATACCGAATGGGCGCCAGAAACTGTATCCATGTCCATCCCTTGAGAGAACCGATACTCGACAACGCTTTAAACGTCAATCAAGAGACTTCACCAGGACGACGAACTCTTGCGATCGATATTTCTCAGCGCAGCAAGTTAGTTTGTTCCATCAAGTTCAAGCCTATCCTGCTGTGCAATAGGAAAACGCCTTATCAAAATTCAAATGCTGCCAAATTTCCTCTCATGAAAAACGATCACTGGAAAAAAACACACTGGGTCTTGAGTCCAGACTCTTGAAAACATTGACAAGAAAAAATACTCTTGATTCAGTCAGATTTAAGCTTGAATCAAAAGGAAATCCGCTCAAATTAAGAGGCTTGGTTACTGATTTAAGCTAGATTCTGATCGAATCAAGAGTACTTTTTCTTGTCGATGTTTTCAAGAGTCTGGACTCAAGATCCAATGTGTTTTTTTTCCAGTGATGTTCGTGAATATTTTTCCTCGAATTTTTCAGAGAATATTGTTCAAAATTTTATCGAAAGTTTCTGAAAATTTTAAGGTGAAGTATCGATAACATCCCTCCAACACACCCTGTTTATCGATCCTTTTGCATAGGTTTAAATGGAAGATCAATCGATATACAAGCACGGCACGCCGCTGCACGCGTTATGATGTAAACCGATGGCGTCTACGCAGCCGTGCTATGAGGAAGAACGCCGTATGAACCTAGAAGAGTTGCCAAATTTCCTCGAATAAAACATTTATTTGTGAAGGAAGTTATGCATATTTTTCCTTGAAATGTTCAGATAGCTTCGATTCAAGTGCGAACAAAATCGTCTGAAAAACCGGAGGAAAAAAATTCAGAATTTTCCTAGTAAATTCGTCTTATATTGAAAGAAATATGGCAACAGCTGAATGCTCTTACGGCGCTCGGCACACACTCGATCGAGTCAATGGGACAGGTCTGACAAAATTTGGAAACTCTAAACGCGTATAACTCCGTTTATACAAAACTGTACAGCTCGAAAAGTTGTTTCATTGGTTTCCTCGTGAAATTTTCATTCGGAAGCATCACTTGAAATTTAAAATGTGACGAAACAAGCATCAAAATTTGAAGTTTCAGTCAAAAATTGTATGTCCGACCTCTCTAATTGAATCGACCCACCGTACGGTAGTAGCGAGGAAAAAGCGCGTGGCGTTATTCGGAGTTCGGAGACGACCCCGGCCGAAAAGCACGCGAGATGCATCATCACACAACATAACCTCATCGGATTCCCGAAAATCGCGGTATTTGGAACGGTGAGACAATACTCGGAACGGCGGGCGGATCGGATCGGGTCGGGTCGGGAGCCGGTCATTAACATTGCATCGACGACCCACGAAAACGTCACCGATCTGGACGACGACGCGACGCTTCCTCGAAGTCCCGATCCGGTCCTGGGTCGTGTCTGGGGTCCCGAGCCCGCCGCATCCACGCCGAAAGGCCAACAGTCAACATTTCCATCTCAGCGCCGCCTGGTCGCGTCACCCGTCGCACGGAATCGAACGCCGTAAAAAGTGGAGTATATGTTTAGGGGGAGTATGGCATGGCCACTGGGGCATCATCCTTCTCTGATTAGCTCACATTCCGCCGTGCTAAGGAAAAACGCCTTATGAGCCTTCAGACGTCGCCAAATTTCCCCCCATAAAATAATAATTTCCAGGGAAATCTGTGAATATTTTTCCTCCAATTTTTCAGAGAACTTTATTCGCAAGCAGATTTAAATTATCTGAAAATTTCAAGAGAAAACATTCACAACAACTCTCCTTTAAAATAAATATGTTATTGAATTACATTTGGCAACTCTCGGATGCTCATGTGGCGTTTTTCCCTAACACGGCAGCATTAGACAAGTGGACTACATTTTGCAATTTGGAACTATAAATTCTAGCCCGGTTTAAAAACAACGTAAAGCAAGGTTCAACGCAACGTTGGTGCAATTTTCCCTATGCACATAAGTGTTTTTTCAGAAGAGCCAGAATTTATAGTGCCAAATTGCAAAATACAGTCCAAGTAGCCGACCAAACGCGACTGAGTAGCCTGTTCAAACCGTTGTAGTTCAGACTATTTGGAATCATTGTGGAACCCATCTTTGACGTCATGGAGCATCCCTCAATTACGTCAAAAAAATTTCGGCTGTTTTCGTACTATTTCTGCCATTCACGCCCAATTTCGGCTATTTCGGTATGTTTTCGGCTGTCTCCGCCCATTGTGACGTATCCGTTCAACCCCCATTCACTGATTCCCGTGAATGGTGGAGGAGGTCGTAAAGAATTTCGGCTCCCCACGCGATTGCATCCCTCGCGACGGACCGAGGATCCCTCTCAAGTCTCCTCGACCTTTGCCGAAATGACGAAAGACCCAAAGTTTCAAGTCGTAGAAAGGGATATTGAAAGGCGAACGGGTTTTATTACGGGGGCCGCACCCGTCCGATCACTTCCAGTCTCGGCGAGGAAGTTTCAAGAAGCGCCGTGGAATCTCGAGCAAGGGGGTAATCGGGAAATCCTTCGTTGGCGGATATTTTCTCGCTATTTACGCTCGATTTAGACGATATGTTTATTTTAGTACCGACCCAACCGCGAAGGGACTGGCCGGCCAGTCTTCCCGTTTCGCAGCTCCTCCGGTCAGCCGGTTGTTCAAACAAACGCTGACGGATTGTTTACGCCGGTGGTTCGCTGTACCAGCTGCGAGGCGCTAATCGATAGTTTCCCATTTGAAGCTATGCTAAAGAATCGATCATTAAGATATCGATCCTTTTACGTAGGTTTAAATGGCTCATCGATCGATTCATCGCACAGCACGACTGACGCTGCGTTGTTTCGCTTGCGAATCCGTTAATTTTAGCCGCGGAACGTGCGTGGTACATAGTCGCCACTCTGCCGTAAGGTCGTATCTCAGTTTTCAAGTGAGCCTTGTTTTACGTTAAACACATGCTTTTTGGAGATCATGCCGTAATCGAGATACGCTTCTACGTCGTAGGAGCGACGACATCTTGAATCAGCCGGGAACGGGTGGCGGCTATTAATAAATTAACTTCTACATAGCTCCCAGGCAGGAAGCAACCCAACTCCTCGCCGCAGACTTTGATTTTTAATGTTTCAATCGAAAGTTGCGGTTGCACGCCGAGTTGACGAATTGTGCGATTAAACTTAGATATTTCGCTTGGGTTTGAATGGGGGTAATTTTCAGCATTGTTTGGCAACGATGGTGCTCGCCGGAAATCAGGAACTTGTCGCGAAGTTTCCGCGAGCGTTGCGTTATTCAGCGGCCTTGTTGCCGAAATATTTATCGACTCCCTAAGGAAAAACGTCGTATGAACTTGCGAGCGTTGACAAATTTACTTTGAAAAATCACGAATTTTCAGGGAAATGTGTGAACATTTTCCGTCCAATTTTTAAGAGACTTTCCCTCGCAGTGTGATCTCAAGTATGCGAAAATTTCAAGTAGAAATACTCGTAATTTTTCTCAATAATTTTAAACGTGAAAATTTGACAACATGGGAATGTTTATGGCATTTTTCCTACCAGGGTAGCACTGCGGTCATCACTGAAATGAACCAAGTGCCGTTCCTTGGATGAGCCCCGGGCCACGTAAGGGAGCTAGTGTTTCGGGGCCCACCTGAAAAAGTGAACGTGTGAAACGACCCGTTTATGTTATGGAGCACGCGGCCGATGGGGGGGGGGCATTCCGACGTGAAGTGCAGAAGTGCTCGAGCCGGGAGTGGAAAGTTAGAGCCTTCATTTCTCGGTCTCGAGTTTTCCGACCCCTCGGAGGCCATGGGTACTTGCACGAGGGGAGAACCTCACCGCAATTAAATCGCGGCCTGCTTAAGTGTTTTTAATTCGGGGTTCATCCATACATTAACGAACGCACTCCGGGGGAGCGGGGAGGGGGGGTGGGGCAGCCTCGCTGCATGCGCATTATAGGGGACGCTCATAAATTACGTGAAGCTCTATGGAGGGGAGGTCAAGGATAGCATTGTGTCAGTTTGTTTATACACGTGGAAGGATAAGGACCACCGGCTTAAACATGTAAACGGGGTGGGGGGGGGGGGGGGGGGGGGGGGGGTAGGGTAGGGGGTGTTAATCCGAAATTTGGACCGAGTTTATCAGAAAGGAACCAACCCATATTTTCGAAAAAATTGAGTTAAGAATGTTTTTGAGTCCCACCAGCAGTATATTTCCTCCAGTCAAAAGCTGAAAGTCGAAAAACAGAAATTAGTTTGTGAAAGGACGCGTTAAGTAAAGTTAATTTTCTCCATCGAGTCTGATGCAGGAATACAACTTCAAACCTCTTTTTCTCAGTTTCAATTGAATGTGGGTTGGTTCCTCTCTGATGAACCCTTTCCATTTAGCAATCAGGACCTACAACTTCTCACTCAGTTTAGGAACAACGTATGTACCACTGGTTCTCCATGCGCCCTAACGACCTTACGTATGAGGCAGAAATTCTAGTTCCTAATTGCAAAATGCAGTTCATTTAGCGTCACGTATTTCATGAACGTCCCCTCATCGGAGGGGAGAAGGTGGACCCAGAGACCAGACTCTTGAATAAATTAACACGAAAAAATACTCTTGATTTAATCGGATTTTTGCTTGAATCCAAACGAAATCTGCTTCAATTAAGAGGCTTGGTTCTTGATTTAAGCTAGATTCTGATTGAATCCAAAGTACTTTTTCTGGTCGATGTTTTTAAGAGCCTGGACTCTAGATCCAATGTGTTTTTTTTTCCAGTGTTGTTAACCGCAAGCCCTTCTCGAAGACCGTGAAATCGGCATCGGCGCTTGCGAGTTTCCTCTGCAGGGTGCTTCCAAACTTTTTAGTCGGAGCTTTTGCGGCGAACCGAGTATTTGTTCGAGCCGCGGGACTTTGGGTCGCGGCCTCAAGCCACGGTTCCACAGACGGCGCGCGACGCGAAGTTGACTGTGTGACTGGGTACAATGATTTGGACTTCATTTTGCAATCCAGAACTACAATTTCTGGCTCATCCGTAAAACCACTCAAGTGTACAGAGAAATCAATACTACGTACGTTTTTCCAAAACTGAGCCAAAAACTTTTGTCCTTAATTGCAAAATGTAGCCTATTTTATCGAGCCTGGTGTCGCTACGGACGTCGGCGGCGCGAATAGTCTTGACAGTCCCACTGTGCTTGATAAACTTGACTACATTTTGCAATTAGGAACTACAATCCCTGGCTCAGTTTAGAAATAGCGTAAGTACCATGTGTTTTAACGGATGAGCCTGAAATTGTAGTCACCAATTGTGAAATGGCGTCATATTGATTTGAGATCTTGGCCCCAAGTTGCGTGCCCAACTTTGAATCTCGTTGGCCCAAAGTGTAAGGAGGTTTGCGGGGTAAAATTTTGTGTCATCTTAAATTTAAGTTTACCACTTTTCTGGAAAATATTCGCACTTCACAAAAAATTCTTAAGCATCCGTTTAGCTAACGAAGTTCAAAATTGTTTTGTTGTTATTTTCTCTACGAAAGATGAGGATAACAGAGGTCGAACGAAGCTGAAGCCAGGTAAAGGGTGGAAAAACGAAGGAGGAAATACTAAGTATAATAGAGTAATGAAGGAAAAAGAGGGAAAAAAGAACTAATGAAAAACCTGAACTTAGATTTTTAAAAAAAAATACAGAAAATTTCTGAACATTTTCAAATTTAGGCGGGCGCGCTGGAGCATTTTCTGGACCCCCTATGGAACCGTAGCTTCCGGCCGACCGACCCCGCGATTCGCGAAGTTGTGAAGTTGTGACAGGAACAAGGGAAACCCACCCCTGCTCCTCTCCCCCCTGCCCCTCCCGTTGTTTGACGTCATTTGCAATCGCATTTCGCATTATGTATTTACTCCGGGTCCTGTGAAATGTTAATGTTTCTGACAGTAATGGCATTTTTAACTTTTTCCCGTTTGTTTGGAAAAGCTTCGCCGCACAGCTCCGCGCGGAGTCGCCGCTGCGCCCGAGGCTGTTGAGAACTTCGGTCGCCGAGGGCAAAACAAATGCAACGCCCGCTTTTACGCTATATTGTCCCGGTTTCCGCAAAAACGCCTCCGTTGTAGTACGATGCTACCCTGTTTACTAGATCCGGTACAGGGTGTTCCGCAGGCTTGTCATTACGGGCACGAAGGGTGCTCACTCGTGTGGGGCTCCTTCGTGGGCGGGGTTGCCGATAGGCTGGAAAATCGGGAGAATCGGAAAAATCAGGGAAAGTCATGACGTTTTCAGGAAAAGTTGGGAAATTTCTGGAACATCTACTAATCACTGAAAAAAGTCACTGATTTTCCAACTGTTTCCCTTTCCGGTCATTTTTAAGGCTTGTCATCCGTTAACCAGCTACTAATTGCTTTTTTCATAATTTGATCCCTAAACGAGGGCATTTGGCCATAACTAACAATAAGCGAAAGTCAGCGTAAAAAAATAGGTGGAAATATTGTTCGAAGGTGAGGGGAAGTCAAAGATTTTTCTTTTTGCTTGTACGTCTAAAAAGCAGAAAAACACGTCGTTTATTAACTGTTGGAAATGCTCGAAACGTCTTTAAAAAAATGCAAGAGAGCGGTAAACCGTCGGAGTCTTTTATGTGTTGTCTCGTACAAGAAATTTCTCAATTTCCAGATAATTTCCCCACCGATCACGCGATCCGTGCCGTCTATATCAGGAAAATTAATATCGTCTGGAAAAATCGGGAGAATCTGTCATGGACCAGGAAATTCCTAGTTAATCTAGTATTTCTCAACCACATGTAATTTGGGGCATTCAAAAGTGAAACATTTGATTCAATCTATGAAATACGTTAGCTTGTAAAATCAAGCAAGCCTCAATTTCTTCAAAATCAAGAAATTTCATTCAAAAATATCAGGAAAATCCAAAATGAGATTTTATTGGACACGCTGAAGCACATTTTTCGTCTCAAGAGTCCATACGATGGCGAACGAATTCTTCCCCCGTTGAATACGCACAATTGCCTCCGAAAGTAGGCAAGGAGTATTTCAAAGGCCTCCGCTCTCGGCGACGCGATAAATTCGGAGGCCTTGAAAGCGAATCTGGAAATTAATGACTTTACAAGGCTGCTTGGGACCCGATCTCCTGTCAGTAGCCGCTATACGTCCCGCTGTCGCATCTCACGCCTACGGTAGCGAGGCGTGAACGATCGACTATCAATATATTCCCATTTGAAACCGTGGCAAAGAATCGATTATTAAGGTGTTCGAAGCTAACACCCTGTTAATCGATCCTTTTCCATAGGTGTAAATGGCAGATCAATCGATGTATCGCGAAGCACGCCACGCCGCACATTGGTTCCAGGGCCCGATCTAGGTGGCATTAATTAGAATATCACTGATGATGACATATTATATATGTTTCTAGGGGTTCTTTGGGTCGCTAATTACGAATTTGAAGTCAATTTGACTGTATCTTTTAGCATAAGGTGGTAAATTTGCATCTAGCTTGAAAATTCATACTTAATACTACATTAATAATATTTTAAAATGGCTGAATTCCTGGACTGATATATTTTTCAACCTTTTTTGATTTATCATCAAAAACTATCATGAATTTACGAGGATTTGTCCTCTAATTACTAATTTTATTATGGGGGGGGGGGCAATGTTGTATAATTTTGTGAACCAGGAATTGGTATTATCTGGTAAAATATACCTCCTAAATGTTGTGGTTGTGGTTTCCCTGAGGAAAATAAATTCCAGTACCAAAGAAAACTGCTTATCCCACTATTCGAGTTGTTCATACAGTGTTGACAAATCAGCGTAAGAAGAACTTTATTTGAACCTCAATGCTCGCTGATTTCTTGATTCGCCGCGCTTTAAAACCAACAGAAATTTTGAAGCTTCGTAATTTAATGGTACAATTATGCTATCAGAATTATTATATTATCAGAATAACTATGAATTAAGATTCGATCTTCGTCTATAATTCAAAAAATACATTTAAATTCATTATACGCGGCAATTTAAACACACATAACATAAATATTTTACTTGAACAAGAAGTATAGGTATTCACTCAATGAAGGAAAGCAGAAACCAAAATTAATGACAAAGTATTTTGAAAGAAAAATGATTACTGTCTGTAGGAGCAGGAAAAATATTCATCGGTATAATATTTTATTGCGCATCAAAAAGAGTGAGGTGTCACACTTGCTTTTTTTCTTTTTGAAACAAAGTTGTGAGCTTGCGATGATTTCAGAGCCTTACAAACCTGAGAGAATAAAAACACGAAGAAATCATGAACCAAGAAAGAAATAAGCATTCGTCGTTAAGTTAGAGGACATTTACTCATACGATCACGGAATAATGCGCGAGGAGTGCAGTAAGCTCCTTTTCTGTGGAACATTGCTATGTCTATGGGCCTCTCTAAAGGTACAGACAATGTGAAAAACAATTATCTAAACGATTGAGAGGATTTAAGAACCCACGTGTTCTGTATTTTGAGCCATTATTGTAAAATTTCTAGTCAAAAAACGGGAACTGTCTTTAGTCTATGGGCTTCTCTACAGGTGAAAAATAATCATCCCAATAATTGTGAGGATTTGAGAACTCAGGTGATGTGCAAAAAATGCAGTCCTCAAAGATTTGGAGTCTGCAGTAGTGCAGTAAACTCCTCAGTGTGTCAATTGTCTTCATTTCTCGAAGGCCGGTTTTGGAAATTCAAAGTGCGCTAACCTCCAGGGACGCAAGTATGCGCAGAATTTTTTTGCTCCGAAATCAAGTGTAGGGTCAGCACTAACTACTACAGTCGGTCTGCACGTGTGCGAACCTACGCAGGGCCTTTATTTTGAGTCATAATTGTAAAATTTCCAGTCAAAAAACCGGAGATGTGGTAAGTCTATGGGCTTCTCTAGAGGTATAGACAAAGTAAAAAATAATCATCTTAACGATTATGAAGACTTGAGAACCCACATGACCTATAAAAAATGCAGTATTCATATTCCCAAGGATCTGAGGTCTGCAGTAAGCTCCTTAGTGTGTCAATTCTTTATTTCTTGAAAGCCGGTTTTGGAAATTCAAAGTGCCCTAACCCCCAGGGACGCAAGTATGCGCAGAATTTTATTGCACTAAAATCAAGTTTAGGGTTAGTACTAACTACTACAGTAGGTCTGTATGCGTGCGAACCGGCGCAAGACATTCATCTAGAGCCATTTTTGTAAAAATTTGCTTGGAATTAGTGGAAAATAACGCTTTGTCTAACGGCTTGTCTAGATGTATAGACACGTTTTTGAAAGATAGTAAGAACGTATAAACCTTTAACACGCCTTATATTTTTGATACACCATAACAGAACACTTCACATTTGCATCTATTTCTGTGTGATGAACTTCAAATCATAGGACCTGACAGTAAACACTGAAAACTGGTGCGAGTCCGCCCAAAAGTACCTCGCGGCCTCATCTTTAGGTGCTTATCATTTCCTTATAAGTGATCCAATCTTCATGATATTTGGCCAAGTTACTCTCGAGAGTATGCACTATCAATCTGTGGTGTCAAATTTTAATTTTTCCAAAATTCATTTTTTCGAATTAATGCCACCTAGATCGGGTCTCGGAACCAATGTGCGCCGCTGCACGCCGGCCGAAAGCCCGCTTCCCGGCGGGAAGTTTTCACGGGAGGGAAGTCGAACTAACGCGGATGTTGATGCACAGCTTAAAAAGGACTCCCTCTCGAAGTGTGAAGCATGCTTCAACAAGTTGATAGGATTTCCCGCACGGGTTCCAAGGGGTTCACAATGGGGCCGACCAGCTCCGTCGAGAGTTGGCGAGTAAGACCCTAATAAGGCTGTGCCCAACTTTTCCCTCCTTTCTACTGCTACCAACCGTCTTTTTCTACGGAAACGTCGATAGGGAATCGAACTGCGCATCAAGGAGCTCGGAAGTTGACTCTCTCTGTATACCCGGCACGAAATATTCGCTACCTATGGACCGTATTGACCGTTTCGTGTAAAATTTACCTTCGGGGATCACCGCCATTTTCGCCAAAGTGATGGCTCAAGAGCGACGGGGTTTTTGGATACAACTATTTCGGCTCCGGCATGCCCGCTTTTGCCTGTTTCAATATTTGAAGGAGAAAAAGCATGATAGGTACCACTATTTCGACTCGTACAATGTGCCCGCTTCACTATTTGAAGCCCAAAAAGCATGATACCACTATTTCAACTCGTGTGTGCTCGTTTTTGCCTGCTTTACTATTTGAACGCGAAAAAGTATGATACAATCATTTCGACTCCCATGATTTTGCCTGCTTCACTGTTTGAGGACGAAAAAGCATTTTAATGTTGCCTCACTTTTTTGACCGGGTCGAAGCAGGTCTACTAGCGCACACCTGAAAGAACCTAGGGAAGCGAGAAAGTAAAAAGAAAACCGAGAAACTTTTCAAATGCCTTATTCTAACCATCCACAGAGGTATTTCTGTTGGATTGATAGAAATTCTAATTAATAATTCATAGACGAGAAGTCTCGTTTAATCGACAAGAAATCTTGTTTCAAACGGTATTTATTTTTAATTGATGGTAATCTTTGTTTGTTGCAGATCAGTCATTGATGAAATCCCTCCACCGATGGTCTTAAAATTAACGAGTAGCTCCTACGATACCGTTACCACAAAAATGAAAGGTAAGAGCATTATCATTCCGCATGACTGGTGTATATTCTTCGATAAGTCAGTGTAGTTTCCCAGCACTGTTATCACTTCCATCTGTGTTTTAACTTAACAATAAGTGTCTGTAAGGTCAATAAATGGGCTACAGTTTTTCTTTTTTATCTCTGATTTATCCACCCTATTCTTTTATTTTTAAATTAACATCGCTGGACGAAAATATACCGAAACTGAGGAAAAGCACCGAAATTTTTTTTTAAATAGCATCTCATTTATCACCTGAAGCGTTGTACAATTTAGGGATGACGGCCACCGGTCGTTTTTCCTCATTTTATTCTTTTTTTCCTCCTCCTTATTAAAATTATCAATTTACACGGAACTCTCTTGTATGGTCCAGTCAATTTTAAGTCAAAATAAATATTCGAGCAAAATCTTTCTCAGTATTGGACGAAAATGTGTCATGGATTTAATAAACGCGTTTCTTTCTGTATCTTCCTCCCGGAGTTTATCAAATTCACCGAACTCTTCTGTATGGGCTCGTTAATTTGAAGTCCAAATAAATATTCGAAAAAATCTCTCTCAGGATTTTGCGAAAATGTGTGAGATTTAATAAGCGCGTTCCTATCGAACACGGTTTTTTGATCGGTAGCGTTGCCTGGCGGTGCTGTATTGGTTTCAACACCTCGCTCAAAGCCATCCGACTTTCTTCAGACGAAGTGACAGTTAATAACAATAATTCTTCCCGAGAAAATTTCGTCGGCGGCCTCCGAACTTCTGAGAACGCGCTGAAATTTTGTCACGCGGCGTTTCCATTCATATCGAGGCCCGCTTGTTGATGCCGGCTGAAATTTTTTCAGCTATCGTCGGCCGGCCGGCCGACCACCATTCATTACGAGGACGTTCACCCATGCCGTCTGAACATCGTTTCCGACGTGTCTGTCAAAATTTCCGCGAGACCTACCCGATGTTTTGAGTTCCGAAGAAGCGTCATTCATTCAGCTATTTTCGTTTTTCAGAGAACGGTTGATTGAACGAACAGTCGAAAATTTTGGAAGGAATAGGAAATCTCAGAAATCGTGCGCGCGCTCTGACAAATACCTAGACGAACGACCGTTAATTTCCTTGAGCAATTCTCACGTTTGTAAACTAACCAAATATTATTGAAGAATCGGGCCATTAAATCAGAAACCGGGCTGATTATTGAAACTGATAGACAAAGCGGTAGACAAAAAAGGCAGAGGTAAAATGGAGCGATCCTATCAGTGCAGTGGAAGCAGGTGATTGCAACGGACAAAGGAGGTAAGTAATAGACCAATCAACGGAAGACCCTTAGTCTGTCCATCATTTCCCCCCTTAGTCCGTGATAACAACCCGTTTTAAACCAACAGTATCGCTCTATTTCCCCTTTGTCTTCTTTGTTTATAGATTTGTCTATCAATTTCAATAATTAGTCCGCAGCTCGAACCTATAGAAAAGCTCGTCAATTTGATGCCAACAGTTCGTCGTTTCCTGGTCGAAGGGGCCATAGGCGGATCCAGCAATTTGGCAACACCGGATTTCCTCCATTTGAACCTATGTTAAATAATCGATTCTTGTCGGAGCACCTGACCCCTCTTAGAATCGATACATTTCCATAGGTTTAAATGGAGAAAAACAACGTTGCCAATTTGCTGGACCCACCAATGAAAGGGGCGGAACTCCATTCCAAGGTTGCCCCCATAATTTAATAGTTTATAAGAATGTATCTACCTATACAGTGTCTGTTCAAAATTTTTCTGACTTTTGCATGAGATCAGAAGAAAAACCTGTGAAATTCTTAATCAGACTTTCCTAAGATTCTCCTGGTGACAATGCAATTCGTGAGGGGAAGTTTGGCAACACTGAAATATAGTTGCGTTCTTTCCTCCGGGAAACGGCGAGCGAACCGAGGCACTGAACTGTCCACGTTACCGTCATATTCTGCAGAGCTGCAATCTGTAGAAAAGCGAGCGAGCGAACAAGTCGTCTCAACGCAAAACCCTTTCGAAGCAAGAAAACCACTCAGCAAAGAAGTTCTTGATTGAAAATACGCCGAACAGCGCACATTCGCACTCCTGACCTAAAACTTGGAGTTCTAGGTAGCAGCCAGCGGGCCAAGTCGATGCGTGACGTCACTTTTACGAAGTTTATGAACATGGCAACTTACACCCGCGCAGAAACGAATTATGTTTCCCGGAGTTCGGTCCTTATTTTCCAACTGAGGCTAGTTAGCCGCGTCGAACAAGCCCGAAATTGAGGCATTCTTCTGTAAGGCGCACCGGAAAAAAAATACATTGGATCTAGAGTCCAGACTCGTAATAACATCGACAAGAAAAAGTACTCTTGATTCAATAAGATTTTAGCTTAAATCAAGAACCAAACCTCTTAATTTGAGCGGATTTCCTTTTGATTTAAGCTTAAATCTGATTGAATCGAGAGTGCTTTTTCTTGTCAATGTTTTCAAGAGTCTCGACTCTAGATCCAATGTGTTTTTTTTCCAGTGCGGGAATCAGCCATATTTTCACTTTGGTTACTAACGCGTTCGGGAGTTCGAGTTGCTGTGCTTCTGAAACTGCGATATCTTCTTTCCAAAAATGAAAGCCAAGTTTGCACAACACAATCAAATCGTGCTGAGACCACCGATCTCCGTTTTTCCAATTTAGAGATTTGAGAAAAAAATACAACCGCGGGGTGCTCTGCCGTGATAGCGGAGAGAGCCGTAAGTGCCAAATTTTCGAAATCGAGTTTTCTTCAAAATTCGCCTAAACTCTTTTAGATGAAATTACTGAGACAGCTAAAACAGCAAAATTCATCCGAATTTAATGAAAACGAGACGTATGATAAAGCCGTAAGTGCACAAAAAATGACAGTTTTTTTCAAGACAGCCGTAGGTGCATGAGAGCCAATGAAAACAGTGCTTTCAAGTGAAGTGCCGCCCTCTTCTTCGAATTTCTAACCTGAAAATGCGTTTGTTGTGAGTTCAAAACGCAACCACGAAAGTTTGCAGAAGATTGCACTTACGGCTGTCTTGCCTAACAATAACCTAGCACGAAAATGAAAAATGCCCTCTTTATGTAATTGAAATAAAATCAGTCGCTATTTCATCATCCAAACGATTTCTAGGAGTCTTTCGGACGGTTTGTGGCAATTTGACAAAGAACGAAGGCTTCTTTCATTAAAATTCACTGGTCAGAAGTTTCTGAGCCCGTTTTCTTAAAACTTCATGTTTGCACTTACGGCTCTTTTCGCTATCACGGCAGTGCTGTACGGACGTACAGATACGGGCCGACAAATCGAAAAGATTTCGCCGTGTCTTTTCTTCGATTCAATGTTTTGAAGGCGCATTGACAAAAATACTTGCGTGTTTTCGAATTACAGAGCTACTGACCACCCAATTTTGACTTATAGAGCGTATTTCAAAATCTTTTCATCTCGAATTCGCTCCGAAACTGCGAAAATAACGCGAAATAAATATTCAGTTTCTTCGATTCCGAATTGGCGCACAGTGGATCGAGTCCACAGGAGAGGTCGGACGAAATTTGGAAACTTAGAAAGATTTAACTCAAATCATACAAAACTTTGAGGTTTTAAAAGTGGTTCCATTGGTTTTCTCGTAAAATTATCTTCTAGAACCACTCTATGAATTTTAAAATGTGACAAAATAAACATCGAAATTTGTTGTTTTTGCCAGAAATTTCATGCCTGGCCTTTCTAATTGACTCGATCCACTGTGTGGCGAGAGAGCAATGTCTATGGAAAGAAGTTTTAAAACTCGCTCCCTGGAAAATTTCAAATTTACTGACGGGTTCATGCGAATCCGAGTGTCGCGTGAATATGATGATGGCTGGACGGCCGAAATGCGTCGTTTTTTCAATTTTCCAGCAAGTAAGTGTTCCGCTATTTTTCCCATTAATTTTATGCCAGTGGTAATGGTGTATATCAGCAATGACAGTTTATTCCGTACTATCACAATTATTCAGTATCTTCTGAAAAATCGTTGTTAAGTCAGGGGCGGATTGAAAATTTAATAAGCAGGCTATAGAGAGTCCGAGAACTCCGCCATTATTGCCAAGCTAATGAAAAATGCCGTATGAGCATTTTGTCGCCCTCCTGGCATAAAGGTATAACTGCATTGCTCGATGAGCCCTGTCGTCCATTTAACTCAATGCTTTTCCGGGCTCATTTCAATGTGCAGTTACACCCTTCTGTCAGCCAAGCGGCGATTTGAATGATGTCTAATTTCCCGCTGGACCATAGTTAGGTTAGGTTATAGGTTATATACATAGTTATATAGGAATAGTAATATGAATATTTTTCATTGGAATTTTCCGATACCTCAGATTAAACTGCCAAAAAAATTCTCTGAAAAATGGAAGAAAATGCTTCTGAGTTTTCTTGACAATTCGTTTGGGGAACTGTTTAGCGTTTCTAATTGAAAATTTCACCGATTTTTCTTCTGACTAATTGCTCGCATAGTTCGGAAAAATATTCTACATAAATTGCTTGATCATATTTTCGTGAATAATCGAAAAGTTTGAGTCAATTTATAAACCTTTAAATGGCTTGACGTTCTTCCGTCTGAAATAAGAGCAGCTATCCCTCTGCAAATTATCTAACATAAAGTTTTAACTTCAACATCGCGACGAAATTTAAAACTATCGACCTGGAACCTCAAATTCTTCCCCTCTTGTATGTGTAGGCCAGGGCTATGCATCAGTTTTTGAAATTGGCAGAAATATTAAGAGCTTCATGAACTGCAAGCTTTTAAACCTTCAGAGACATCTCGTAAGGGGTACACCCTGTGGAATAGAGAAATTTTCTCCCCGTCCTGTCAGAAAGTGCTGTCATGTTCAGTAGCGGGTTTACCGAGAGTTTTGACACATCGAGTGACACCGCTCGGTATTGCCATCGGTGCACCCAGCCCCGGTCCCGCCCAGTGGAGTGGCATGCTTTGCGATTTATCGATTGATCTGTCATTTAAACCCATAGAAAAGGATCGATGGGCATGGTGTTTACATCGAACAGCTTATTAATCGATTCTTTACCGTAGCTTTAAATGGGGAAATATCGATAATCGATCATTCACGCCTCTCCGCTGCCCCCACCCCTCCCTAATTCCTCATTGTTCCTGTCAGGGAAATCACGATAAAGTCATCCCTGTCCTAGCTCAATACCGACTTGATCGGGAATTGCACTTCACGCGAGATCTCTTCAGACGAGGTCGCGAACAGCACCGAATGAATCGGAGGTTTCTCAACATTTGGCAAAAGCGCTTGTAAATGCGCAGTAAAAATTTTCCACCCCAGCTCTCACTGCAGTTTGACCGATTTTTTCACGCGCTTACGTTTCGAAATCCACAACGAACTCACCCCCGGTCGAAACGTCGCAATGGAGCTCCTGCATGTGAGGGGGATTTGCGATTTAAGTCCGTTTTCTTGCGTAAAATTTCGCGAAAAACACGATGACGCCACTGGTTTTCTCTGAAACGAACCCCAAACCTAAAAAAAAAGCTCTCAAAGTTGAGGCAGTAATGGAGGAAATTGCGTAAGTTCTGATGGAAGGCAATGCAGTCAAAGTTAAAGCAGGGGAGATCCTATGAGAGTCTGCCTATATACGAAGTCATAATCTCCATGCCAAGATATTGAAAAAATGCACTATAGTTTATAGTGCACAGTTATTTATTAAAGCAAGGTTGCCGTATTTACAGTTATAGTGTTCGTGAACGAAGTGCCAACCCTGTAAATGTATTTGCTCCCTGGATACTCCTTAAATACTCTAGGATTCTCGAGATACCCTGCTAAAAATGATAAATAATAAGAGTAGAAAAGTTCAACCCAAATGAATTCAATTTTTTTCATTTTTCAGAAGTGGTGTTTTTGACTAGGAGACACCGACATATCATGTACATTTGAAAAATAAGAACATTTTGTTCTTATAATTTTTTTGATGCGGTGACTAGTTTCTAAAATATCGGACACGGTAGATTCAACGCTGAGCTCATGTTCGAGTTAAAATCTCTAGTCATGTGGAATGTCTAGTCATATGAGTCGGCGAAAAGTGAATAGAGAAATTCTGCTCATATGAGTTGAATTCTATTCATTATAAGTTGAAATTCTATTCATATGAATTGGAATTCTATTCATATGACTTCGATTTTCTACTAATTTGTACTCACCATTTTTAGCAGGGTAGCGTGGGATATCCCGTCTATTACGGCCTTAACTAAGCTTTTTTCGAGTTTTAAAGTTTGTTTCAGAGAAAACCAATAGCACCATCGTGTTTCTCCCAAAATTTAACGTAGGAATTAGAACTTAAATCTCAAATTCTTGACACACGAAAGAACTCCATTCCGAATGATAAGTGCCCATCAGAGACTTTTTGACGTTGAAATTTGAAGTGTACTAACGGAACCTGCAACCGAACTCATTTTCTCCGTGCAGCGTTGGGACTCCCTGTAAAGACGTGACACTTCTGTGCAAATCCTGTGTGGAAACTCAGATTTCGAAACTGCGCAATATCGAATCGGGTGCTCCACGATTTCCTCGTAAAAAATATTTGCTTTCACGCGGTTGGTATCCATGGGGAAATTCCGAGAACCTGCCGCAAGTGGCAACGCCATTCTCATTCCCAATCTGCCATCAACCATCTCTGCACGCAACAAATCCCCTCGAACTCCGCGAAAATTCCATCTCGAACCTTAACCTCACCTATGATCGCGACACCGTGACACCGGCATGGGCGGAATAAAAGTCTATAACACAGGTCGTCCGAGTAGAAAGGGGCAATGCTAGTGGGTAGCGGAACTGACTACGGTCCCAGATGTCCTGGGTTTGGATCCCGGCTAGTGTGACTTCGATGGTATCACATCTTGTCTTTTGGAGGAACGTGGATGTTCTCTCTCTCTTTCTCTCGTATATCCTTCTTCTTCTTCCTTCAATTTTGTCTTTTGGGTCTTTTCGGCCAGAGAGGACATTTAAACTACCTTCTTTTTAAAAAAATGAAAGTTACTACAAAAATGTAAGTCTGAAATTTCTGTCCAAAATGAGGCCACGTGATTTTTGCGTGTAGTTGGAAGAAAAATTGCTGTTTTCAGGTGAAAAATGCCCAACAGTTTCTCAGTAAAAGTAAAATTTACGAGCATGAGTCCATATGTTCCTGCGAATCTTTGAACTTAATTGAACTCATGTATTCAATTTTATTTCGAACGGTTCAGTTGAAATCTAATCCGCAATAGCTTCTCTGCCTGCCGATTCGTAGGAAATTTTTCTAGGTTGTCACAAAGCATATGCTACATATGCAAGCGGCAAATCTCGCTAGTGCAGCGAAAGTCACATAGCGTGTGTGCGTGATGAAAAGCACTTGACTTTTCCCCCCTATTTTTCCGAAGTTGAATTATTGCAAATGGAACAGGCGGAAAGGATTTTTTGCTCAGTGGAAGCGTGGCTAAAATGCAGAAATGGACTCTTACTTAACTGGTAGGTAGCAGGGTTATTCAATTGAAAGTGGGGTGGTAAGTGCAGTCCTCTCCTTGATCAGAATTTTGCTGGCATTTAATTGCAGATCGGCAGTAGTTTCTGTGGTGCAGCTCTTGCGTGCTGCGACGATTTTTCGCCCAATGATAATATTGATGAACATGAAATTCACCAAATGATAACTGATGAACACCGGGGTGAACCATGATCCTACAGGCGAGTTTTTGCCAATTAGGTTAGGTTTGTGAAAGTTATTGCCTAACTTTTTGTTCATCAGTTATCATTAGGCGAACCTGAGAGTTAATTTTCATAACAATGGCTAAGGAACAATACCGCCTGCCTGCAAACTGACAATTTTGCAAGATGATGTGAAAACTTCGCCATTTTTGTAATTTTGCCGTTAGATTTGCAACTTTTCCATACATAATAACGTCATTTCAGCGCTCCCAAGTAGAATTGGAAAAAACTAAAAACATCGGTTTGTATCGTAGTATGCGGCAAAGTCGCTATCTCATTTTTGTCAAAATTGTCAGCTAAGCGGTATCGCTCCTGAACCCTCGACACGATAAGTAACTTTTACACAATGAGTGAGACGGCAAGCAGTTCGGGGTCTTTTGAAATATATTGTCTCCGGTTCAAAAAGAGCTTTACCCCCAACTGATAAACCCCAAAATGAACAAGAATACCCGCTCTTCGGGTTTCATTCATAATTGGACTCATCCCTTCAATTGAAAACGAGGGGAGAGGAAAATTATCCACTTTCCGGTGAGCCCCGAAATGGACGAGAAAACCCGCTCTTCGGGTTTCATTTATAAACGGACTCATCCCTCCAATTAAAAAAGAGGGGGAGGGAGAGTTTGCCGGAGGGATGAAAAGAATCGCCTAGATTTTCGCATGCACGGCATCCCTCGAAGCTCAACGAGATACCTGCCGCTAAATTTAGACCGGTGGAACCCCTCGATGTTTCCCTACACCCCACGACCACGACCCCACGTCACGGAAAATTTCCCGCGAAGGGTTAAACAACAAACCACCACGCTCCCGGCACGGCGACGCGGGTCAGCCTGTCTCCACCTTTCTTCCGCCCCCTGACGTAAGGGCGTCTCTCAATCTCCATTTGAGCCCTCTTCCCCGTCTAACGCTATGCTCTCCGGGGGTCATAAGGGAATAGAGATACGTCCTTAAGTAAGAGGGAAGACGCGACGCTTCGAGCCAATATCAGTTTCCACGCTCGCAGCCTTTCATAATTTTGCGCAAAATATCCGCCCTGAAGGAACTTGTCTTCTCACGGGTTTCTAGATGGTAGGGGATGATCCAAGCTCAAGGGTTGAACTCGCGGTCGTGCCGTCGACGGGGTTTGGGGGATCAAGGGGCCGGGGAAATCACGCATCTCGGGATGTCAGGAGAGTCGGGGATCTTGAAGTTCTATTAATGCTACTATTGACATGTTTTCGATCTCCTTGCGGCCTGGTCTTCGGGAGTCAGGTCCAGCCTAAGTCTAGAGGAATATTTTGGCTGAAATATTTCGTCATTTCTTAAAGAAAGAAATGAAGAATTTTTATTTTTTTATTCATTTTTTCTTGGTTTTTGTTTTCTGTGTTTAAATAATAATTCGAAATTTAGCGTTTCATGTTTTTATGAACAGCCCCCAAGAAACTTTGTTAATTAAAAAGACGGATCTCTAAAACTGGGACAGTTTTAGACGCACCTCGGGCCCGGCACACTGGCACCTCGGGTTCGGGGAGGGGGTTGTAAATCTGAAGGGGGATTTATAAGGGAAACATAATAAAATGAAGAAGTCTTATTTTGATTTGATCCTGAAAATAACCGCGTATAACTTTTAGACACCCTATATATGTTATCTCTCATGACAACCGAACAACTGATCAACGCAACGGAACTCCCCATAACCCAGGGAGCATCACTACCGTACTAAAGAAGAACACCGTATGAACATTCGAGAGTTCAATTTTTCTTCAATAAAATGTTCACTTTTGAGGGAAGTTATGAATATTTTCCCTTGAAATTTTCAGGGCTTTTCGGTGGGATTGCGAGCAAAATTATCTGAGAAATTGGAAGAAAAATATTCATAAGTTTACCAAGAAATTTGTGTTCTATTGGCGGCCCGAAGGTTCATACGGCGTTCTTAGTAGCACGGCATAATAATCCCCCTGAAAATTAAAGGACGCTAGGATCTGAAGTCTGCCTCTGAACTTTTACACGAACACGGAGCGATACATTTTTTAATTACGATGTATTGTTTTCCACCCCGGGCTCATGCGCGCGTACAATTACGAAGTTAGTCAAAAAGCGAGAGCAGTCTCCGTTGGAGGCGGTGGTGTTGAGAAGGAATAGGGGAAATTTAATGAGGGCGAAAGTTGGGCGCTAACGAGACGTGGGTATGTATCGTTACTAGAGCGGGAATCCCGTCCTCTTCATAACGCAGTTCGCCGTGCGGGGTTATTAGAGCGGCAGCCCATCCATCGGTTAAATTTGTTCATGTTTACTTATGACGCTTCAACGGGGAGTGTTTTTCAGCCCGCCCTCCCACTAGACCTGAAAAAGTTCTAGGGCTCAAATTCATCGATGTCAAATCTGCTCCACGTTTTTTCCGAGTAGAACCATCGCCGGAAACGAACTTTATAAGACGTTGGAAAACGTAAGTGGTGAAGTAGTAATGCAATTATTATTTTTAAAGAAGGGTTTGAGTCTTTTATTTATAAATTTTAGATTTACTGCTTTTTCTACCAAATTAGAAAAAAAAGTTCAACGCAACTTTTTAAAGCCATGATTAAGAGCTGGCTTATTGATTTTTCATTCTAGGTGTCATTCTGTATCTTTAAGTAGTTAATATCGAATTATAATAAGAACATTTTTACTAGAACATTACAGTGATGACGGAGGAGCGCCCCCACCCAAAAACAGGGATGAAAAAAAGTTCGATCTCGAGATGCGCGCTCTACATGGGGCGAATTTAGGGTCTTGGACTGATTGACACATACTTTTCTTTGAATTGGGAAAAAAAACATATCAGTCCAAAAGAAATTATTTTTTTTGTGCAAAAAAGTTTCTTGACCTCCTTTTTTCCATAAAATTCAAAGAAAATTCATTATAGGTTGTTAAAAAGAGGTTTTTCAAAAACAGTTTAATATTTTTCGGTGTGATTTACGTCATACCACACTGTCGCACATTCAGAGTTTCCACAATTTCTTAGCTTTCAAACTGACCTTTTTTTGCTTTTCCCAGGTCCCAAAATCGTTTAACTCTACGATTTTCCCTGCTTGGAACGACATTTCCACTAACATTCTTCTCCTTCCATGCTGACTTCTGTTAAACGCTGCTCCCAAAAATTCTCCGACTCCCCTTGATTTTTCAGACCTCCGGAAAACCTCGTGAATCCGATAGAAATGCGCAAGATACGGCAAGGGCGCGCACTCGAAAAAACGACACACCTTGACGACCCGAATCGAAAAGGCTGGCACACTGATCCGCCGTGATACGGGAGAAAGCTGTAAGACGCATTATGGGATGAGCCTTGAGACACATTAGAGCTTGAGCTAACCAAAGCTCATACAGAAATGCACTTACGGTTGTTTTCCGTAACACGGCAGCTCTGCGCACGGCAGTAGGGGGGTGCAAATCCCGCAGTTTCGCGACTCGAGTACGGGGGCTCGAGAGAGCACGCTCCGAAGACGGCGCGCCGAACAGGCCGAATCGGGGGATGGAAAAGTAAAAAAAAGGGGGCGGAAACTGAAAATATTAATAAATCGGAGCGCGAGGAGAGCAATTGGACGTATTTCTGCCAAACGGAACTAAGTGCATTAAGACATGAGCCCTGACACCCATAAGAATATGTGCATAACGGGGTTCACGTTATATTGCACGTAGTTCTGTTTTATAGAAATACGTCCAATTAAAACGGGGGTACTAAGTGGAAATCTCCGGGGCGCGTGTAATTGATGCTAATTAATTGTTGATCCCAAGAACAAAACAGTGCCACGACTCCCCCGGAGCGGGATCTCCGAGTGGAATGAGAGAGAAAGAGAAAGAAACAGAAAAAAAGCGGGCGCCCTGCATCGAGATTTCATGAAAACCCCCCGGGGAAATTGGAGAATTTCTAGGGCGGGTCCCGTTGTCGTTTTTGAAAAAAACCGCTCGATTGAGAGTGGAGCTGGATGGACTTTATAATCATGAATTATTATCAAGCGTTTTGTAAAAAACAATCCTTTTTTTAATAATTTCTTTTTAGTGCAGAATTTATACAGGGTTGCCATTTATACGGTCAGGGAATACCGGGGAATGTCAGGGAATTTTAAAAAGTTAGGGGAAACCGCGAAATGTCAGGGAAAATGACGAAAATATTAGGATAAACCGGGCACTGTCAGGGAGAATTACGAAAATGTCCGGAAAAATTTGTTAAATCACCTTTATTTGCTTTCCAGAATGGGTTTGAGATTTCGAACAACAAATTTTGCCTGAAAACTATTTTCAATTAGATTTTCTTAACCATTGGCGGATTCAGCAAACTGGCAACATTGTTTTTCTCCATTTAAACTTATGGAAATGTATCGATTTCTGGAGGGGCCAGGTGCTCCGACAGGAATCGATTATTTAACATAAGTTTAAATGGAGGGAATCAGGTGTTGCCAAATTGCTGGATCCGCTTCTGTTCTTAACCACCTGTCATATCTTCAATCCTCAGGGATTTTCACCATAATATGTCAGGGGAATGTCAGGGAATTTAATTTTCTAAATTCTGTGGCAACCCCGTTTATAATGTGAGGAAAGGGGGGGGGGAGGAGGTTCGAGAACTTGCAAAGTTTTAAAAACGAGCAAGACAGGTGAAAACCGTTCGATCTACAATGAGGCTGAATGGTGTTTTTCGGCCTGGTGGCTGATTTTCCCCACTCCCCTTCCTCGTTCCCACACCAACACTCGAGGCGTTGAACAATACTCCGCTGGCGGATTTTATGAGGCACCGCGAAGCTGCGCGTTTATTCGCTCAATTTAATATTCATCGCAAATGGCTTATTCATCTCTTCATCGATTAATGTATTCAATTTTCAGAAAAACAGCATGCATTATCGTCCCCAAGCTTTTCCGGCTACTGCAAGCTTCCCTCGCCTGTTAATGAATGCTGCAACTTCGAAAATAACCATCCTAGGATCACCTGCACTGTAGATGCATGAGAAAACCCCACGTTACTCTTAAGAGAATATTGAATTCCAAACTTTTTGTAACCACTGTGATTTATGTAAAATCATAAGGATAGCTGGTCACGCCGAGGGTGTCGCCCTAAATTAAGTCAGAAACCTCTTCCTAATACCCGCACCCCTACTCCTCCGCACCCCGCTCATGTTTGTCAAAAAATCTCATGCTTGTTAAAAAATCTCAGGTCAGTATCTTACTTTAAAAAACAACTCCACTAAGTATTTTATGATATTTTTTGACATTTCATCATAAATTGTTGTTACACTGAAAAAAACTGTTCGGTCGTATGTACCGAAGTTCGGTGATCCATTTCATCAAAACTAATTCCGTCCGTCCAACCGAATTTTCGGTTCGTCAAACTGAACTTTCGGTTCATGTAGTCGAACTTGGGCGGTGAAGTGAACTGAGGAACCTCCCTTGGTCTTGTATGGTTTGTTCAGTTACACTAACCGAAAGTTTAGTTTACCGAACCGAACATTTGGCATTTGGGATGATATGGAACACCGAACGTTCGATTCACATGACCGATTTTTTCCCTTTTTTCAGCATACTATTGAGTGCATTATTTATTGATACGGTAATACAACTAATGCCGTTGATACGACGTTCCAAAGTTTACTTTCCAGATCTATAAAAAATGCTCATTTTGCGCAATTTTTTTCATTTAAATACGAATTTAGTGACCGGCAAAAGGTGTGCTTAGTAGGTTTAGATGCAATTTGGGCGTTTCGTGCCGCGTAACTGCTAAAAGGGCGCAGTTCTCTAGTGAGAAATAAAGTTGTTATGATTATTTGCGTGAGGCGTCGCGTCCTCGAAATGAAAACTTAAGGCAGGGTATCTGAACTGCGTGGAGTGGCGGCGCACAGTGGATCGAGTCGATAGGAGAAGTCGGACACAAGTTGGAAACCTTAAACGCTTATAACTCGGTTCACACAAAACTTTGATGTTATAAAAGTGATTCCATTGGTTTCCTCGTGACATTTCCGTAAGAGGCACTACTTAAAATTTAATGTGTGACGAAATAAACATCAAAATGTTCAGTTGTTTACTAAAATTTTGTGTCCGACCTCTCTAATTGATTCGATCCACTGTGCGGCGCTCGGCAGAGCGGCTACCGACGACAGGGGACAGGGTCCCCCGCGCGAGGCTCTGGAAGCTGGAGTCGGCCGACACAATCGAACGGCGCGGCGGTGGCGGTGGCGGTCCCGGGGAGATGGAGGATCCGAAACATTAATTTGTCGTGCGTTTCGTCTCAGTGGGTACATTTCCGAGCATCGCTCATGCAGTCGTCGATCGCATCGCCCGGGCCCTCGCCTCGTCTTCCCGATCCGGGATGGGAATCAATGGTTAATCAAGAGTGCGACGAAGCGCTGCAGGAGATAACTGGACCGGGCGCTGGTGGAAGCGCCGCGACGCCCGACGCCGCCGCCTCCAGACGCCACTCCGCGGCGTCGAGTTCGTTGTCAAATGGGTCTCTTGCGAACTTTTGCTCGAGCTTAAGAAGTTGGGTGTCCACCATCAGTAAAAATTGGAAAATATCAGATTTGATATTACCAGGAAAATGTCAAGAAAAACGGTCACACTGGAAAAAAAACCGCTTGGATCGGGAGTCCAGACTCTTGAAAACAATGACAAGAAATACTCTTGATTCAATCGGATTTTTGCTTGAATCAAGAAGTCAGTCTCTTAAATTAAGCGGATTTCCTTTTGATTCAAGTAAAAATCCGATTGAATCAAGAGTATTTTTTCTTGTCATTGTTTTCAAGAGTCTGGACTCTAGATCCAAGCGGTTTTTTTTCCAGTGCATGGCTCAGAAAATTCTAACGCCACTCTACGTCGTCGAGTTCGTTGTCACGTTGATCTCTCGTATCCTTTTGCCCGAGCCTAAAGAAGCAGGGTACCTACCATTAGGATAAAATCGGAAAATATCAGGAAATTTGATGTTATCAGGGAATTGTCAGGAAAATTGACCATGGAACCAGAAATTCTGTGTGTTTCAAGCATGTTTTAAACATTTTATTCAATTCATCCAATATCTTAATTTTTTATATCAACATGTGTCGATTTATTCGCTCAAATAATCAGGAAATTTTGTCTAAAGTGTCAGGGAAAATGAGGAAAATATCAGGAAAATCCAAAATTAAAATTCGATATACGCCCTGAAGAGGATGTGTTCCTTTTGGAGAGGAGCTCAAAAATCGTGATGAATGCATCGAGGCGGTTTGATACGCGCTTCTAATTTTAGGCCCCTAGAGCACTAAGCACCTTTTTTTTAACGAAATGCATCGCGATCGAATGCAACTGCAGTGTGTGTGTGCGAAGTGCAAATCAATGTCTGTGCCTACGGTGAAGGTAACGCTAAGCAGGTCGCAGCAGTCAAGCTAACGACCTTTCTCACGAAACTACTGAGCCTCCCGTATCGGGATTTTTATTTGCGGCGGTGATCCAGACAACTTTTGAGTGTACTCCCTCTGATCGTCCCTTTGATGCCCTTTAAATATATTCAAGCTCCGGGCGCGGCGCCCCCAAGGTCGATGGACCCAGGTCGGCCCGATAGCGAGACAATCTTTAGAATTCCCAGAACTGCAGTCAATTTCCCCCGATTTGTAGCTCCACTGCTTTCAAAATTACCCCCATATCGAACGCTCCGCGTTCACATTTTCCCGATTTTCGTAAGATGAAGGCATTTTGATTGGAAGACTTAGAATGCGGAAATGTAAAAAATTGCTAAGTTCACAATCTTCGGACTTTTTCTGAGGGAGGAACGGGCTTAGCACTTAGCTTAAACTTTAAAAGTGGAACGGAAACTCAATTTTTTCGTGAGGCATAAGCGTCGGATCCCAAGAAACTGTAAAGGTTTTGGAGCTGATGACACCCCTGCTCTAATATGTAGCAAACCAATTTTGGGAAATCTCTGGTATAGTGAGCTAGAACATTATGCCTGGCATACAGCCATTCAAGAAAGACTATTGCACTGGAATTCGCTATTGGATTACTTTAGTCTATCGACCTTGGTAGTACAGACTTTCAGTCGCTCCAGAAACCTGATCCTCCGAAATTTTACAGCAATTTAGTTGACTGATTGTGATCTATGGCTAAACTTTGATAGATTCTAAAATTTTTAATGCAATTTGTAATGAGTTATTTCTTAACTTTCTATTTTTTCAATATTTTGTTCTTATTTCATCGATTGATATTGTTCGCGTGATTAGCTGAAACTTTTCGGGTTAATTTTTACGATGTCAGCCTTGTTTTTTGCTTGTTTTCGTGTTTGTGTCTTTTACACTTTTGTGTATGAGTTGAAACTCAACTATGTTTTATTTTTATTGTTGCAGGTAAGATAGAGCCTCAGTCCGCATATTCTCTCAAGAGATTCAACCTGTAAGTTACGAAGAATTACATCTCAATGACTAAAGTGCGAAACCGCATATCTCTATTGCGGCGTTTCAGAATCTCTACTCCAATTTAATTTTTTCGAAGAGAAACAAGTCAACTATTTAGCTTGAAATTTCTACGGAATGCCCTGCTATAGTAGTAAAGAAAAATCAAAGAAGTGTGTAAGAAATCAAGTTGACCAGACTTTCAATTAAAATGTAATGTATGACGGGAATTCCGCAACGTCGCAAACGGAGATACATGGTTCCGCACAATGACCATCGATTTTAGATTCGGCAGCCCTAAGATTTTGGCGTTAAAACTCAAAATAATTTTTCTTCCTCCACTTAAGGAACCAAAAAGCCTGCATATCATAGTGATGAACATTTTAAAATACGTGGATATTGGTTGAGATTTTTTTTTTATTTTTAATCTCCGATGACGAAAAGTTTACGTGTAAGAAAAGAAAAAAATTCAACATAATGATTTTTATTTATTTTTTATTTATTTATTTCTTTATTTTTTTTTTTGCTTTAGATGTACTTATTGCCTCAATTTAGAGATAAAGACGATTTTCCACGCGGTTTTGCAAACGATACGCGATTTTCACCGCAACTAGTAAGTACAAAAAAATCTTAATTTTGCGGAAAATTTAGAATTTCTACGCTCGCGCGCAGAAGAAGCCCACCCATTTTCGCACGCGATCGATCAAGTCTCGCAGGTCATGCGGTCGAGAAGTTGCTTCTCCCTTGCAATCGATCAGTTACCCTGTAAGTTGCCTCCACCACGGGTTTCCCATCCAAAAAGCTGGCAACTTGTCGAAGACCCGATTCCGACCGGCCGCCCGGATAGCGATTTCGGTCGTTGTCGGACGGGACGTCAAAGAACGTCGAATTTTCGCGGGCGCGCAGGAGGAAAGGAACGGTATTCTTGACTTTTCCGGGTCGGATCGACAACGCGCGGACGCCCGTACGTTCGATTACTCGAGACAAGAGGAGCGAAGTGTAAC
The DNA here is from genome assembly GCF_001854935.1 of Bemisia tabaci. Classification (NCBI taxonomy): domain Eukaryota; kingdom Metazoa; phylum Arthropoda; class Insecta; order Hemiptera; family Aleyrodidae; genus Bemisia; species Bemisia tabaci. Next base: position 871,019 of record NW_017552322.1, on the reverse strand, counting down.
TTTTATTACTTTCGTAGTATGCGTACGGCATTGTTGGAGTATCGCGGTTAATAGTCCGACCGACGCAGGAGCCCGACTTCGGCATCCGATGAGCTCCAGGCGCCTTCGAGAATCCGCGCACTAGTTTTTCCATCGGTTGAACCTATTTAAATCGAAAGGAACTGTATCCATTTTGACGTGAACCTTGAGATCCGTAGGAATACATGCATGGCAGGGCTCATGATATCGGTGGACGGAGTGTGAAATACGTATCTCCGTTTGCGACGTATTTAAATCAAAAGGAACCATATCCATTCCGACTTGAACCCTAAGAGTCATGAGGATGCATGAATAACAGGGCTCATGTCAGAAGAGATGTCGATGGCCGGAGTGTGAAACCACGTTTCTCCGTTTGCGACGTTGCTAACTTCTCGGGAAACTAGTCGGAGTGACATCCTGAAAACTTATGCCTTGATTTTTCTTCTCTGTTAACATATAATATTCTGTATGAATTTTAAGTTATAAAATTGACTTATCTCCCTTCGGAAAATTGAAATAGAGGCTGAAATTTTGAAACATCACACTAGAGATACGTGGTTCCGCACTTCGGTCATCCATTTAATGTCTTAATTACCCAGTTGATTGATTAATCGATTTTTTTAGTAATCGAAAATTGATGCTGTTAAATGAGTGGACAGGATTGCCTTTGATTCCTACAGGATCCGAAAGGAAATCAAGTTGAAGGCAAAGGCAAAAAAACAAAAAAATCACCGGGAAAATAATCGGTTTCAAACGTTGACCCATAAATACCAGAAATGTTCGGTTACAAGTATGTTGAAGTCGTTAGTCGTTAAACATGTTTGAACCCAATCAATTTTCGAGGAACACTTAGTAGCAAATTGTTCTTTCTAAGAAACTGTTTTATCCATTATAGATTACGTTATCGCACATCTCTATTTCGTTAACTCGGCGGTGTTGTCGCCACGCAAATCCTTTTGATTAAATATTAAACTCTGACAAAAATTCGCGAGGCATCTCAGCGATTGCTCTCACTGGAGGCTGATTAAATTGATAGACAAAATAGACACGAAGAAAATCGAGCACGTCTATTGGTTAAAACGGGCAGTTGTTATAGACTGATTGGGAAAATGATAAACTAACTTTCGGGTCTTTATGGGTTGCTGTTATTTGGTCAATTATTTACCTCCTATGTCTATTGCAACCACCCGCTTCCACCAATAGGATTGCTATATTTCCCCTTTGTCTCCCCTATATATTGCTTTGTCTATCAATGCCAATAATTAGCGCGCAGGAACGGAAATCCGGACTCCGTTTCATCTGAGAGGTATGAATTGAATTGAATTTTGCAACGAGGAATTACTATTTCTTGTTCATCCTTAAAAGCATTTATCTACATAGGGAAGCTAACAGCACATAATGCTTTTTGTGAAAAGAGCCAGAAATATTAGTTTCTTGTCGCAAAGTGTAGTTCAATCAGGAATGAAAGCCGCCTCGTAAGAGCGGAGTTCACTCCGTGAAAAAAGTTTGTCGGAAGTAACCAAAAGAAACTACATATATCCATTCTGTCAGAAGCCGTGAGATCTGTATGAAGTCATGCATTACAGGGTTCATGTCTGAACGGAAACTGATCCTTTTAATTCAGACGCATCCAAATCTCCTTCGCACTGACATCACTGCGATTCTAAGATAGTAAAGTAGGCTCCAGAGTGAAATGTACTCCGTATTTTATTATACGAGTTTTTTTAAACATGTACGGATTTAAAATTCCCCTCATGTTCAGTATTTTTTAATTTTTTCAATTTTGCCATTTCTATTTTTTGCTTTTCTTTTGGAGGAAAACATCCGTACAAAAGAGCTATCCTGCTTTGCGAGAACTTCTGGGTTTTAATACAAATTGTTTGTAGATATGCGGTTTTTCCGAGGACGTCAGAGAGTGTTTCGAGAAAGGCGAAAAGCTTGCCGCGGAAGAAAAGGAGCTCTGCAGGTTCTGGGAATCTGTTCGCTAATCCTCTTCCGAAAGACACCCTAACACCCTGCCTCAGCTTACGCCACCGTGCTATGGAAAAACGTCGTATGCACCTCCCGGTGTTGTCAAATTTCTTTCGGTGACACGTCTAATTTCCTGGAAAATTCTCCCAATTCTTCCTTCGAATTTTTCAACGGTAATCGCAATTTTATCCAGTATGTGTGAGAATTTAGAGGGGTTCTATACATAACTGAAGTACATTTTGCAACAAGAAGCTATCTTATCTCGATACCCGGAGGGTTCTCGTTGGATAGGGGATAATGGAGTGCTATAAAGCGGCTAGTATGTATAACATATCCAGCTTGCTCATAAAATCACCCATATGTTTAGGGAAACTAATGACACTTACGTTGTATCTAAAATTAGCCACAAATAGTTCCTCCTAGCAAAATGAAGTCTACCTTGCCTAAATAATTTGACCTCATTTCGTATCAAGGAGCTATACTATTTCTGACTCGTGTTGAAACAGCATGTGTCCCATTAGTTTCTCTTTGCAGATAGGTCCTTTTACGGATTAGCAAGAAATAGTCGCTTTTACTCCAAAATGTAATTCAAATTTGGTCGAGGATCGAGTCTTTTCTCAACCTACAACACTAAGATTCGTCCATTTAAACATGCGTAAAAAATCGATGCATGTCTCCCAGATTCGATTTATTACAACAGATTCAAACGAGAAAAAACAAATTTGCCTATTACTGAGAATTTCAACCAGAAATTTGGCAATTTATAAATACTCTTACGGTGTTTTTCCGTAGCACGGTAGTGCGATACTGTCACATCAAATGAATTCTTGACGACTAAAATGAAATTTTAATCCGTCCATAAAACGACAATACGGTTCCGGTGGGCCCTTCTTGGAAGTTTAACGAAAACTCGACGAAAGAAGTCTCCGGTGAGTGCCAAATAGATCGTTTTTCATTCAGATCTTCACTCACTTTCGTTTTATTGACAGTTAGACGGCTTTGGAAATGAATTTCTATTCCCTCGAGGAACTTGGATTTTCTTATATTGAAGTTATTCGCACGCATCGCGTTGGAAGTGTATTTCCTCAAAGTCCGGGCGTCGTTCGATAATTTTGGAAAATTCTATTTATTCTCAATTTCGCTCTCAATTTTTACTCATTACATTTCAATCGTGCCACATCTCGTAATAAGAAACACAATTTCTGGCTCAGTTCAGAAACGACGAACGTGCAATTCCCCCCCCCCCCCCCCCCNCTCTATAGGTGGGCGTTTTTATGGTTGAGCCGGAAATTGTAGTTCTTACAATCATCGCAAACTATGATCCAATTTCTCCGTTTTTGATTCTCGGAAATCATTTCTCGATTCTCGCTACTGTTCAGGAGAGAATTGCGACAATTTTATTGCAATTTGCAACAATTAGGAACTCGCGATGAGTATCTTGTTGAGGATGAAATTCGCCTAAATGGCTGATGAATGTTGCGTTGGCGTGAGCTCTCTCCTAGGCGAGTTTTTGCAAATTAAATTAGGTTACCTGAAACAATATTGATCAACAGTTTTCTTGAGTCATCGGGCAATTCTGAACGTTGGCTCCTGAAGGTTGATACGCACTTTAAAGAAGATATTAGTGAGGGGTCTCTTAAGCATGTCTCTAGGCATTTACACGAACAATATTCGTTGTAAAATTGGCATAATTTGTAAAATAAATCGCTCAACACACCCATAACTCACCAGTCAGCATTTGATATTCGTGTGTGTGACACGCGTGGTCTTCAGAATCTAGTTTGGCGCCAAAACGAAGTGGCTCCGGGTTGACGCAACTCGAGCGTCCTTTCTGCCACTACTCTTGCCGTGATAAGAAAGAAAAACGTATGTATATTTGAATGTTGCCAAATTTCTCTGGATAATATGTTTATTTTTGAGCGAAATTTTGCATATGTTGCTTTTAAATTTTCAGACAAGTCACAGTGAATTGCGACTGAAATTCTTGTAAAACTTCGAATTAAAGAATCCCTAAGTTCTCCTAAAAATCTGTATTATATTGAAATAAATTTGGTAACACTCTCATGTTGATACGGCGTTTTTCCTTAACACGGGAGTGTAGCATCCCGGCTTCTATTTCGCCTCCCTCAGCAATCGTCTGACCTTGCGAAGACGCCACAATGCGCGGTTTTCCACTGAGGAAAGTGTCGGCTTCAATGTCAATGCCACACAGCTTGTGAAGAAAGCGACCTGTTTCAGGTAACAGATATTTTTTCCGGAAAAACATGCGCTTTTTTCCTTGCCGTCCCATTTTGTGTAATTCGACTGTTCGTGGAAATAGAGACTTCGTTATGTGAATACATTTTTTCAGAAGATGACCAAGATATATGATGATATTTCGTCTGGAAAACGACGAATTTTGTCACAAATGTTGAGCTCGAACCGATTAAAATTCGCTTGAGTATTCTTTTTTCATCTATTGGTTTTAAAACAAAAAAAGTCTCCCCCCTGACTCCCCAATAATGCCTTCCACTTTAACGCCACTCGTATTAAAATATTATTAGTAAACATATTCCATACCTCACCACTAGAGTGTAAGCGGGAATAACATCTCTGTAGCCTAAATGTGAAACCACGTATCTCCATCGCGGTGTTATAAAATGGCCGCGCCTGTTTTATTTTTTCCAGGAAAAACAATCCAAACTTTTAGAAATTTGTAATTAATATTCTGCCGACGGATAAGAATATTTGAAAAAGCTTTCATGACAATACGTTGACTAGTTTTCCAAAGAAAAAATAAGTTCGACGGGAAGTCTGCAATGTCGCTAACGGAGATACCTGTCTCCATTGCGATGTTTCGAAATTTCCGCTCCTACTATATTTTTTCAGGAAAAACAACCCAGCTTTTTAGCGTGAAATCCATCGGAGAAGAAGAATCAAGAAAGCTTTCAAGACAGTACATTGACTAGTTTTCCAAAGAAAAAATAAAGTACGACGAAAAGTCTGCAAAGTCGAAAACGGAGATACGTATCTCCTTTGCGATGTTTCGAAATTTCCGCTCTTACTGTATTTTTGCAGGGAAAACAAGCCAGCTTTTTAGCGTGAAATCCATTGGAGAAGAAAACCCAAGAAAGCTTTCGAGACCGTACATTGACTAGTTTTCCAAAGAAAAAAATACAGGGTGATCCAAAAGTCCCTTCCACCCCCTCTAACTTTTTACCTAATCGAGGTAAAGATTTGAAACTTGGGGGATATTCCTAGGTCAAAGGGAGCTACTTTTTGGCCCCCCTAAAATTTTCAGGGGGGCCCCCAACTTTTAATTTTCAAATGGGAAGACCCCCTTTGTGATAGCTCGTTTGAAAGAACATAAAAAAAGAAAACTTTTCGCGCAAACCCGAAGTCAATATCTCAAACCGTTTCAAAATGGCGGCCGGTTAAAGTTCAAAATGGCCGAAAATTCACATCGATTATGTGTCGATGGATTTGCGCGAAAATCGGTACGTATGGGTATTTTGACAAGAGAAAAACGATTTTGACGTTAGATTTTAAAAAAAAAAAACCAAAATTTCCAAAATGGCCGCCGGTTAAAGTTCAAAATGACCAAAAATTGATTTTTTTAGAAATCTAAGTTCAAATTTGTTTATCTTATGCCAAAATACTCTCAAATTCCAAGTTTGAGGCAAATCCATCTGGAAAAAACTGAGGTGATAATTTTCGGCCATTTTAAACTTTAACCGGCGGTCATTTTGGAAATTTTGGTTTTTTTGAAAATCTAACATCAAATTCGTTTTTCTCGTGTCAAAATACCCCTACATACCGATTTTCCCGCAAATCCATCGACAAATAACCGATGTGAATTTTCGGCCATTTTGAACTTTAACCGGCCGCCATTTTGAAACGCTTTGAGATATTGACTTCGGGTTTGCGCGAAAAGTTTTCTTTTTTTATGTTCTTTCGAACGAGCTATCACAAAGGGGGTCTTCCCATTTGAAAATTAAAAGTTGGGGGCCGTTGCCCCCCTGAAAATTTTAGGGGGCCAAAAAGTAGCTCCCTTTGACCTAGGAATATCCCCCAAGTTTCCAATCTTTACCTCAATTAGGTAAAAAGTTAGAGGGGGTGGAAGGGAGTTTTGGATCACCCTCTATAGTATGACGGGAAGTCTGCAATTTCGCAAACGGGAATACGTATCTCCATTGCGGTGTTTCAAAATTTCCGCTCCTCTTATATTTTTCCACGAAAAACAAACCAACTTTTTAGCGTTAAATCCATCTGAGAAGAAAAATTAAGAAAGCTTTCAAGACAGTGCATTGACTAGTTTTCGAAAAATAAAAATAAAGTATGGCGGGAAGTCTGCAACGTCGAAAACGAAGATACGTGGTTTTGGACGTGGTCATGGGAAATCAGTTTGTTGTGTTTCTTGTGAAGAAGACATTTTGGCGCTCGTGTTGTTCCGGCTAAGAGGGGACGAAAATGCAGATCGATCCCTTTCAGCGAAAGTCGTCCAATTACTCGGAGGCGCCAGTCGGCAGCGGCGGTCACGAAGCGGGCGGAAAACGCGATGACGCGTGAAAACTCTCACGATGGAAACTGCGTAACGAGCTCCGGACCTTCCCTCCGAAAATCGACACCTGGAGGCGTCCAGACGTCGCGTCGCAACCGCGGATCTCCCGCCGCCAGGAAAAACGAAGTAACTCCCATCGCGACTTTTCTTCCGAACATACTGTTCTGTCGCGAGAAAACCTGATCACCATAATGCTTCATTTTGTGATTTTAAATAAGTCAGTTGCGCTGGTCCTAGAATCGTGTTTTGATGCTCGATTCTTGTACAAAGACTGCCCAAAAAGTACTCAGGGTTGCCACAGTCACGGAATATCAAGAAAACTGGGGAATTTCTGGGAATTTCAACAGTGGCGTGGGGTGCTTTGCGATGTATCGATTAATCTGTCATTCAAACCTATGGAAAAGTATCGATAAACAGGGTGTTCGCTGCAAACACCTTAATAATCGATGATTTACCACAGCTTCAAATGGGGAAATATCGGTAGATCGAAAAGCACGCCACGCCACTGAATTTTAAAAAGTCAAAGAAAACCTGAAAATGTAAGGGAGAATGACAAAAATGTCAGGGTAAACTTGTTATTACCTTTATTTGCTTTTTAGATTGGGTGTGACGTTTCGAACCACAAATTTTGCCTGAAAACTGTTTCCAATGACGTCTTCGTCCTCTAGTGATGTCCATCTGGCGTTTCCTCAAACAAGGAATATCACCAAAATGTGTAAGGGAAATCAGGGAATTTCATTTTCTAAATTCTGTGCCAACCCTGAGCCTGCATTGATTTCTTTTTTGATCCGACGGAGAGAGCTAGCGTAATGCGGTTTACGTAGTTCGTTAGGTCAAATCATCGACAAAAAAATGAAACCTTGCCGAGCTCGTGTTGCCCGACCGCCTCTAGGATTTTAGGGTAGGCATTTAGAAGTATTAGTTAAATAGGTATTTTTCGTGGAAAATTGCAACCCTGGCGCGGTATGTGAATATTACTGTCTGCGGCCACGTCCCTGCTCAGTGCCCGAAAAAGCTGGAACGCCGAACGATCAGCCGAACAACGGTATTGAGCGTTCGGGCTCGCGACCAACTCGACGCAATCGTTAATTCACAAAGGCGCGCTGAAAAAAATCCCGACGCACGCCGGATCAGGGGTAGGGCTGCTAGGGGTGGCGTAATTATCAGGGTTGCCCGATGTAATCCTCCCCCGGTACGCGGATCCCCGCAGGAGGGCGCAGGGCCCTTCGATGACCCTGCAAAGTGCACGCAGACGGAAGCGGGGAGAGGGGAGGGATGGCAAATATTTCGCTCGTATCTCTGATAAGAGTCGTTTGATTATTTAACAGTTCCCGGAAACCACCGAGCCTGATGATTTATAGCGTTTCCCTGTGCGGTCCGCGACCCCACCTCCCGCGGAAAAACGACGTATGAACATTCGGACGTCGCCGAATTTCTCTTGAAACTTTATTTCTTTTTGAGAAAGCAAGAAAATACTAAATCCTAAAAAATGTGGCCCGAAATTGATGTAACAAGGTAAATTATGCTGGACCGACACCATTTTGAGGGGAAAGCAAGGCCGAAAATTTCAATTAGAGTCAACAATTTTTGAGCTCTAATGAGAATCAGTCAGCATAAGACTGAGGTCAGTAAATCAGTACAATAATCAGTACATCAGTATGATATCAGAGCGCGAATGATTTTTTTTTTACTCTAATTGAAATGTTTGGATCCTTTGACCTTGCATTCCCCGCAAAATAGTGTGGATCCAGCGCTGTTTCAGCATCTTGTTTCCGAGAAATTGTATCAATAAACCGCCCACAAATTGCAGCTAAACCGCAGTAGATTTTGAACAAAATTTGCTTAAAAATTAAGAAATATTTTTCAGGATTTTTGCAAGAAATGGACCACTACCCAAGATACAAATTTAAACATTCTTATTAATGCTACCTTTTTTTTCTCACCAAAGTGTTCTCATCAACGTTCAAATGCTCTTAGAGGGTTCGCAGCCCCGCTTTTGCACGCGCCGAGCCGCGATTTGCCCTCGCATCGTTGGCCGATTTCGCGGAGATCAATGCGCGTAATCAGTTTACAGTGGTGCCTTTCGATCCAGGGCCATGATTGAGTCGATAGGGCGCTTAACCTAAAAAATCCGAGGAATTTCCTCTGTTGTATTTGCAATGATCGGTGGCCCATTTATTTCTATTTTATGACTTTTTTCCGGCTGTTAATGGCAGATGCGGAAAGAGACATTTTTCAGGGGGAGGGGGGATCCTACAATCCTACGGATACCCGGGCCCCGGCCCTGGGCGGCAACCGTGCGTCGTTATCTCGACTCGCGGATTAGAGTTGTTGAAGGATCACCCTCCCTGCAACCGCAGCGAAAGCATTCAACTCTCAATCCGAGTATTTGCATTGCCAGTTTCAAATACATATTGTGTTCATGCGCCCGCCCCCTGCCACTCCCCTGCCCTCCCTCCNGGGGGGGGGGGGGGGGGGGCTCGCCTACCTCCAGCCAAGCTCCGAGTTTCTTACCGCCAGTGCAACAACGGCTGCTGTGCTGAACAAGAGAGCAGAAAATGGACCCCGAAGTGCCCGAGCAGAGAAGAGCGTGTCAGGAGAAGGATCTTTTTGTACCCCATTTTTGTCGAACCGCATGAAATTTGGTTCAAATGTGGCCAACATGGAAATGTTGCATGTGTGAGGAATTTGCGATTTGACCATCGATTATTATGTGAAAGTTCGCGAGAAACACAATAGTGCCACTGGTTTTCCCTGAAATCAACTCCCAAGCTCAAAAAAAGCTCTCAAAGTTGAGGCAAAATGGAGGGGATATGGGGATATCCCACGCTATCCTGAGAGTCCACCTCTACATCAAGACAAACTCTCCATGCAAAGATAGGGTGCAAATACATTGACAGGCCTGTCACTTTAGTTGGGGAATCTAAAACTAAAAAATGGCAACCCTGCTAATGTATTTGCTTCCTATCTTTGCATGGAGAGTTTGTCTTGATGTAGAGGTGGACTCTCAGGATAGCGTGGGATATCCCCTCCATTTTGCCTCAACTTTGAAAGTTTTTTATGAGCTTAGGAGTTGATTTCAGGGAAAACCAGTGGCACCATCGTGTTTCTCGCAAACTTTTACATGAGAATCAATAGTCAAATCGCAAATTCCCCACACGTGCAACATCTCCATTGTACCTTTTGATGAGACAATCTCCTAGTGAAAGTTTTGGGTCAACCTTTGAAGTTCCCATGGCAAGACAGACGTCCTCCTATTTATTTTAGTGGTGCAAGAGACTCAATGGCAGAACGACTCGGCCTTGTTTTTCTCAGCGAAGTCGACTTCTTTCTGAAACGATGCTGTTATACAGAAGGCTCCTCGGTTCAGAAAGTTTTCGCAGCGGAACATGAAAAAGAAACACATTTTTATGTTTTTCCCCCGACCTTGCTCGTCGTCCTTCTTGCATTCGAGAGCTCTGCCAAAGCGCATTACGTAATTAATGAAGGGGCTCGACGGGATGGGTGGGGGGAGGAGAAAAAAATAAGAGGCAAACAGATAGATAGAAACAGATAGGGCGGGACGAACTAACGAAATTAAAACTTGTTGCAGGTTCCGGCTAAGAAAGTATTACGCACATTTAATGTAATAATAATGGGGGTAATCGAACCATGGAGCTTTGAAATAAAAGATAGGAGCATGCAAACAGCTAAAAGAGGGAGGCAGCTAAATTAATTAATTACTTGCAGAGGCTGAAGAACTAGTGCGACGCCTACTCTCAGTTTACAGAATAAATTTTTACTCCCTTTCCCAACCCCCAACCCCTCCCATCATCCTTATCAGGGTGGGGGGCGGAAAGGTGCGTGACGTCATAATATCGACACAGAATCGATCGCGCGCTGCGAATTCGCGTGGCAATGAGAGTATACGCGCTCGTCGGTCTCACGCACGCACGCGGTCGGTGGAAGTCGCACGCGCAGGGAAAAACCGCCGCTCCTCTGAATTAAGGGCGTATCTCTATTCTCAGGTGAGCCTTGGCTAACATTGAGTTGTATGGCGAATAGGGCTCACGTTGAAATTAAGATACGCCCTCGCGTCAGAGGAGCGACGAAATTTGCGGTGGAACTCCGAGAATCTACGTAAGAGTTTTTCGATCGGCGATAAGTTATAATTGATCAATCGAATGTTGAAATTTAGATAAGTGTTTAATCGATTCTCTACTACGATCAATCATAAATTAAAAAATTTCCAGTTCTCCAGTCAAATTTTTTGAAATTCAGTACCAAACCTCTAAAAATTTCAGCTTCAAGCCCAAAAGTCAAAGTGCTGATGTATTTTGGAAGTATTGGATTTCAGGTGTAATTACTGCACTGGAAAAACACATTGGTTCTAGAGTCCAGACTCTTAAAAACATCGACAAGAAAAAAATACTCTTGATTCAATCGGATTTTTGCTTACATCAAGAACCAAGCCTCTTAATTTGAGCGGATTTCCTTTTGATTTAAGCAAAAATCTGATTTAATCAAGAGTACTTTTTCTTGTCGATGTTTTTAAGAGTCTGAACTCTACATCCAATGTGTTTTTTTTCCCAGTGTGAAATAATTGTCTCGCAATTTCCCGAATCAACACAGAAATTGTCTGGCATATTTATGATTTTTTATTCTTAAATGCCCTGTCACTACCCCATTTCAAGAGGCTCAAAACATATCGCGGCAAAAGTTTTTATGAGAATCGAATATTAATTTGCGGGTTTTAACGCAAAATACGGAAACACTGGTCACGCCGCCGATGGCGCTGCAGGGCGGTGCGGAGCCGAAGTAAATAAACATTTGGACAGGGAGCGTTCTCATGCGAAAATGAGAACATACAAACGTGTGTACCATGCACATCCTCCCCGTTCGTCCAGCTTCTGGCATGCGAAAACACCGTGGTGTACAAGCAAAGTAATTAAACATTCATTCGTCCAGCATTTACGATCCGAGTCCGGTCGGTGTGGTCGACCCATCTCCGGTTGGGAACAGTGTCGCCCGACTGGATGAAAAACCTCTGCCAAATTTCGTCGCACCTTTAGGATGCTGCTTAATATTTACGTGAGCCCCATTTCGAGTATTAATCCATGCTTTCTGGGGTTCATGAGTTTTCAAACACCAGGAGCTTTTTTGGAATTGAAAATTCGGATGTGCAATAAAAAATCGCGTGAAAGATGAAAATAATTCCATAGTTTTCCCTAGAAAATCCTGGGGAAGTGGCTTTCAAGAGCTCATTTCCTGATGAGAAACCGCTGAAACCCTGGTTTCTCATCAGGAAATGAGCTCTTGAAAGTCAGGGAAAATCAGGGAATGGGCGTGGCCAAGAATTTTATACACCATGGTTTCAACCGATATGATCGCTTCATTTTTCCCTCGTCTTCTTTTTCTATAGCTTTGTCTATCATGTTGGTTAATCAGCCCGCAATCAGGCTGCATTGTCTTTCCTTATCTTGAATTTGAAAATGTCTTTAAATTAAAGCTAAAAACAAACAAACACAAACTTTAATTGCATTTAAATACAAATTATCTCGCACCAAAAAAAAATCATCTCAACATTTTTTTCTTTAAACCGAAAACGCTTTTTCTCCAATCTGGAAAAGCGATTTTTCGCCGTTTCTTAGTATTCAAATGTGTGGCATAATTCTTGAAGAGTCCGTAAGTTAAATTGTAAAGTTTTACGCCCCGCCGCATACCTGCGTTGTCGATCAATATGAAGTTCCGTAACATCACGTTGCGTCATTATTCGCTCTCATCGCGAAGGTAGCGTAATCTCGACGAGCATTGCTTCCCACGCTGCCGCCCTAGGAAGGAACGGCTTAAGAGCCTGCTTGGATGCCACATTTCCTTCCATAAAATACGAACTTTTCAGGAAGGTTTCGCATATTTTTTCCCCAATTTTCGAGACATTTTTTACCGCAATTTAACATCAAGTATCTGGAAATTTCAAGAGAAAATGCTGGTAACTTTAAAAAAAATGAATATTTAGTGGCAGAATTTGGCGACGCTCGAATGTTCATTCGGCGTTTTTCCCTAGCACGGTAGCGCTGGTGTTTGTTGGTTCGGAAAGCTTGCGGGCGAGAAAAGTTTGTTGAAAAACTCGAAGCGCACAGCTCGGGGGGAAAAATCAAGATACACCTTGTAACTCTTCAAACCCTTCATCGTCGGAGCCTCGCTTTCGAGGCATCGGAATTCTCTACTTTAATGGAGCCCCGCATAATTTCATGGAGGCATCAACATGAAGTCGATCTCTTCGGACTGTGTTGTCAGCCTGTTCGTTTGAAGACGTCTGGAAAGAACGTCCTGATCGTAAGCACGAAGCGCATACTAAGGGTTGGGCCTCGAAGCGACCAGAGGGCATAGCCCCTTAGTGATCTCATAAGTTCACTCATTGACAGACTCCTCACACATCGCACGCTCGCTAAACAGTGCCATCAAAACGTGAGTCGCCTAACACACTCTATTGCGCCTTCATTTTCATTTGATACTGTGCAACACCTCCGGGTCGAAATAGTTGCTCGAAGCGCCGTGAACCAACCAACGTGCGGAACGCCAACTCCGTTCATCGAGCATGGATATGAATATGTCCGGCATTATCTATTTAAGGTTCGCCTTCATCTGCGTCGCATAGGCAACAAAACATACCGGGGAGCGCGAGTACTTCTCTATTCAACGGACACACAAGTATGTCGCTCCATGAGCACTGAAGTTAAGGATATCCAGACTGCGCTACGCAAAGCGAAGAGGAACTACGATTTCTGGCTCAATTTAGAAACGGCGCATGTGCATGTTTTCCTATGCTGTTAAGTGCTTTTAAGGATGAGCCAGATTGAGTTTCCGGCTATCAAGGGAACGTGGAATCTCACCTGAATTTATAGCTACCTAGAAATGTGAGGGGGAGTCAAGGAATTCCTAAGAAAATTCAGGAAAAATTGCAAGCAGCGTCCAGTAGAAGTGAAATTAATTTTAAAAAAAGGAAAATTACAAGTAGCGGTTTTACTCGAATTTCAGATAAAGTCAGAGAATTCTCAAATTTTGAAGTCAGGAAAAGTGAAGGAATCTGAAAATAAGGAAATTATGGAATTCCTGCAAATAGTTCGTCGAAACCGTGACCTTACAAGCCTGTAGAAAATTGCTCATACCGTTGATTTGCTTATCATGAAATAAGGAAAACCCTATTTTAGTCGATGATAAAATTAATCGATTTTCAATCATGCGAACCGTTTCTGAGAGGCATTTTGCTGACTTTTGTCAATTTTACAAAAAACGAAAGATTTTTACATACAATTTTACACTAGACGCTACAGTAGGTCCATTCTCTTAAACATACAATCCTGGAATTGCTTTTTTCGGTAACCCAGACCTAGACATGGTCTGTCTTCGCGGTTTACAACCTCTGCGGGCTGATTATTGAAATTGATAGACAAAGCTATAGACAAAGGAGACAAAAGAGATATGGAAAGATCCTATTGGTGGAAGCGGGTGGTTGCAATAGACAAAGAAGGTTGGTAATAGACTAACTAACGGCAACCCACGGGCTGCATAACGTTTGCGCACACTTTTCTTACCGATAACATTTGCGCACGCTTTTCACGAATATCATTTGCGCACACGTTTTACCGATAACGTTTGCGCACACTGCACTATTTGGCAACGCTTCAATGATGCGTCAGTAGTATCGCTTCGTGATAAGACAATTCAACGGACGGATAATTTATAAACGGACGAGGGGAAATTTTCATTTAAATAAATTCCAATAAGCAATCAATAAGTAAATGAATAAATAAATTAATAAGAAGAAAATAGAAAATGAAGAAAGTTAAGAAAATAAGGTATATGGTTACTCAAAGATTTTTCGCTGTTACTTCAGCTAAAAATGCTGTCACTGTCTTCACCGGAATCATCTTCAGTGCAAGGACGGGTTTTGGGGCTGTTTTTAGGGCAGGTTGCATTTGAAGAGCAAGTTCCATCAGCATACCATTTTCAGAAATGGATTCAAAAACAGCCCTAAAACCCGTCCTTGCACTGGAGATGATTCCGGTGAAGACAGTGGCAGCATTTTTAGCTGAAGTAACAGCGAAAAATCTTTGAGTAACCATATACCTTATTTTCTTAACTTTCTTCATTTTCTATTTTCTTCTTATTAACTTATTTATTCATTTACTTATTGATTGCTTATTGGAATTTATTTAAATGAAAATTTCCTCTCGTCCGTTTATAAATTATCCGTCCGTTGAATTGTCTTATCACGAAGCGATACCACTGACGCATCATTGCAGCGTTGCCAAATAGTGCAGTGTGCGCAAACGTTATCGGTAAAACGTGTGCGCAAATGATATTCGTGAAAAGTGTGCGCAAACGTTATCGGTAAAAAAAGTGTGCGCAAACGTTATGCACCGAACCCACGAGAGACCTGACAGTTAGTCTATCATTTTCTCCTTTTGTCTGTAGGAACCACCGGTTTCAACCAATAGGATCGCTCCATACTAGCTATGTCTTATTTGTCTATAGCTTTGTCCATAAATTTCAATAATGAGTCCGCTGGCTGGATGTTGTGCAGGTTAGCATCGTAGACTCAAACCACTATGAACCAGCTCTCATCGTGGACGTATCAAAGCGATGAACGTGACTTTCGACTCCTGATTGACATCCGATCATTAAAGACAGATTTATCTTCCGATAGCCAACCCTCCGAGGAGGGTAGTTTTTGGGCTGGAAGCCGAAGGCCAGGTCATGGCGAGGCGAGGCGCAATGTCGCCAAATCGCACCTCTGTTTCAATCGGAGAAAATGTATTTTGAAGATCCCGCACCAACGAGAGTACCTTTATAGACAGAGTATGGCCATTCGTATCTTTTTACTACAGGAAAACTGTTCCGCTTTTTGATTGGTCAACGAGTTTTTAGGCTTCATGATGCTCTTAGGGCCGTAAATAAACAAACAAGATGGCGGCTCACCGTAACATCGATGAGAGGCTAAATTTGACAAAAATTTCAATTATGCGGCAGTAACAATTTAAACGAGCATGTATATCTACGAATAGCACACGAAAAACACATGAAAACATTGTTAAATTGCCTTTCACCTTTATCACAGGAGGATGTAAGATGTGCATAACCTCAATCTTGCTTGCTGATAACGGCCATCTTGTTTGTTTATTTACGGCCCTAAGAGCATCGTGTCAGCCTATTCGCTCGCGACCAATGAAAAACCGGAACAGAAATGGCCATACTCTGTCTATAAAGGTACTCTAGCACCAACAGCCTCGGCTAAGTCAAGACGAAATTCGGAGGTCAACGCTTCTGCCTATTGATGTTTCAGCAACTTGTTGAGCAAATATTTAAATAAAATTCCCCTTATGATGAATGGTGAATTTTAGGGTAAGCACTTTGCAAGGCGAGTTTTAGTAAATTATGACAGGATGCGAAACGAATTCCTCAACTCCTTGGTCATGAGCCATCATCATAGGTGAACCTGAACGTTGACTTATGATAGTAATTTTTACTACGTAGGTAAGGTAATATATTGTCTCCGGTTTCAATATGCAGTAAATTTCGATTTCCAAAACAATTAATTGGGTGACTTCACGATGTTCGGAAATGTTTCGTCTCGTTTAGTGACCAACGGTAAAGTTTTAAGGACAGGTCAAACTTAAATATAATTTTTAGAGCAATTCAAATTTACCAGGTTTCTCTTTGGTTCGGTTTTGTTTTCAAAAACTGCATATAGAAGTTTCCCCAATCTTTTTTTAAAACTGAAGGTGCTCTAGCTACCCTCTCTTTCTTGTTTTGTTTCGATGTGATGGCAACCGTGTTCTGGCAATTGATCATTATCATTCTCCAGAAGTGAGTGCAATTAGAGAATTAGAAGTGAGCGCGCTATTGCTCGAAGAAAAAGTTCGGCTGAAATTCGCGCTCTAGTAATCGTTAGTTTCTCGTGACTTCTCGGCACTTGTGAGCGAATGTTAGTTTACTACCACTGAAAAGTTCACTAACGGCCATGAAACAGCGTAGCCAGTGCCGCCACGCATATGATGTGGACTGCGTTTGGAATTCCGGAATTTATGCTAAATAGAACTAAGTTGAACGCAAACCCTATGCAGACTATCAGACCCTAGGAAGACTCCCTGAAATCGTTTGGGTATACTTAAAAATTGTCGACGTTAATATTTAACCACAATAAACAGGCCGCTTCTCGGCAAGACGACCGTAAGTGCTGTCTTCGGCATTCTTTTGTGGTCGCATTTTGGACACACAGAAAACACAATTTAAGGTCAGAAATTGGCAGAAAAGGGCACTTTTTTACTCAGTATGTGCAGCTCACTGGCGAAATACTACCCTACGGTTGTTTTGTCTGAAACAACTGCAATTTTTGCGCATTTACAGCTCTCTTCTAGGCCTCGTCTTCATACAAATCAGACAAATCGTGCTGTTTTAGCTGAATCAGTGATTTCAACAAAATTTGATCCGACGGATTTTGAAGGAAATTCGATTTCTAAAATTTGAGCGTTACGGGACCAAGGCAAAGTTGCTCTCCAACATTTTCCGAATGTGTTGGCAACGCCGAGGGGCTAGTTTCCAAAATGCCGGGAGACATGTGTTACTGGGCCGAACAAAAAAGGCTGGAAAGGAAGAGAAAAGGTCTCAAGATGGAAGCAAGGGCTCTCTCATCACGGATATTTATATCCCGTTAAACATCGCCGGCCGCGCACGGTGGATAGCATACAGTGTCGGTTCTCATAGCCGCGGCGCACAGTGGATCCAGTTAATCAGAGAGGTCGCACATGAAATGTTAAACTAAAACTGCAAATTTTGACATTTATTTCGCCACATTTTTTATTCCAAGAGGTGTTTCTGGAAGGAAATTTCACGAGAAAACCAATGGAACCACTTTTACAACCTCAAAGTTTTGTATAAACCGTGTTATAGGCTTTTAAAGTTTCTAAATTTTGTCCGAGCTCTCCTATTGACTCGATCCACAGTGCGACAGCTCGAATCTGGGCAACAGATTGCCCTTTCTGGGGCGGGGGTGGCGAGGCGGGGATCCCTTTTTTTCCGCTGCCCTTCCTCGCTTTTCGTTACTTCTTGGCTTCGTTCTTTACCTGTTTTGCCGCCGTTCCCGGCCCTGGTTTTCGCGCATTGTTCGGCTCCTGTCTCATTTGCGCTTCTCCAGTCTGATTTATCTCTGGGTTTGGCTTTTTCTTTCTTTGGTTCGGCCTTTTTTTATTTTTCCCTTTCTTTAGTTCGCCTTTTTTTTACTATTTTATCTTCCTGCAGTTTTCTGCGGACGGAACCTTGTGCACGGTCAAAGAAAGAGACACGGCTGTTTTGACAAGGAAACGTCAACACCGTGCAAAAAAACCAGGAAGGTTACTTTGTAGTGGCCGAAACATTTTAAAACGCTCCTGAGGTGAAATATTTTTCCAATGATTTTCTCTATATCGATGGCCAAGTGTGAAACCACGTATCTCCACTGCGGTGTTTGTAATTTCCGTTTCTGTTTTGTTTTTGCGAAGAGGAACATGCCCACTTTATGGCTTGAGATCTTTACAGAATATCCTTCCAACAGAAAAGAAAAATCAAAGCTGTTTTCAAGAAATTTCGTCGACTCGTTTTCTGTAAAGAAAATGGAGCATGATTGGTAGTCTGCGACGTTGCACGCGGAGATACGTGGTTTCGCACTTTGGCCATTAAGTGTGATCGTCTTTGAGAAGAGGTACCAATATAGTCTGAAGGCAAGAAAATTAAGTCAATCGGAATATGTAAAAATGGTTTGTAAAATTATCAAGGGAATTCAAGAAAACGTGAAAACCTCAACTTAATGAGGAAAAAATTGCTGTCTAATCTAAAAACAGAAAGTTTAAACCCCTATAAAAACTATCTGTGAGGGGCTTAAAAGCACTGAAATATCCACCTGTCAGCTCTAACTAAACCTTTGATTTTATTATAATCGTACTTGTCATATAACTAGCGTTCGCACTCACGATTAGTCGGGCTTAATACTGTCAATTAAAATCCTCCCACTCGTATTATCGATGCGGCGTTTCGAGCTGCTTTCTAAATACTGCATCGACTGGAATCGGAACAAGGATGCAGAATTGAACGGATTTTAAGAAGGGCGTAACTGCAAACTTTTCTAAACTGCCAATTCATCAATTGTATAAAAAAAGGCCGATAATGCATGTAAAATCTCTGTAAAACATTCTCTTACTTATTGTAGTTGGAAGGGTAAAAGCTCAAATAGCACGTGTAAACAAGACCAAAGATTCTGATACCACTATTCAAACTCTCGAGAGCGCCTACTGCCTACCCTCTCAAATGAAGGAAAATTGAATGCAAGAAGCTGTACCATGTATAAAGTGTCTCAGGATAATTTTCATGGAATTTTATTCTCTGTACGTAAGAGTTACGTAGATGTGGAATTACCAACATTTGATTGCTAAATTTTATCGCGATTTGCAGGAAACATGCGATTTAACATTTCTTTCGCGCAAATTTAAAACGTTTTGCGTTTACTTGCGTCGAGTTTCCCATTTTTAAAACTCATTTTTGGAGTCATTCCATTTTCGCTCGCATCAATCGTGACACACCGGTCGTATGATTGAGAGGGTTTTTAGTGGTAGCGTGCTTTGCGATGTATCGATTGATCTGCCTTTGAAACCTATGGGAAGGAATCAATTAACGAACACCTTAATAACGATTCTTTTCTATAGCATCAAATGGGGAAATGTCGAAAATCGATAATTCACGCCTCGCCACTGAAGCTTTTGCATCTCGAACAACGAACATTCCATACGGAGCACTGGATTAAAAAAAAAAAAAAAAAAAAAAAAAAAAAAAAAAAAAAAAAAAAAAAAAAAAAACACATTGGATCTAGAGTCCAGACTCTTGGAACATTAACAAGAAAAATGACTCTTCATTTAATTAGATTTAAGCTCAAATCAAAAGGAAATCCGCTCAAATTAAGAGGCTTGGTTCTTGATTTAAGCTTAAATCTGACTGAATCAAGAGTCCTTTTTCTTGTCGATGTTTTTAAGAGTCTGGACTCTAGATCCAATGTGTTTTTTTTTCCAGTGAGGAAAAACGCCGCCCGAAAAATCGTGTTACCGATGAAATTAAAGTGCAGGAAAAATTCGCTATCAAATTCGACGAGGAAAATTCGTATTTTACGAGACATCCGGTGACACTGAGGTGTTCGCACGGCATTTTTTCTCGGCACAGCAGTACAAACTTCCGTTTTTCAGTTGTGCTCGTGCAGTTTATTCAGTCCGCGTTTGTATTCACAGGTATCGCCGATAATTATTTTTCAGGCCGTTGAATTTTCATCGATATTCCTCCTCCGTGCAGCACGGCGCGGCACCTTTGCTCGCGATCAAATTAAACCCGGGTGTTGAATGTTGAACGCCACCGCGCGCGCTGGAGCCGTGCTCAAACCAGCGTTTTCAGTGTAAATAGACCGGAATGGCCAATATTGAATGGGTTTTATATTTGAAGTATTTTAATCGGAAGTCGGGGCTCTGTTTGTCAATGCGGAAAAAAACCTCTTTTACGTCATGCCCGGATTTACGGGGAATGAGCGTCCGTTTTTGAAATGAGTAGTGAAGGGGTAGGTTAGACACTCTCCAGAGCAAATTATTATTTTTTCCCCTATCGGACTGCCCTCCGCTTGCCTCCTCTCTACTTTTTTTTCGTTTTGAAAATGAAAGAATCATTTAAAAGCCGCGAGTTCTCAGTATTAATTTAAAATCATAGGACCGCCAAGAACTGTGTCCTACATTCTTCTACATAAAATTCTCAGCGAATATCCTTTTAGAAATAAGAATTTTCTTTTCCCGCTAGTCTAAATTTTTCTCTCGGGTGCCTTCTTCGAACGACGCGCTCTGAAATTCTCCAAGGATTCTACGCTGAAATTCTGATGTTGAAAAATGAATGTCCGGTAAACGTAAAGAAATTCGTCTTTTTTTTTTTTTTTTTTTTTTTTTTTTTTTTTTTTTTCCATTCCTTTACCCCTCTTTTCGACGGACTGATGATAATGATAACATCGTGGCAACAAAACTGTTTTGCTTTTAATTTTATTTGGATTTTATCATTCGGTCAAAATAAATGCATAAAATCATCAGAGGAAAATACACATGAGTTATTTTGCTACAATCAAAGTTGCGTTTATCAGAGACAATAGTAGAAACACTTGTAAGGTGTAGCAAAATAAACGAACACACTTGTTACTTGATTTTAAAGAGCACGAGTAAAAATGCAGAGGATTTCTGGGGGAGAAATTTGGGTCTTACATCTCCATTTGTGCCAACCCTCCATGAACCGCGATTTAAATCCAATTTTTTTATGGATTTTCATGAGATATTTTAACATCAATTTTAACCCCCGTTTGTTTTTTGGGGAGTAGGAGTAAACTAAGGTGATTTTGAAATGACGGAGTTGAAAAGAATGCACTGTGCTTCTCAATTTTAGCAGCATTACAAAGGTTTTGAGCATTTTTATTGCGTGCGAATCCTCCTTGCGAAAGGAGGAAAACTCGAAATTTGTATCCCCTCTTCGTTCCTTTCCGCATTTGTGCTGCATGAACCCAAATTCGCTTCAATGTTGCCAAACCGCGATCGTACAAACCCCTTGTCCCCAGCGAGCTTAAAAGGATCGTAATCCAGGCAATTTTTTCGCTCATTGTCAGGATCCAACGTTTTCCCACATCGCTTCGCTTACAGCATTTACATACTGCTGCAAGCCTGCCAACCACGGAAGGACCAGCCGAGTGCAGCTTCATTCTCCTGTCTCCCTTCCCTCCTCTCCCACCCCCGGGCCCGACTTGTCCTTGAGTTCGCTCCGGCCTGCGAGATGTTTATTTTTTATCTTCCCTATTATTCCTACTATATTCCCGATCGGTTAGCACTAGCGTCGGCCGGCCNGGGGGGGGGGGGGGGGGGGGGAGGCAGGCAGGACTGGTTGTTGCGATGCCCCGGCCGATGGCATCCTTGCCAGCTCGGAGGGTTTCCATCCTGCGCTCCGCGGGATATTCTGTTGGTTTTCTCTGGGAATGGCACCCTGTCGGAGCAGACGCATCCATGCACCGTGTTAAGTATAATGCAACTCCCCGCCCCCTCCGCCGCCGCCTCCCTTCACGCCTGTTCGCACCGCATGCCGCCGAGGCTGAGGTTCCAGGCACTATGATTTTATAAGTTTTCCAGTTCTCTCCTCCTGAAAATACTCGGGGAAGAATTTATGACCTGCATACTGATGGAAACTAAACCAGGAGACTGAGGTTGCCGAATGGAGTCGGGAACGAAAGAGTCACGACTTGAGGTCGTACTCATAGTCGTCTCCTCTGAGCTGTTCCTTTCCTAAGGAGGTCCCACTTGGTTTATAGTTCCAGGGCTAAGGAACAATCCCCCTAAACTGATAATTTTGGCGAAAATGAATCAGTGACTTTGCCGCGTCCTTCTTTTAAGCACGCAAATGATGTTTTTAGTTTTTTCCAATTCTACATAGGAGCGTTGTAAAAACGGTTTGATGTATAAAAAAAATTGCAAATCTAACCTCAACATTATAAAAATGGCGAAGGTTCCTCCGGTATTGCTCCATAGCTATCGAATTGTTATGAAGGGAGGTTCAAGGGAGCCCTCAAAATAGCATCTTCAGAAAGACAATATTTGCCAGCCTCGAATAAAATTCGCATGTAACCATGGAAAAAATATCCCTGCAGGGGATTAGAATGATTGGCCACAGCAAAAAGCAGAGAATACGGAAGAAAAATTTCTTGATTTTGACAAACTTTAAGGTAGGTGCGAACCTACCTAAAAATTTAAGAAACTCGCAAGATATTGTCTTCCTTTTTTGTACTTTTTGTAGTAGTAAACTATTGTCAAAAGTTCCTTTTTTCCATTGTTGAAGGAAAACTTCTTCAAGTCTTTTAGATACTTGTTGAAATTTTATGAAAAGGAAAAATCTAATTCAATAGAATTTTCCGCTCTTAAATAACCAAATCGTCTCTAGAGAAAGCCAATTCGAGCACTCCGCACCCATCCGTCAAAATGAAGAACATTCGAAGTTCGTCTATTCCTCCCTTCCCTCACGGGGTACGCTCCCTTGCTGAACCGAAACCACAGTACAAAGATCCGCAGTTTTCCCTCAGCAAGTGATTACGATTTCAACCCTTCCACGCGGGGCGGGGCGGCGGCAGAAAAGTTTATCGAAATCTTCATCCCTAAACGGAAAAGAAGACAGTTCAATTCCGATCGCGCGCCGGGAGAGCTTCATCCCCTGAAACGTAGCTCGCGGTCGTCAATGTCGATCCGTCTTGTTTCTTTTCCATCCTCTCCTTTGAAGGGAACCAGGAAACTCGTGCTCCGGACAGGGAACGTTCCGTCATTTCCGGAATTTGTTTTGATTTCCGAAACCCTCTCGCCTGTAACTCACCACTTTTTCTCTCCCTGGCGTATCGAAAGGATTGCGGACCTGTTGAAGTAAAAATCTGAAACACCGAGTCGATACCGCTTTAGTTATTCTTCACTTTAAGGCACGCGTCTTACCACCTCTCAAGTATGTCATATGAGGACGAAGTAGAGATTTGAAGAAAGAGAAGCTGATGAAGGAAGAGGAGAAAGATAATAAGAAAAAAGATGGTAAGTGAAAAGAGGAAGAACAAGGAGGAAAAGCGTAGACAAATAAGAATAGGAAAACAGGAAGGAAAAGAAGAAGAAGTAAAAGGAGGGGAAAAGGAACAGAAGGAAAGAGAAGAGAAGGAATGATAATCAGAAAAAAAGGAATAAAAAATGAGGAATAGTAAGCAGGATAATAAGTTGAAAAAGTGACGGATTAAAAAGAGAAAAGGAAAGAACTACTCCTTTTCTCCCTTGTTTAATCCTCTCTTTCTTCTTAATTTCCTTCTATTTCTCTTTCTTCATCTTCTCCTTTTCTACTTCTCCGTTTTCATCTTTTTGATGAGGAAGAATAAGACTTTTAAATCGGTAGCACCCGTGACTGCTATCACAACGGATGATTTAGTGTCCTAGGTCAGTCTTTTATCATCTTAGTGTCATTTATTATCGAGAAATGTTGGACATGAAGTAACACTGAGCCTCTAATCGCACAAGTCGCAAGCAGTCTGCACTCGCTGACAGTTTGCAAGCAGCAAACGTGTTTACTCGTCCAATTGCAATAATTCGCATCGACATAGGAATCACTTCATCGATGAAGAACTTCAAAAGCAGGAGCTCGATTTGGAGCGCCTTCAAATGCGGATGATACACTCCGCTTTGTCAGGGAGTTAGTTTAGTTGCTTAACCTAACCAAACCCAAGTAAGGTCATTGATTTCACTACAAGCATTTGCTAGAGTATCAGCTGTTACAGTGCATGCGAAAAGAAAGGAAGTCTGTGTGAATATTCTTAGCATAACAATCAGTACTTTCTATGTTGTATCCTTAGTTCGGAATTTTTACATTTTTCCATTCAATACGCCTAGATAGCAATTTGCCAACGCTATTTGACGGCGACGTACGCAAACAAGTGTTCCGGAAGACTCGTGTTTGCTGTCCGGGGGGCAAAGAACTCGCACACAGTGGCGATTCTCTGAAGGTTGTATTTTTGTTTTTCCTCCATTTGAATCCCTCGAAAATATCGATTTTAGGTGAGGTAAGCTGCCTCACCAAAAATCGATTGTTGTCGATCCCCTGCCAAAAGACAGTTTTCATTTTTCAGATGGGCCGGGAAAGAAAGATTCGAAGCCTTGTGATTCAGATTATGAAGTTGCCACATTTTCACTCCGAAAAAACTACGGCCTTAAGAGCCGTACTTACGGGCTATATAGACGTACAGACGCACCGTCCGTGCTCCGGCCCTAGAGGCCGAAAATTCCGAGTATAGCACCCGGAAGAATCGAAGCTACGAGTCCAACACCCAGAACTTTCGGCCTCAGAGCCCCAAACGGACGGTATATCTAAATAGTTTGTAACTATTTTTTCAGTGCAGGGGTAGTGCTCACCCAGTCCCTCCCTTTGATAATGATGATGTTCAATCCAAAAGCCTGTTTACCACCCCACTTGAACGTCATTCTGAAGGAACAGTTCAACTGCATTCGACCTATAGTCTCATTAGCTATCATGTTTTGCTGTTCTAATCGAAAATCATTCAACATCAATTTCAAGTACAGTCCCAAATCCGCATGATTCTGAGAAGAAACCACATAAATTTTGATTAGAATTTGAACACAAAACTCTAAACTGAAGACGTGAAGCATTCAGCCTAAATATATGCTTTGTTTTTTCAATGGAACTGTATAAAATTTATTGTAATATACCTTAATTTACTCATAGTATCGCTTTGGTTTGTTTCAGGTAAGCCGACTTGTTAGCATATGTTTGAATTATTATTATCAGGAAAATGGTAAGTTAAATATTTTTCAGAGACCTCGCGCGCACCTGAAAAAATAAAAAATATGACCTCGCGCGCACGTGGAAAAATAAAAAATTGATTTATTAGCAGTGGTTTTGTGAGAATCAAAACGTACTGTAGAGTTTGAATACCAAACTTTAGTTGAAAAATGAGAGTAATAAAAATTTAACAAGGTCATTTTTCATTTTAAATTGAAGAAAATATGCTTTTGGGAAAATACAAGCCCCCCCCCTTCTGAAAATGTTAGCGTGATCGAAAGGAAAGTGTCTTTATTTAATTTTGTTGTACTGTTAAATGTAGATGGAGCGTTTACATTTGTATTGGTGCATTTCCATCGGGAATCATCTGTACTTAAATTGTGTGAAAATTCTTAACATTTTTTCCTCTTCTTTTTGTTTTTGATTTTTAGGTGATGATTTAAACTCAATTAGAGTAGGAAAACTTACCTTCAAACCAAAGATAATATTCGTTCTCAAAAATAAAAGTAAGCTCCTCAAAAATTCTTATCAGTGAATTTTTCTCACAATAATTTTAATTCACTTCGGAAAAAAACTTGCCCCCTTCCCTTTTTATCTGGAAATATTTCCCCTGAAACAATCTTCTGTACTAATATTGTGTGAAAATTCTTCACATTTTGTCCTCTTCTTTTCGTTTTTTTATTTTTAGGCGATGAATTAAACTCAATTAGAGTAGGAGAACTTTCCTTCAAACCGAAGATAATATTCGTTCTCTAAAATAAAAGTAAGCTCCTACAAAAATTCTTATCGGTGAAGTTTTGTCACAATAATTTTAATTCACTTCGGGGGGGGGGGGGAACTTGGCCCCTTCCCTTTCCATCTGGAAATATTTCCCCTGAAACCACCATTCTTGATTCCCTGGACCCTAGACTCATATTTGCGCCCACACATCCAATCTGAGGACTTAAGCTAATATCCGCTCGAAAAACATCAACCCTTTTCACTTGGTTTCGGGCGTTAGGTCCTTCCGCGTGAGGTTCCCGACGGTAGTTTTAACAAGCCGGGCGTAGAAACTGATTAAGAGCGTACACGGTCAGTAACAAGATCAAACCCACGGCTACATCTGCGGTGAAAAATGGCTTTAGAGAATGAAATTACGCGGCCCTTTGAGGTGCCGACTCGCGGATTCCGTGGGAAAAAACCCCGGAAAATCTGGTGGGCGTGAGCTGGCACTTTAGATGCGAGGAGTGAACCATCCGCCTAGTCTAGGGCTCGTGGTGGAAGCTTTCAACCCTCCAAAAAGGCTCAGACTTAATGGTGTGAGGCGTTGTCGAAAGAAGGACCTTGCGAAGTATGCGATTTGAAGCAAACGTATAGTTAGACCACATTTTGCGATGGAGAATGGAGATGTTGCATGTGTGAGGGATTTGCAATTTGACTGTTGATTCTTTTGTATAAGTTCGCGAGAAACACGATGGTGCCACTGGTTTTCTCTAAAATCAACTCCCAAACTCAAAAAAAGCTCTCAAGTTGAGCCCAAAATGGAGGGGATATCCCAGTATCCCATCCTACCCTGAGAGTCCACCTCTACATCAAAACAAACTCTCCATGCAAAGATAGGGAGCAAATACATTAGCAGGGTTGCCACTTTATTTGGGGACTCCAAAACTGAAAACACGGCAACCCTGCTAATGTATTTGCTCCCTATCTTTGCATAGAGAGTTTCTTTTGATGTAGAGGTGGACTCTCAGGGTAGGATGGAATATCCCCTCCATTTTGGCCTCACTTTGAGAGTTTTTTTTGAGCTTGGGAGATGATTTCAGAGAAAACCAGTGGCACCATTGTGTTTCTCTTGAACTTTTACACAATAATCAATGGTCAAATCGCAAATCCCTCACACATGCAACATCTCCATTATACCGTGTTCAGCTCTTTTTAGAAACAACGTCTGTTCTGTTAATATTCTCTTCTGCAGGGTACGTCGTTGCAGGAGTGAATGGTTAATTGTACTAAATTTTGCTGTAAAAAATTACCATCTCTAGCTTACTTATAAAAGCATCTATCTGCATGATGATTTCCCTATGTGGATAGGTTCTCTAAAGGATTGATTCCTCGTTGCAAAGTATGGTCTAATTCTAGTTCGAAAACTCGCAACCCTCGTTTTTCGTCTCAAACCGTGAAACACGAACGATAAGAAGGCGCCCCTTCAAATCGAAGGTCAGGCCAAAAAATTACCGTCAAGGAAGGACGCTAATCTTCTGTAAAACACTTCTCGTGTTTCACCCGAGTTGCATGTTTGCAAACACGCCCCCCCCCCCTTCGCGTCTTCCGCATTCGCTTATTGCAACCCTTCCTCTTCCGCACTCGCTTATTACAACCCTTCATCCCCTTCCGCATTCGCTTATTACGATTCGCCAGCATCGGCACGCGCGGGGCGGTTAGTTTTCGGGTCAAACTCAAACTCGAAGTTGGTCGTAAGCAATTCCCTTTCGTCTCGAGACGGCACACCACCAATATCTACACTGCCGCGGTGAGGAAAAACGCCGTATTAACCTTCAGACTTTGCCAAAGTTCCTTTGGTTAATCACGGATTTTTTGGAGCATTTGTAAATATTTTTATTCCGATTTTTCAGAGAATTTGTTCATAATTCGATCTAAAGCATGGCGTCCAGGACCAGGAGTTCGAGTAACCAGAAAAAACCGAGATTTGTCTGGGAATGAAACATTTTAGGAAAATCAGAGATAAATCAGGAAGTCGATTCCAGAAACCGGGAGTTTCTTCTTTTACCGCGCCAAGATCATTTTGTTTTCAAAAGTTCTGGAAGTATAAAATACCTATTGTTATTAAGGTCCACGATATTGCACCTGAGTTGCAATTGTTGATGTTATGAATCACATATTTTAATCCTGATCATAGAGAAGCTTACTGACATCTGGTCAGTACCATATGACACAACGAGATCTTCTCTCGTAAGTGCGCCAAAGAAGAAGAAAGGATAAAAAAAATTCGTTGTTCATATTTACCCCGAAGTAAACGGAATAAAATAGGTTGCCGATTTAACAATTGAATTGTTAAAAAAATGTCTTGATATGTTACAAATGTACATTTTACAATTATGGTAAGCTAATTTAACCGCGGTGGGGGGGGGGGGTTTAAATTAGCATTTTTTATTGTAAAATCTACATTGAAACATGTCGGACATTTTTTTTAACCACAAAATTGTTAAATCAGCAATTTCATTTTTTTCTGTGTGTTATATTGTTTTCCCCACGAAAATTCCGGGAAAGTGGGAGAAAACTCCAATTTCTCATCAGGGGATGAGCTGAGGCAAGAACTCCAGGCTACATGATCTGAAGTGTCCGAAACTCTCAACATCCTTAACTTTCCTCGAAAGTAAATATTTTCCAAGAGGAAATTTGGCAACATTCGAATGCTCTTACGACGTTTCTCCCTAGCTTGGCAGTACAAGCAGTGGTTTACTTATTCCTCCGCCGCCACCACCACCAACAACATCAACAACAACGCGAACAAATTCCTCACATTTCGCGTTCGCCGTGTTTGCTCTCGGAGGCACAACCTTCGCACACCCCGACTCGGCGGCACGCTCTGTGTTATGTCCGTGTCTGTGGCGTGTGCTCGGAGCGAATCGTGAGATGCAATGGATCTTCCGGCTTAGTCGCGTCTATTTCGGGGATCGGAATTTCCACGTCTCTTCGGGCCCCGAAAATTAGGACCTTTCCCGAAGACGGTGTCTTGCGGAGACCCCCGTGGATTCCGATGGATCATGAGATAGGTGAAGAATTAAAGCACCGCAACTTATTATGTTTTCTCATCAAAATTCCGTGCGAAACACGTTCAACATCCATGGTCGAAGTCGGGAAGGGCTCGACTCCATCGTGGTAATTTAGAATTCCCGCACGCTACAAAAAATTGTTACAAATCATTTTTTTAAATTTTAAACGGAATTCTTCTTGATTAAAAGCTTTTTTTTGCTGAGAGAAACATTTTTGAGTGAACTTTATGTTTAGGTAATTGCAATGTTCTTTTTCAATTCAAGTTAAATTTATCTGTCAAATAAGGAAATGAACAAAAATAATTTTACTTTACTTCAAAAAAAATTTCTCTCAACAAAAGGGAATGTTGTTTTAACTTGCAGAAAGGTTCTCTAATTATTTTTCTCATTGTCATCATTTTCGTAACACAAGATGAGAAAAGTAACCGCCAATAGACCTGAAGTTTCGGCTGTTTTCTCCTCAAAGACCAAAGAAAACTCTCCAAAAATTTCCCGAAAAAATATTGAGTAATCTTTTTTTTTTTTTTTTTTTTTTTTTTTTTTTTACAAATACATAATATGAATTTTACTACGTCACAAATGAAGATAATCCCTTTTCGACTTTTTAAATTTTCAAAATCCGTTCTCCGAAACATTACAACGAAAATCGCTTCACCGAAGTTCATATCCATGGACCAGAAGGTCCCTTTTAGTTCGACTTTCGACTGTCACGTTTGAAATTACAATGAACCATGTTAAAAGCTAAATATTGCATTGTAACCCTAAGATGCAATTCTTCGCTGCTGTGAAGCAGAGCCGATTACCCTTTCTGCCAACCAGCCGTAAGAAGCAAATCATTAGTTTTCCAAAAAAGAAAAAAGAATAGAAAAGTAAGAGCGAAAACTCGGTTTCGTTTTGCTGAAATGCTGAATGCAGTCCACTTGAACTTGAGCAGAAGCCACTGTTCATGTTAAGTAAATACGTCCATGCTCCCATCCATGCAGACGCGCGCCGCACTGTAGATCAGGTCAATGGGAGAGGTCGGACAAAATTTGGAAACTTTAAAAGCTTATAACTTCATTTATACAGACTTCTGAGGTTCTTAAAGTGGTTCCATTGGTTTCCTCGTTAAATTTTCTTGCTGAAGCACCCCTTGAAATTCAAAACGTGATGAAATAAACATCAAAATTTGCAGGTTTAGTCAAAAGTTTCTTGTCCGGCCTCTCTGATTGACTTGATCCACTGTGCGGAGCAGAGGCGTAAGACGTTAGATCATGGACTCATCATTCATCGCTTCCCGTAAAAAAAACGATTTATGCTCCCTCTCGCCGTTTCTCAGTTCTAAACGATCCACCAAAACCTACAGCTAGTTCTCGACGTCGTTATCCATCACATTTGACTCGATGTTTTTCATCACTCACAGAGTCGCTGTGATAATTAAATTACTGAAGCGTAATTATCGTATTGTGTACGGTACCCACAAAGGGCGTTATAAGGAAGGATCATGGGCCCTTTGGACCACCTTTGAGCACACACATAGGGCTCACATAGAGCACATAGGGCAATGCGCTGTTCTGCGAGCTGATTATTAACATTGATAGACATAGAAAACGACGGGAAGTCGGAGCGATTTGGTGAAAACGGGCAGTTGCATTCGACAAAGGAGGTAATTAATAGACTAACAATCGGTAACCCACTAGAAGAACCCTAGTCATTTTCCCCCTTACACTTCAATAACTACCCCTTTCAACCAATCGTTCCATTCCCCCTTTGTCTTTTATGTCTATCGCTTTGGCTATTAATTTCAATAATCAACCCGTTTTCGTGTCAAAGAAGAACGTCATACGTGCAATAGGA
The DNA here is from genome assembly GCF_001854935.1 of Bemisia tabaci. Taxonomy (NCBI): domain Eukaryota; kingdom Metazoa; phylum Arthropoda; class Insecta; order Hemiptera; family Aleyrodidae; genus Bemisia; species Bemisia tabaci. The sequence continues at coordinate 840,500 of NW_017552322.1, read as the reverse complement.
CGTCGTCAAATTCCCTTTGATGTTTGATACGAATTTTCTCGAATACTTGTGGAAAAATATTTTCTCAATTTTAACCAATATGTTTGGTAATTTCAAGGAGAAATCATTTCATCATCTTTTTTCTTAGTAATGAATATTTTCATTAGGGTAAATACGGCAACATTTGAATGTTTCTTCGGTATTTTTTCGCTGCGCAACGGTACAACTCTACGTATCCTTTTATGACAGGAAATCTGTGCCTCCACCAGTTTTAGGCGAGCATGGATATTTTAAGGATCAATGTAAACAATTAAGACGGTGACTGAGTTTTACAAGATAGTTTAGAGTCAGTACTCCAGACCACCCCTATTGGTAGTTGCTTTAACTCTACTTACTGTGCTTCCGTTTTCCTTTTTCTATCCCTTTTTTTACTCCCTGAGATTTTCTGTATCCAGTTTTCGCAGCGTTTATTGCATGTTCTCGACGGAAATAATGAGATCTCTACTTCTTGCTACTCCGCAACCCTCTCAGAATTTTTGCCGAACTTTGGGTTTATTTCTTGAGTAATTCATTGAATTTCGAATTGGGTTGCATGTTGCAATGAGGGACTATCACTTCCGGTTTATTTTAGATTAGAAAAAACGTATGTTTTATCATTATTACCAGGGAGTTAGGGAATTTTATAGGTGAGCTAGAAGCAGTAGTTTCCGATTGCAAATTGCAGTCCAATCATCCTCGAACTTTTCCGATAACCATGCTGTCTAGGACCTGAAATAGAAATAACCCGGAAATATCAGGATTAGGATAGGAAGTGAAAATATCCGAGAAATTCAGGGACTTTGTCAGGGAATAGGGGCTAAAAATCGGGAATCTCTTTACTCCCCGCCCTGAGAACATATTAAAACACTTGTAAGGAAATGCGTTGTTGCGTTTTTAAAATCTCGTAATCTAAGAAGTAAAGCATTCATCTCTTATCATAACCCGGCAACTTTAGTTGTAAGGCGTCTTTCCTCCCCGGGCCCCTGGCGGACCTCGAAACTATCGGGAGGTGTAGCATCCTGGTACTGTTAAGTTTAGTCAGCGGGTGGGTACTAACTTTTCCCAGAACTCGTCGATGGTTGAGTACCCGTTTCGGGGAAGAGGTTAGCTTCTTGCTACAGACTGAGCAATCCGCAAGTTAAGACAGCTCCTTTTCAACTTCCTAAGTGCTTACTTCGACAGCCGTTCCACCGGCAGACGGTCCGTATCCTTCAGATTTTGGCTCCTCTATACATTGATAAAAGTATGCGTGCTTCGAAGCTTCTTTCGGTCAATATGTGCACACAAACGTGAAGTTAGTGTTGATTTCGACATAAGAGCTGTGAATGAAGTGGTAAGCTCTATGATGATCCACGTCTGTTACCTAATGTAACATTTATCATAGACTGATTTGTTGCGGCTATTTTGACCGCAGTCGTCAGAATAGGAACCAAGCCACATCAGCTACCGCCAAAAACTGGGCGGTTCAATTTTTTACGAGAGAACGTTTGTGCGAATTCCCTTGAAAATTTTATGGAATTTGCCTCGCACTATGCAGAAAATTCACTGAAATTTGCACTCAAATCCGCACAACCGTTTTCATGTAAAAAATTAAATTGCCCAATTAAATTTGCTAATAGCTGATGTGGCTTGACTCCGTTCTGCTTAACGCGGTCCGTTTTTTCCTGTTTTACATCGAAGCTGGATGATTCTTATATGGATTGCTATTTGCAAAAAGGAACCAAGAGCATTCCATTGTTGCCAGGATTGTGCAACTTACATTCTTTTCAGTAAAATTACTGAAGTCCTGCGAGAAATTCAATTTACAAACGTAATTTTCGTCTTGACTTAATAGTTGATTGAGAGTAAAGATTATACTTGTTCAGATCATCAGTTTATATTTGCAAGGTAAAAAAAGCCGCACAATCTTAGAGACCCTGGACTGCTCTTGGGTTCTTTTTTGCAAAATGCAATCCATGTATAGGTACACGTTAGAAGTGCAGGAAGTTTTTAGTCTTTCTCATTTAAAAAACACCTAAGACCTTATTTTTTGTCCTCCAATCCGAACTTGCCGCGATTCTGTGAAAAACACGCAAACGTCCCCGCGACCCTACAAAAAACAAGCAAATTTCACTGCGATTCAGCAGAAAGCACTCAAACACAGCAATTTTGAAAAATACGCGATTTTGATGATGACTTTCCGAGCTAGCCCTCTCAATTTTCACATCTTCCCATTTTTTCACGCAAGCGAGCATGCGATTATGAACCCGTAATCGGGAAGTTTCTGCGCCCCTGATGTACCAAAATACACTGATCATATGTACAGAGGAAAAGCAAACCTTTCAATAAAACATAGAATCAAATTGACGAACTTGCAGGTGTGACGGCAGGGTTTTCCATTGATCACCCTAATAAAAAGCACATTCGAATTTGCTGCACATTCGCGACGGTTGTCAGTGTTCGTCGTGTCAATGTCACAAACGCAACATCACAACAAGGCAATCCAAATTTTTTGTTAGCGAGTCTGTAAAAATGGTTTTTTTCTTTAGAAATGTGACGGAGAACAATTTTTTGCCCTCCGCAAACCGAATTGCACGTTCAATTGTACTAGGAAATTTAGTAAACTGAAACAGCCGAGCCTCGATTGTCCGTGGATCATCAAAGAGCTTTTACCAGCGTTCTGCGATGTTAAAATGTTAATATCAAATGTCTAGTCTGTCCCGAGAAAAAAATTTTTTTTTTCCCTTGACTTGATTTCGAAGAGGCAAATGTCATAGCTTTCAATCACTGTAGTCCCGTTATTTTTATTTTATGTTTTTACTTTTTACAATAGAAAATGGACTTTTTCGATTTCATTTAGGGTCACTAGAGACGTTGAGGCCATTAAAAGCCGTTAATGAAATACGTCACGCTGATTTTCGGACCTTCAGGTCATCTTCCATTTTTCCATGAAGGTCTAGATCTCTCCCCTTCCTTATTGCAATTTACGTCATGCAACTTGGTTCAACGTTCCGCAGCACTGTACTGCCGCGCTAAGGAAGAACGCCGTATGAACATTCGAGAGTTGCCAAATTTCCATTGATAAAACATGTATTTTTGACGACATTCATGCAAATTTTCAGATACTTTAGACTAAATTGCGTGCAAAATTGTCTGACAATTTTGGATTTAAATATTCACAATTTTTCTAATAAATTAAGTTTTTATCGAAGGAAACTTGGCAACGTCTGAAGGCTCATGCGGCGTTCTTTCTTAGCACAGTAGTGTACTCCCTCCATCTCCGTGGCGCATGACACAATCCGTGCACGGTCCCTCAGCGGTGAAGTCTTCTAAGTCTAATTCAATCGAAATCATTTGAAAATATCAAGGAAAATATATTCATGACTCCTCCAAAAAAATGTTTTACCGGAGGAAATTTGACAACGTTCGGATTTTCACAACTTCATAAGTCGTTTTTCCATGGCGCAGCGGTGTTGTGTACAGTATGCTATTTCCACGCAAACCGCACTCGCGTCATTCTCTCGCTTTGAGAGAGCGAAACAATTTCCCTTTCAATTTTGAATTTTTTACTCCCTTCGGGCTCAACGATTTTTCCTAGAAACGAAACGTCACAGCGCGGTGACTGTTCGCGAGCGATCAGCACCGAAAAGTACGCGCATACATTTTTTATGACGACGAAATTTTTTATGACCTTAACAGGGAGAAGATGACCCCCGGAGGCTCCAAATTCGATCGGCCTATAGCCTACGGGTGCAGAAAGTTCCTTCGGCTTACGCAGATTCGAGCAACAAGGGATTCAACCTACCCACTATGACATCGTGTGTTCACAGTAATCCAACAAAAAAAAGCGCGTTCCCAGGAATTTTCTAAAAATTAAACGCGGTCGCATTAATTTTTCTAAAAATTAAACTCTTGCCCAGGAAATTTTCCAAAAATTAAATTAAAAAAATTCAACTTTTACGTATATAATATTCTAAAAAATTTAACGATATGTAAAAACTTATATCATGCGTTTCGCCCCATCAAACTTGTCTACACTGGAAAAAAAAACACATTGGATCTAGAGTCCAGACTCTTGAAAACATTGACAAGAAAAAGGACTCTTGATTCAATCAGATTTAAGCTTAAATCAAAAGGAAATCTGCTCAAATTAAGAGGCTTGGCTCTTGATTTAAGCTTAAATCTGATTGAATCAAGAGTATTTTTTCTTGTCGATGTTTTTAAGAGTCTGGACTCTAGATACAATGTGTTTTTTTTTTCCAGTGTGCGTTAAAGTCTTTGAATCAGCTGGATAGAGTACACTCTCTCCTTCATTTAGTGGATCTCCAATTTTACCTTCTTGGAAGTCGAAATAGTTGTATCACGCAATTTTTGTATTTTGCTCTTAATTTGCATGGAGAACCCGAAAATAGTCTGTAATACCACCCGAACACTGCTCAAATAACACCGTGGGTAACCTCCTAATTCTCAGTCAAAAATCGGTGAAGTCACAGAATATAATGCATCCACGGGCTAATAGCCTAAAAATTCTGTGTTACATGGCGACTTTCCCCGCGAAATCCGGCAGTTGTGCATTTCTCATCGTACGAAAGACAGTGCCTTTTCTTTTCTGTAGAGGACCTTCGCGAGGTCAAAGCGAAGAGGCCTTTGTTAGAGTAAGGGATCCTACTATAAAACCGTAACAAGCGGCGAACATTGGAGTGTTGCCGAATCCTCCCCGATATAGTAATTATTTCTACGGAAGATGTGAATATTTCTCCTTGAATAGTCAGTAAGAACCTGAAAGTCCGGGATCATTCCTTGAAGGAAAGGGAATTTTCTCCGAAAAGTGATGAAAGTTTGCTCAGGGACCCTAAAATGTTTCTTGTCTATCAAAATATTTATTTTTCCATTGTTCTTTTTTCAATTTTAAGAGACTTAGAACTTTTCTCCCCCCCCCCCCCAAAAAAAAAAATAAAATAAAATAAAACTAAATTACGAAACAAATGCGTAATACTATTGAAATTAAATTGAATAAGTTCGCAAATTATAATTTTCAACCGTTTGCCAAAGACATAATTTATGAAAGAAAGTTAAGTTCAGTTAATAAATTACATAAGCTGCCTAATGTATAAATATACCCGCAGAAATAAAATAAAACTATTATTCAACTAACGCTTGAGCTATAAAAAATTCAGCAAATATCCATTGTAGACAAATAACCTCGAGTTGAGTGAGGAAAATATCAGGGACTGTTCCAAATCCCTGAAAAGTGATAGAAAAGTCAGGAAATTTTAATGCCTATACGTAAACGTCTCACCCTCACTGGAAAAAAAAAAACACATTGGATCTTGAGTCCAGACTCTTGAAAACATTGACAAGAAAAAGGACTCTTGATTCAATCAGATTCAAAGCTTAAATCAAAAGGAAATCCGCTAAAATTAAAAGGCTTGGTTCTTGATTTAAGCTTAAATCTGATTAAATTAGGAGTATTTTTTCTTGTCGATGTTTTTAAGAATCTGGACTCTAGATCCAGTGTGTTTTTTTTTCCAGTGCTGTTGAAAGTTTCAGTTTAAACAATTGCAAATATAGTTTGCTTTTAAATGGAAGGAAAACGTCCAAGAGTTTCCCAGATAATTCTTGTTTTTTTATGAAAGGCAATCCGGCAACGTGTGAAGGCTCATACGGCGTTCTTCCTTCCGCTCGAACGAAGGGCCCGCGGGTGAGGGCTGCAACACATGCTCGATTCGTCGCACTTGTTGAGCCGGAAACACATGTGCGATCCAGGTCCGAGTGGTGAGTGGTGTCACGGTGGACGGTAAATCGCGGCGGGGGTTGAGGGTTGAGGATGGTCATGGCCAAGGGCCAACCCTCGTCTCGCCGCGACCGCATCCCCCTCTCCCGCGACCCTCCCTCCTATTCTCTCCCGATTTTCCGGTTTTCGCCCGTGACCTCNNCATCATCAGTCATTCCATCGTTTTTTCTCATGGTTCGAGGGAAACATTCGTGGACCATGTGTCCGAATATCCGGGATATCGAATCCATTGTTTTCCTTGATGAGGAATCTGTTCCGTTTGTGTTTTTTTTTTTATTCCTTTCCCCGAGCATTCACTGGAAAAAAAAAACACATTGGATCTAGAGTCCAGACTCTTGAAAACATTGGCAAAGAAAATGACTCTTGATTCAATCAGACTTGAGCTTAAATCAAAAGGAAATCCGCTCAAATTAAGAGGCTTGGTTCTTGATTGAAGCTTAAATTTGATTAAATCAAGAGTATTTTTTCTTGCCGATGTTTTTAAGAGTCTGGACTCTATATCCAATGTGTTTTTTTTTNTTTTTTTTTTTTTTTTTTTTTTTTTTTTTTTTTTTTTTTTTTTTTCCAGCGTTAGCTCTTGCTCACTCTTCAGCAGGCTAATTTTTGAGATCGATAGGTGAAGCTGTAGACAAAGTAGACGAAGGAGAAATGGAGCTATCTTTCAGATCGAAACGGGTGGTTATCATAAGGGAGAAAAGGATGGACGAACCATAGGGTCTCTCGTGGGTCGCCATTAGTTAGTCTATTACTTACCTCCTTTAGCCATTGCAACCACCCGCTTCCACCCATAGGATCGCTCCTTTTCCTCTTTGTCTTCTTTGACCATCAGTTTCAATAATCAGCTTGCAGGATTGGGCATGTCTTGAGATGTCTCTATTGTACGGTGACAAGTTTTTGGGAGTCAGAGAAAATCAGGAAAAAGCATGAACTTTCTCCCAACCCTGAATAGTTAGGGAAAAGTCGAGGAATTTCGTTGCGAAATCTTACAATTTTTCTTTCCGGCCGACAAATATTATTACTTTCTACCGCAACCGCACGCTCTTTCGACGAAAATTAGAACTCAGGCAAAAATTCCAAAATTCAGCTCGCTTTTCTGTTTTTTCTTCAATTTTCGGCACAAGAAGAGAGAAATAAAGAAAAGTTGTAAAAATTAACATTTTCCTTTTAAAAGCCCTCTATAAGCTCACGGATATCCTCGTGCCAACCAATCTCCCAGTTTCATCAAAATTTGTGGAACCGTTTCGATCATACCCATGCCATATATCAGCTGAGTTTCAATTTCCCAGAAATGCGTCTCGTGTACAGAATTTCCACACTCAAAAAGTCGGGGAAAAGTCAGTAAATTTTTTATGTAAGCCCTCAAAGTTCGCGGAAAATAGTGAACGTCATGATTTAAAAAACTCTTAATCCTGAGTTACCAGGGCATTCGAATGATTATGCCGGTTTTTTTCTACCGTGCTTATAGGGAAAACGTCGTATGAACATTTCTACGTCGCCAATTTTTTTTCTATCAAACTACGAATTTCCCACAAGAAGAAAGTCGCAAGTACCTACTTTCCTTTGAATTTTTTTTTTTAGAGAATACACGCAATTTTTCGGGTGCAAATATTTTCGATTTCCGTCAAAAGTTCAAAACTAAATAATTCATCAAGGTAAATTTTGTAACAGAAAGGCCTGGATACACGCTCAAATTTCCATTAATTTTCGATCAAATGGTAACTGGTGCGCACCATCTACCATCAACTTTTTGCGGCCTGCAAAAATTTGACCGCCATTTTTGTCATCACTTTGATCGGAAATTGACGGAAGTTTAAGCGTGCATATCCAGGCCTCTAGAACGTTTGCGGCGTTTCTCCCTGAGCACGGCGGTGTTGCCGCGATTATCTATGTAAATGTTGCTCGTCGCTTTATGCGTGGCTCGGCCGATGAAAGGGCATAACCACGCTTTGAGATGATCCAAAGAAAGCATCGAGTTGTATCGACAACAGGCAGTGGCGATTCTTGAAAGTCGGCTACACTGCTTATCCTCCATTTAAATGTATGCAAAACAATCGATTCTCGTTGAGGCAGCTGGAGGGGGACGTAATATCGGAGCGAGTTCGACGAAAAGGTAACCAACCTATGGTGACCCAGTTTGTAAGCATGAGTTTTCCGAATTTTAACGTTACGGTAGGTCTCGTGACGGAAACTCATTTTCAATTGAAAAATCAATCGGGAAATTTCCAATATCCCGGATTAAGTTCCTATCGTTTATCACCGCTCACCGCTCGATGGAGAATTTGCACACGGCAATAATTGTATCGCTACATCTGAGCGAATTCTGTTTAATGAGCCGAGTTCGCAGAATTTTTCATAATTTTTTTCGGAAATGGAAAATTGTGGGAAAATAGATTTAAAAGTGAGAAAAATGTGACGCCTTGGAACGTCATCTGGCGGCGTTTTTCCATTTAAAAACGCATGTATTTTAGCAGAAAAGTTTAATGTGTCATATTTTCCCCACTAATTGTTCAGTTCAAAAACCAATTATACCCTCGTGCTCGGTTCTCTCAGCGGTTTCATTTTGAAAATGAAACTTTAAAAACGTTTCTCGCACGAAGAAACGTAACTTCATTCCAAGGTTGCAATATTGACTCCAACAACTTGATTTTTTTAAAGAGGTAATTTTGCGTAATTTTCGTCGAAAACTATTCTGATTTTTACATGAGATCAGAAGAACACTGGAAAAAAAACACATTGGATCTAGAATCCAAACTCTTAAAAACATTGACAAGAAAAAGGACTCTTGATTCAATCAAGTTTAAGCCTAAATCAAAAGGAAATCCGCTCAAATTAAGAGGCTTGGTTCTTGATTTAAGCTTAAATCTGATTGAATCAAGAGTATTTTTTCTTGTCGATGTTTTCAAGAATCTGGACTCTAGATCCAATGTGTTTTTTTTTACCAGTGAATAATTGATGAAATTTCCAGTCAGAAATTCTCAGAATCCTCCCGGTAAGAATGCAATTTTTGCGAAAAAATCTGGCAACATTGAATTGTAGTTACGTTCTTTCGTGAGAAAAGCGACGAATTCATCACACGGGGAAAACGAGCGGACAAGGCGCGAACGAGAGCTGGCTTCGACACAACTTCTGACCTCGGGGATTTGAAGTCTAAACGAAATGACAGCGGCTTATGAATTTAATATCGGAGGAAATTCAGTTAACGCCGGGAACGAACTTACAAGTGTCTCCCGGGACCCCTCGGAGAAAGAAACGAGCCGTTTCTGCACACTTACTTTTTCCTGCCGATCAGACGGAGGCCATTATCCAGAATCAGCCGTACTTCATTCCACGTTGCCTCATTTCCTGTCATATTCTGTTATTTTTCTACCTTCGTCTTTGTTTTTGCCTTTGTCTATCTATAATTGAATTGTTTCAGTCAATTTTGCAACCTTGGAATGGAGTTAAGTTCCTTCGTGCGGGAGACGGCGAATGGAGATGTTGCATGTGTGAGGAATTTGCGATTAGACTATACTGATTTCTATGTAAAAGTTTGCGAGAAACACGATAGTGCCACTGGTCCTCTCTGAAATCAACTCCCAAGCTCAAAAAAAGCTCTCAAGTTGAGGCCAAAATGGAGGGGATATCCCACACTATCCTGAGAGTCCACCTCTATATCAAGACGAACTCTCCATGCAAAGATAGGGAGTAAATACATTAGCAGGGTTGCCGTGTTTTCAGTTGTGGAGTCCCCAAATAAATTGGCAGCCCCCATTTTCTCCCAAATTTTCCGCAAATTTTCTCCCTATCTCTGCATGGAGAGTTCGTCTTGATGTAGAGGTGGACTCTCAGGATAGCGTGGGATATCCCCTCGATTTTGGCCTCAACTTGAGAGCTTTTTTTGAGCTTGGGAGTTGATTTCAGAGAAAACCAGTGGCTCCATCGTGTTTCTCGCAAACTTTTACATAAGAATCTACAGTCAAATCGCCGTACATGCGACGTCTCCATTGCCTCCTGACACGTTCGTCGAATTGTACCGAAAAGTCAGCTTTTTGCTCATCCAGTGCTCGCGATTGCAAATCGTGACAAATAGTAAAATCGGACCGTGAGGCAATTTTCATCAAGTGTTGACTCTTTCTTCTTCTTCTTCTTCTTTTTTTTTTTTTTTTTTTTTTTTTTTTTTATATATTGCTCAGCCCTGCAAATTGCACACTTTTCCGTGAAATCAGACAATTTTCCTTGCGACGGATCGAAAATTTAGCCGTGAGGTAAAAACGCCGGATCACGGCGGGGGGTCAACTTTTTTGAAATTTTTTCGCCCCTCTATGAAATTTTGCAAATTCACTCCGACGATCTGGCAACCTCGGTCCCTAATGAGACGCGGCAGGGACGGGTCCCGATGGGGAGTTGGGCACTCGAGGCGGATTAATTAAATAGTTAGTTTCAGGTATTTTTTGACGTAGCTCTTACGCCCTGCTGCCGAATGAACGGAAATATGTCAAGTTATTCGCTCCGAGTCGCTGGAAATATGTCTATTAATGCAGTTGCTCAGTTCCGCGCAGTCATCGCACCCCCGTAATGACGCGTTGCCATGACAACGTCTCTGCAAGCTGTCGACGGTTAATGATGGTTTTGGTGCAGGAACGTACCCGCCGGTGATGAAAATCTTTGATTCCATCGAATATTTTCATCGGCGTGTATTTTCACTGTTTTCTTTTTTTCCTCCTTGTACGATAGTACTTACAAAACGAGAAGATGGATTGTTTCTTATAAAGAGTGTCTCATCGCTCACTGGAAAAAAAACCACATTGGATCTAGAGTCCAGACTCTTAAAAACATCGACAAGAAAAAGTATTCTTGATTCAATCAGAATCCAGCTTAAATCAAGCACCAAGCCTCTTAATTTAAGCGGATTTCATTTTGATTCAAGCTTAAATCCGATTGAATCGAGAGTATTTTTTCTTGTCAATGTTTTCAAGAGTCTGGACTCTAGATCCAATGTGTTTTTTTCCAGTGCTCCTCTTGTCAGGAGAATATGGACGGAGTTAAACAGAAAGGAACCAAGCCACATCGGGATCGAACCGAGAAAAAGAGGTTTAAAGTTTGGCTCCTGCATAAGACTCGATGTAAAAGATAAACTCCAAGTTCAATTTCTGCAAAATTTGCTCCAACAAAAACTTTAAATTTTTGGCGATAGATAGTAGAGCATTGGTTGAGTTCAAAACCACTCATAACTCAATTTTTTCAAAAATGTGGGTTGGTTCCTTTCTGCTTAACTCATTGTCAGTCCATATAATTGTCCCCTTTTTGAAGGTTATCCGTTGTTAAGACAGTTTTCGTGAATTTTACATTTTTGCCCCCGTCCCCTCCCCGGAAAATTTTGCGTGCAATGAATTATGGAAGACCTATGGAATCATCCCTTCAAATAGCTCTCCACAGTGGGAATCCATTATTTCTAGAGGCTTCAAACATTGAACCTCTCGATGGAGGCATTTTTGGGCTCAACCCCTGCCCGTCCGAAGGCGCCGCTGTAAACGCCTCTCTGCCGCGCCAAGAAAAAACGCCGTGTAGACATTCGACTGTTGCCAAATCTCCTCCGACAAAAAACTATTTTCGAGAAAAGTTGTGAAGATCTTCCATTGAAATCTACAGGTATACTCAGTTTCTCAGTTTCCGACTGATATTCTTCGAAATTCAAGGGAATTTTACTCGTTGTCTCGTAAATTTTGATTTTGTGAGGAGCACTGGTAAACAAAACACATTGGATCTAGAGTCCAGACTCTTGAAAACATTGACAAGAAAAAGGACTCTTGATTCAATCAGATTTAAGCTTAAATCAAAAGGAAATCCGCGCAAATTAAGAGGCTTGGTTCTTGATTTTAGCTTAAATCTGATTGAATCAAGAGTATTTTTTCTTGTAGATGTTTTTAAGAGTCTGGACTTTAGATCCAATGTGTTTTTTTTCCAGTGAGGAATTTGGCAACAGTGGAATGCTCGGACAGCGTTTTACCCCCAATTGTGCCCCCAGAGTAGCCGACCGACCCGCCACTGGCGCGGAGACCCTAAAAAAACGGAGCCCCGGTTTATATTTTCTTATTTTTTTGAGGTGGAGTGTTAATTGGTCGAGGCGGGGGATAGTCCTAATTAACGTGGGTCAGGGCGGTCCGTGTGTCAAGATAGACTCACTTTTTATCTTCGAGGACCCCGAAGTGTTGGGCTCACTTTTGGTCCCCACGTGCGGGGAGGCTATGCTGGTCGTGCCAAGTCATTAGTTCAATTAAGCTGTGTACATCAAAAAATGCTAGACTAAACATCTTACTTCGAAAAGTATTCGAACGGCTAGTCTAGTCTCCAGTGGGCTGATTATTGAAATTGGACGTATTTCTACCAAACGGAACTATGTGCATTAAGACATAAGCCCTGAGATCAATAAGAATATATGCACAACAGGGCTCACGTCATGATGCACAAACTTAGTTCCGTTTGGCAGAAATACGTCCAATTGATAGACGAAAATGACGACGCGACGGTCAAATGGAGCGTTTCCAGCCTTTTAGGCAGAAACTTCACTGGAAAAAAGAACACATTCGATCTAGAGTCCAGACTCTTGAAAACTTTGACAAGAAAAAGGACTCTTGATTCAATCAGATTTAAGTTTAAATCAAAAGGAAATCCGCTCAAATTGAGAGGCTTGGTTCTTGATTTAAGCTTAAATCTGATTGAATCAAGAGTATTCTTTCTTGTCGATGTTATTAAGAGTCTGGACTCTAGACCCAATGTATTTTTTTTTTTTCCCAGTGTTGGTCCGTTTTGCCATAACTTGTATTTTAAGGGCATGAACGGGCTCTGAAAAGGAGCTCTATTTACCCGTTTTTCTTTGTCTATAGCTTTGTCTATCAATTTCAATAATCAGCCGGAGTTAACTGCACTTCTCGTTCCAGAATTTTATATATTGAGCTTTCTGAGTGGCATTGGGGTGGCATGATTGGGCGGGGGAAAAGCACTCGGCTCCTGTCCGATTCCTATGAAAGAGTGTGAACCCGCACTCGTTTAAAACGATTGTGCCTCGATTGATGAATCGTTATCGAATGACCTTGATCGATAACTCCCTATCTTAACAATGCTATATATCGATCAAGGTCATTCGATAACGATTCAACCATCGAGCCGCCGAATTGGAGCCGCGGGCCGCGAAAGGGGCGGAGCTTGCCGCAGTCGCCGCCGAAGCTCATTAATTTAGTGAGGAGATGAAACGTGCCTAGCGATATATCGATCGATTTGCTATTTAAACCTATTGATAGGATCGATTAAGAGGGTGTTCGCACCGAACATCGTAATAATCGATTCTTGAACGTAGCTTCAAATAGGAAAATATCGATAATTGACCATTCGCGCTTCGCCACCGAACGGGACAGGCCAGGCAAACGACTCAATTAAACGGATCGAATAAAACGTTTAATTGCGGGCATCCAACAGCCGGAAAACGCTGCAAGACGAACGGGGACCTTTAGGTTTCATTATTCGGATTGGATCGTTATCAGTGTCACTTCGCCTGCCGGAACCTGCCGTAGTAACGATATGCGCTTGCATTGGGCAAAAAAAATCGGGAAAATCGTGTGAAAGCGAATTATTGTTTCAGGCGTCGATTTGGGAAAATTCACTGGGTTTGATCAGGAATGAATATCATGGAATTTCCAGGATATTCTTTGGGAAGCGGGAAGTTTCTTTTCCTTCGATTCAAAGTTTAAAAGTTATTTTTATAATAGCTGATCCGTGCCTACTTTGCCTTAAAAAATCAGACAAAATATGAGGAAGATTAATTTTTTTTTCGAACTTTTAAAGAAAAAAACACGTTTTTTTCCAAGTTTAATTTGCCGAAAAATTACTAGGCGATAGAAAAAAACAAAGGTCAATATTAGCTTCAGCGGTGAAAAGTAAGTGGTATGTGAATAAAACAAATTGGACGTCGTTTCACAAATTAAGAACTACATTTTCTGGCTCATCTTTAAAAACACTTACGTGCATAGGAATATTAACGGTACGTTCATCGTTTCTAGACTGAGCCTGAAATTGTAGTTCCTAATTGACCACTAGACAAGGTACGAATTCCAGCACTCTGATATATGATCCGTAACCAAAATTTCACGTAGAGCACGATGCGCACAATGAAAATTATCGAAATTAACTCCTCACAACGATATTTAATGATTCTTGATGCGTGAATTCAAACCACCCGCTCATGAAAACTCAATGCTCTACGTGATTCACATCGCGCGCTAAACGTTATCATGACAGTCTCTGCGCGATGTAAAAATCTGGCAACCTCAATCTTGACGCTTTGGCTCAGCTATAGCAAATTGCCTATAGTTCGAACAACACATGGTGGGAAATGAATATTGCTCGATTAAGAAACTTGCTGAGACCGTTGTCGTGCGCGATTTGACTCACGTAGAGCTTTGAGTTTCTTGTGAGCGGGCAGTTCAAATTCCTCGTAACCAATGGGAAATGAAAAGGTTAATATCTTCGTTAGGAGTTGGTTTCAGTAATTTTCGTTGCGCGAATCGTGTTCTACGTGAAATTTTGGTTAAGAAACATGTACCGGAATGCTTAAATTTGTACCTTGTCTAGTGATCCATTGCAAAATGTAGTCCAATTAGTCTGAAAAGAAGGGTTACTTCTTTTCAGACGCAAAAAAATTGAAACAGTTCAACACGTTAATTAGTTAAATTATAATTTGTAGGGGCCATGTAATAGAGATATCACGCTGTAATGGATGCCATGTTCACTGATCCAAAATCAGGGAAGCTCAGCCATCAGAATCTAAAGGCATTTTTATGAGTTAGGCAGTGGTATCATTTCCTACCATGTCTACTGACCCACACTGAAATCACGAAAGCGTAGAGGTTCAAAAATCTCAACAATCATTCTCGTGAGTTTTGCATGATCCCGAGGAACATCTTGTCCCTGCTGTTCCTGATAAAATAGCGCTCATCGCGCGGATACCTTCAGCTTTCGCCATTGATGTCGTTGAATTACTGACATGAGAATGTGTCTCTCGTGAACGGTTGAGACGAATTTCGAGGAACCTAGCGCTGACAACGCGTTCCTCCACCCTTTGTATCATTAGCGGAATGCCCTGCAAAACGAAATAATTATTCTCAAATGTCGGAAATTCGTACTCTGACGTCAGCGTCGTTCATTCGTGGCGTCGAGCGATCCGAGCGTTTACGATTCACATTTTATAAGAGCGTATGTTCATTTCCGATTGAGCCGTTCTATCCGTATACCCGCATCCTTCCCTTGGCCCACCTGTCGATGGAGATACGCTCTTACGTCAGCGCAGTGACTACATCAGGTATGCCTTAAAGCCATGAAGACGGAGTACTGAAAATTAGAGTTAAAGCCAGGCCGATTCGAACAGTGCTCATCGTATAAGACTGAGGTATGATTTCATTAGTAAGCGCAGTGGCGTGGTTTGCTTTGTGATGTATCGATTGATCTACCATCTAAACCTATGGAAAAGGATCTATAAATAGGGTGTTCGCAACGATCACCTTAATAATCGATTATCTCCCGTGGCTTCAAATGGGGAAACATATAGATTAACGATCATTCACGCCTCACCACTGAGTGAGCGTTTGTCGATCGATGGCAACGCCGTATGAGCTGAACCACTCCCTAGATTTTAGAAGGAAGTGAGACCGGTAGCAAGATTTTCATTTTTGTTTGTACCAAAAATGTAACGAATTTAGTGGAAAATGAACATACGCTCTTATAAAATGTGAGTCGTAAGGAACCTAGACGCGCATTTAGTCGTTTGGGGGAAATCGAGTCGACAGGTTAAGCACTGTCCTTTTTTAAATGTCGATTAAGAGAAAGTTGATAACCGTCGAATGGTCACCCTGAGTTTTTCCTTAGCAAGTCAGTGTGATAGATATAAGGAAAACCGGACATTCACACCAGTTCAGTCCCACTGCCCACACCTTATTACACCGCGAGGCGCTATGGTGCATTATCATGTGGGCTATGCTGCTGCTGCGGCGAGAACGGTGTTAAAACGCCTTCAATTACGGGGCTACCACCCAGCACTACTCGGACGCTCGAATAGTTGCTCCGCGCTCCTAGGAGTTGCTGACGTTTCGTTCGTTTCGTTAATAGATGTCTCGGTTGATTTCGATGACGGGGGATTTAAAAATGTGAAGAAGAATATATTTTCATTCTGCCAAAAAGTGTGCAGAAAAAAATAAAATAGACTTACACCAACAAGTTCATTCGGTGTACACAATTCTTTTCCCGAAGACACTGAATTGCAAATGAGTAGTTTGAGGCCAGTTTGCGGTGCGGGCAACGTTGCCTTGTGGTGAAGAATTTGATGTTTGCCACTTTGAAGGCAGCAAATCTTAATTCCTGCTTCTTCTCTTTCATTTTTTTCCCGTTCAACCTTCACAACCTGTGTGTGTATGGTGAGAGGTAATGAAATCTAGGAAGCAGATTTCAGACTTTGGCAATGTGCACATGGGTATTTTGGAGCCAGTTTTCATAAGGAGCGACTTTTTTGATATGACCAAAGTTTGCAACTGACTTATTAAAAATTGGCAGCGTATTTTATGTTCTTACAGGAACAAGATATGTTTCGTTAAATTTACAATAACGGGTCCAGACTAAGGCTAAAGAGGGGACCATTTGGGGTAACCCTAGGTTTTGAAACCCATTCTGGAAAAACTTCAAGAATTAATCTCTTCTATTCGCAATTCTCAGAAGTTCAGCTCGTAAACTAACAATAAATGTTTCGGCCAAAATTAATTCTTAGAATTTAAGCTTTTCAACGAATTTTTAAGAACACATTTCGATCGAAGAAAAGTAGAAGGAAGCAATATAATTTTTTCCCTCATTTATTTGAGCAAATTTCGTTTATGACCATCGTAACTACTCCAAGAATACTTTCTGCCTTGTTTTCTCCATCCACATGAATCAAATTCAATTCAGAATGGTATTAAAAAACAAAATAATGTTCAATAATTCAGATTATCTAGGAGAATAGTGATTTTGGAACTCTCTGCCTTTTTGTGTAAAAGTTTAGGTGTAAAGCATTACTGGTTTAATTATTAAAAGTAACCAAAAAAAAAAAAATTACAAAAAAAATAAAAAAAAATAAAAAAATAAAAAAATAAATAGCCACGCCATTATATCGGCCCAGACGTAAAACGTTTCAAAGTTTCCTAAGACACTATGCTTCTTCCACTTCTTTCTCTTGAGCTGTTTTTCCTTTTTTCCTGATATCCTCGTCTCCTCTCTTTTTTCCATTCTAGGAGGGGGGCATGACCCCCTATCCTGGGCCCGCCATTGTGTGTTTTAACATGTTTCATGATGGGGATTTCTCTTGTTTCAGACATGGCAGGATGCTAGGGACGCGCCCTGTGATGGATTGGAAACATCTCGCAGGGTCATGGATTCAACTTTTGACGATCCTCTGTGCTCTCTCCCTAGCGCCGTCCTGGTGCGACTCCAGTTTGACGTGTAGCCCTGGCATCGATTATGGAGGTAAGTCTTTCAGTCCATCCTCTCGTTCTACTCTTGGATACTTAACAGCTTGACGCCAGAAAAACCTAAAAATTCTAGAAGTTTAGATCAGTTCGGAACAGGGACAGACGAACCCGAAGCAAAATTAAAAAATGAAAATACACGGAATGAAATTTCATTTTGCTTGAAAGTTAAACTCATTTTTTTTTATGAAATTTAAACAATTTAAGGTTATAAGTTCTTGAGGGGCCCTCCATCCTCCAACCCTCTATTCGGCGGGCTCTACACCTCGGAAAATTTGGATCCAGTATAACTTTGATCAGTAAAACTCTCAGGAATCGCCATAGAAATCGAAAAAATGGGGCTGTTATACACAAAAGACCCAGCTGTATTCTGCCGAGAAACGCAAAAACGCCATTTTACATTTTTTGGAAATAATGTATCATAGCAGAAAAACTTGTGTTTTTACAGAATTCTTTCGCAAATGCTGTCAAGAATTAACCTGAAAATTTGAATTTGAGGTGCATGAGTAAAACAGTTTTTATTTTATCAAGTGTTAAGTTCCAAAAAACGAGGGAAAATCTTGATGGATTTACGGCGTTCTTGCTTAAGACGAATGTTCGCGAAACTTTACCGAAAAAGGTTCAAAATCAAATGTTGCGGTAAAAAGGTATCATTTTAAGACTCCGCTGCAAAATTCCCCGACTTTTCCCCAACTTTTCAGGGCTGAACAGAATCCCCGGACTTTTCCACATCTCCATGATTTTCCAAGAACTTGTCACCCTGAAGAAATAACCATACGGGCGACAATAGTTGCGACCTTAGCTTTCTTCGAGCGTCTTGCGATCTTCTCATACATTCATGAAGCTTGATCATGATTTATTGAACGGGAACGTAATTCAGTAGTGAGCTGCTAAGGAAAAACGGCGTATGAACCTTCAGGCGTTGCCAAATTTCCTTTGATTAAACACGAATTTCTTGGTAAACTTATGAATATTTCTCTTCCAATTTTTCAGAGAATATTCTTTGTATTTTGATCTGAAGTCCCTGAAAATTTCAAGGAAAAAAATTCATAATTTTCCTCATAAATAAACATTTTATCGAAGGTAATTTGGCAACTCTGGAATGTTCATACGGCGTTGTTCCTTAACACAACAGAGTATAAGCTGCCTCAAATCTACGTCGCTTGACCGGAGTTCAAGGACTCTATTCCGTCGACCGGCGTTGTTGAAATTTTAATCAATTCAAAAATCAAACGCGTAAAAAATCTTACGAGACGTCCGAACACTGACCGCGGGAGCCATCGCACATCATACCTTGGCGCTCGAATCGTATATTTATGATTTCTTCAGGGATCCTTGATTAATAAAGTGATCCGCGCCGCACAGTGGATCGAGTCGATAGGATAGGTCGGACAAAATTCGGAAACTTTAAACGCTTATAACTCCGTTTATACAGAACTTGGAGGCTCTAAAAGTGATTCCATTGGTTTCCTCGTGAAATTTTCTTTAAGGATCACTTCTTAAAATTTAAAATGTGACGAAATAAACATCGAAATTTGTAGTTTTAGTCAGAAATTTCATGTCCGACCTCTTCGATTGACTAGATCCACTGTGCGCCGGGTTCTCAGTCGAGTTGACCTGGTGTGTGATATATCGCATCAAGTAAGTCGAAAATCTCTAAGATTTTGACTTTAGAGTCCAAAAAAGGACGACAGCCCCTGCGCCTGAGCCTAAAGAATCATTCTCATCTGAGACAATTGCAAAATTCAGAGAAATGAAAGCAGGATTCTTCTTTGAAAAAAGCGTTGCATTTGATTCAGAAGTCAATGTTGCTGCATCTTATGCAACGTTTCTTTCTCCGTGAAGAATTCTGCCTCTTTATTTTTCTGAACTATGCAATTTTTTTGGTCGAGAATGTTTCTTTGGGTTCCTACGTAGGAGCTATACCGTCCTTTTTTTGGCTAAATATTCAAAATCTGCCCAGATTTGTCACTTACTCCCTGCGATGTGTCGCACGTCAGTTTAATTGCACGCCAAGAACCCAGGACGAAACTTATCATTCTTTGAGCATCATCAACGCTTATCAATGCCTTTGGTTTAGTTTTGAATCATGTCTTGATTTATTTTTACTGTGAATGAACTGACACAAAATCTTGGCTGATCCAATTTTCAAGATATTGCATTTTGAAATTTTGATAGTAAATGCAAAATTTCTACTGATTTCGATCCGGTCCTTTATTCATTTGTACATTGAATCCGGTGTGAATCGTTTCACATCGATCGATTCACTTTCTTATTTTTCGTTCGATTCATGTTGACTGAATACCCTCCCTTCGTTGCGTGCAGACTCTTCGATGCTCTTCTTTTTAACTGAACAATTCACCTTCTGCTGCGTCTACAGCAATTGTTGTTACGAATATGTTGTGCGTGCTGATTTCAGCTCATTACATACTTGACTCCGTGAAGGCGTCTTATGTGCGAAAGCAATTCGCCTTCAATTGCGTCTGCGGCAATTGTTGTAATGAATATGTTGTGCGTGCTGATTTTAGATCATTACATACTTGACTCCGTGAAGGCGTTTTATGTGCGAAAGCAATTCGCCTTCAATTGCGTCTGCGGCAATTGTTATTACGAATATGTTGTGCGTGTTGATGTCAGTTCATTACATACTTGACTCCGTGAAGGCGTCTTATGTGCGAAAGCAATTCGCCTTCAATTGCGTCTGCGGCAATTGTTGTTATGAATATGTTGCGCGTGCTGATTGTAGATCATTACATACTCGACTCTCTGAAGGCGTTTTATGTGCGCAAGTAGCGCTATCTGTTGGAAAACGAACGAAGTAGAGATTGAGCGATCACTTCTATTGTTCTGCAATAGGGTGCTCTAAATTCGCCCATAAAGCGCCTTCAGATATTCTAATATGTAATGAGTGAAGATCAGCACGAACAACATATTCGCAACAACAATTGCAGCGGACGTAGCTAAAGGCGAATTTTTTTTTATCTAGTATCAGATATTCTCGAAAAACTTTTAACGATAAACTAAATTTAAATGCAGAATAAAATATACCGCGCTACAAATTCTCAGTCTTGGCGGAAAGTTTAGCCTTAACTTCCCATCAAGACTGAAAAAGCGCTGGTAGGACAATGGTCTTGAAGCAAAAAAAAAAAAAAAATAATAGGAAAGTGTAGCCTTAACTTCCCGCCAAGACTGAAAAAGAAAAAAAAAATGCACCCTGAAACGGTTTGCAGGGAGTGAATCTATTGTACGTGTAGCATTCCCAGTGCTTCGTGACCTACCCATAGATTTAGGAGACCCATTTTTGAAGTGCAAAAAGAAATAAATAAATGAATAAATAAATGAGGGGCTTGGATGACAAGGTGCATAAGTGCAGTTTTTGAAAAAATTGAGTTATTATGATTTCAATTAAATCTAGTCCTAATGCGTATTCTGTGAAAAATTTTCTCCCAAATCCCAATTTTTAAGCATCAAAATGTCTGTTTGAACTTTCTTTCCGTCTTAAGGATCCATGTATATGTATTTTCAAAACCTCAGACACGAATTTCTCGAAGTAACAAAAACTGCACTTATGGGCCCTGTCCTCCAAGCCTTTCACGTGTATAGTTTGGGAAGTGTGATTTTGATCGTGGATTTTTTGTGTTTTTCAGTGACGATCCCTCGCGGGGACATCATCCTGGAGGAAGGGCAGGAGCTGCGGATCCGGTGCGAGCTGAACGTGAACCACGTGGAGGTGCAGGACAAGAACGCCTCGTCGCTCTACTTCGTGCGCAACGAGACGGAGGTGCCCGGCGAGCTGGTGCGCATCCTCAACGAGTCGGCCATCGAGCTCCTGGACCCGGCCCCCAAGCCCTCCGACAGCATCTACTCCTGCCGCTTCCACCACGAGGACCGCGCTCAGTTCCCCCAGGGCGTCGGCATCTGCTTGAACAGGGTCTCCGTCGGATGTAAGTACCCCCCACCACCCACCCCCCTCACCTCTCAAGACCCATCGGCTCAGAGAGAATTCATGAACGTTTGAACATGGACACTGGAACAACAACCTACAACCTAACAGGGATACTTCACGCATTGCGCGGCGACGCACTGGCGCCTACAAACCTAACAGGGATACTTCACGCATTGCGCAATGCGTGAAGTATCCCTGTTAGGTTTGTAGGCACCAATGCGTCGCCGCTCCGCTTTGTGTTAGGCTCTAATATTAGTGTATTTTCCGAAGGAAATACACTATTGCATTCTCCCATGATGTCGGACCCAGACCCGAGACCTTGTGAAGAGCATCGATCACGGGTCGTAGATCACGAAAATATATGCCATTCAAATTCATGTGTATATATATATGTATGTATATATGTATGTATGTATGTATGTATGCATGTATGTATGTATGTATGTATGTATGTATGTATTTCCGCCTTTTGAAGATTTTTCGATTTTTGAGTGGTTATATCTTTCTTACGTTGAAAGATATTTTGACCAATTTTTTTGCATTTTGTAGAGACTCATTAGGACTACTATTCTGCGAAAAAAAATTGAAATTTGAGGCAATAGATTTTGAGGGGTGGGGCTCGAAAGTGGGGGGAGGTGAAATCTTGTCCACTCGATAACTCGAGCGAAAATGAATATTTTGAGCTGAAATTTTTATAGGTGGTAGTTCTCCCCTAGGACTGGTTTGGTATTGAATTTGAGCTAAATCGGCCGAGCCGTTTAAGAATGGCGAGCTTTGAAAGTTTTAGGCGAGGGGTGCGCGGCATGAGGGGAGCCGACCGGAGCAGGGCCGCACAGTGGGTCAGGGGAGAAAGTTTTTGGACAAGCTGATCGTCGCACAGTGGGTCAGGGGAGAGAAGTTTTTGGACAAACTTTTCATCGCACAGTGGGTCAGGGGAAGGAAGATTCTGGACAAATTGTTCGTCGCACAGTGGGTCAGGTTAAATGATCTGTTCTTGAACAAAATCTCACCATTTAACCGTCACAACCTTTCGCAGCGCGTTCGCTGGCAACGTACTGTGCTGCTCTTATGCCTCAAGAAATTAATTCATTCCCTTACAGATTGATCCCTCCCCCCCCTTCGGAAAATACACTCTTCCCGCGGTGGACGCGCGGGTCGCTTAAGAAGACAGAACAACTGGAATGGACACTCAAACTAAAAAGCGCGCGCGAAGCGCGCGTCCTGGGGGGACCTGGGGGGGGCGAAGCCCCCCCAAAAAACCGGCGCGGAGCGAAGCGGAGCGCCGGTTTTTATAGCTTCGTATAGCCCGGCTGTATGATTTGCTCCGCTTTCTACCGCCAGCTATATGATTTTCAATAGCCTTCTTTAGTCGGCTGTAAGAACTCCTACGGTATTTTGAAACGCAGCTCGTATCGCCAATTTTTACCAGGGCGATGTGGCTCAGTGATTTTTTATGTACCAAGTTGAATAATGATTGGGGTTCAAAGGGGACAATTGCGAAAAAAGCGTTATGTTTCCGCCGGTGGCCTTGATTTGTGGTGTTTTTCTGGCTGGAAATGCTAATTTTTGTGGTTATGAAGGTAAATTTAGTTGGGAAAATTATTGAAAAGTCCTGCAAAGACACAGCACAGTTTCTTCGGTCTGCATTGGTGCAGGAGTACGGCCCACCGAGTTACGGAAACGTAGGACCAACGAATTGCGGTCCTACGTTTTAAGACACAATACCGGTAATTTTCGGTTCTGCGTTATTATTTCCACTCTACTCAATGTTCCGTAAGTCCGAACTTAACCCATTTTGGGAGCATGTTGGGTCCTGTACCTTTAATGTTATAGGTCCTCTGGATACCATGTAGCTCTGGATGAACGTTCACTTGAAGATCCGCAGAGGTAACGTGGGACCGTACCATAGCGGTTATGCGCTCCATGAAACAAAGCCGCTGGACTGCGGTTAAACGTTACCTTTTCGGATCTTCGTGTCAACACCCATCCAAAGCTACCCGGCACCTGGAAAACCTTTAACGTTGAAGGTGCTGCACCACATGGTTATGATCAACCGGAATCAGAAACGCATGACAGCATTGATATCAAGAAACTTTACCATGTTTATTTCGCTCTTTTAAAAATCATCAACGAAGTTGAGTTTTTATCGCTATTTTCTCTCTTTTTCAGTTCGTCCTGGAAAATATCTTGTCACAAATATTTCCTGCATATCCTACAATTGGCAAAACCTAACATGCTCATGGACACCACCGCAGAATTTCATCAAAACAGAATACCAAATAGTTCTTTACGAAGTCGGAAAAAGGTTTGAAATGAATTTGTTTATACCTGCCTCTTTATGCTCCATAGACAGTGAATTTTAATGGTCAAACTAGCCTGCACAATCCGTGCGTCTCAATTTTTGGTAGTTATCATACATTTTTAGTCATATTGTACTGTTGTTAAAGAAAATAAATGAGCTTGAAGGTGTACATTTTAGTGTATAATCATTAGCAAGTTTTCACTGAGGAAGAATTGGTCTGAGTAAAATTTTAAGAATCTATAATCCTATCGTGAAATTTCTCTTTTCTACCAAAAGCAAATGTCGGAATAGGTAGATCAGGAATTTTAATGTGGTGCACGGTGCTGTCATAGGATTTAATTTTATTCCTTTTCTAAGGTTTGCTATTAATCATTTTATATCTTGCTCCTTACCAGGAATCCTTACTACAAATGCCCCGAAACCACAAGAAGAGAAAACAGTTGTACCTGGAGCCATTCCACCGAACCAATGTACAGGCAGGCCATCGAAAACTACAATATAACCATAACAGGAATCAATTCTTTTGGGAAACACACTCAATATCTCGTTTTCAACAGCTATGAACGAGGTGAGTAAAGTTTCTTTTTCGATTTCTTGTGAATACAAAGCCACTGCAAAAAAAAGTTGTTGCAAATTCCGTTGTGCAGTCACCAGAAGTTTGAGCCCTTCATTGATGCCAGAAACCGGAAAATTTGTATTTCTTCTTGTGATGTTGCAAACCTTTTCTTATATTTGATTTTTTCCCTAAGGGCAATGAACCAACAGTTTTTCTTGACATTTCCTCACAGAAACAGGAAAAAATAAATGAATAAAAAATACAAATATTCACAGAAAATTACAAAGAAATATTCTGTTTAGTTTTCATTAGAAAAAGTATAATCAAACATAATCGGAGATTTAAAATACTGCAATGGAGATGTGGAGCCACCTTTATTGCCATCATTACGTAAGGATAAATAGGAAGCGGCTCGAGGGCTGCCTGTAAGATACATAACAGGGTGTTCAGGGTTGTATTGTGTAAAGCTAGAATGGGGACGTCGAGTCGACTTTTTCATAATCTAAGAATAAAATTCAATATAAGGTAGCAGCTTTTAATCCGCAATTCATCACGGAACTCTAAATTAAGAAAGATAGATTGAAAAACAAAGCGTAAGGTAATTCTTTTAGGGGGTGAAGACCTGCGTCACGGGTGCGATACTAGGCGGAGATGATACTAAAATTTGATTTTCAGCGTTACATATTTTATGAAAGTATTTTTATGGCCTCTAAAGATCTGAAAGTAGGAAGCCATTAAGTGTGGTTCATAAAATTTTTGTTGCTGTCACCAATTTTACAAGCTTATAATAACAAATTCTTGTCTTTTTTCCCTGATTTTTTTCAGTCCTTCCTGATAAACCGAAACTTAGTGTTTTAAACAAAACTTCAAATAGCATTCTACTGCACTGGCAGGTACTATTCCCTCTCGAAACATTCCCTCCAGGGTTGATTCAAAAAGTGGAGTATCAACCTCGATGGGAATCACGTGACCCATGGCATGTAAGTAAACAAAATGTCTCAGTTTTTCAAATTCTACCATTTATACCACTTGAAATATTCGAATCGGCTTTTTTTTTTTTTTTTTTTTTACTAATTAAGTCTTGTGCTTTGTAATACTGTTTTTTTCCTCTTTTTTTTTGTTTTTTAGTAAATGTGCAAGTCTCAAATCCTGTTGGAATGTTTTATTAGGTACGATTATTATCTTTCAGTATTACAATTAAAAGGCTCCGATACAAAAACAGTGAAAAGAATGTACTAGAGGTCTTAAAGGTATTGATTGTTCGTTATCAAACTAATATCTATCGATGATTTAACTGAGTGAGAACTTAATACGACTCTTGGTGGATTGGTGGTTGTCCGTTTGTTTGCTTTTCACAGTTTCCTGGTTCTGAGCTTTCTCAAACATTCTTTGGAATTCATTTATATTGTCTCATGTACTCTCTTTTGCCCTACTTTCAAAGAAATCCTCCAGTTTCTGTTCAGTTTTGAAGTTTTAATTCCTCGAATTACTGGCTTTTATAAAACTTGGCTTCTCTTGTGCATCTCTTAATTTTTAACTTACTTTGTTTCAGACGGCTGACACAAGCTCCTTAGGTTTGAGAAATGTTAACTATACGTTTCATCTCACGAACTTAAAGTATGCCAACACACACTACGATATAAGGGTTTTCATGAAATCTGCCAAAGTGGAAGGTGATTCTCTGTGGTCCGAGCCAGCTAGCGTCACTGTTAAAACCCTGCCTGATGGTTAGTTTTCAAAAATATGTGCGAAAATAATGTTCCGCTTTTTACAATGGTTTTTTCATTACATATGCTTATCTTTTTCAGTCACTTGGTAAGACCAAAAGGTGATCTCAGAAGCATCAAAATTTTTTTGGGTATCATTGATGCTTAGTACCTCCTTAATCCTTTCAGTACTATGAATGCAGTATCTGTACTCAGCAAAATTGAATCCTTTCTGTAGTATTTTCACCATTACTCCACAATCTGCATTTAGAAGTATTCCCATTTGTATATCTGTCTGTCGAGGATGATCTGAACTACAACTTTAGCCATATTTGACAGAGTGCGCTTTGATTTCTTTGCTTTCCATCGTCGGTCGTGCGCATGCAGAATCTAGCCTGTCAATGATAAGGTTTAAAATCTATTGGAGCTGTTCTTTAGATTTTGTATCATGAACTTATTAATCTTTTCGGTTTAGGTATTTATGATTCCTCAAGTCTGCCATTTCTTGACTATTATTTTGAATACTAATTGCTTTGTGTTTTTCTTTTAGTTCCATCCTCACCACCCAAAACAGATGTTGGCACTTTTGAAATTGTTCCTCGTGATCATCCGCACCATGATAGGGATGTCTATGTGTACTGGCAGCAAATTCCTGATTACAGTAAAAACGGTGATGATTTTGAGTACAAAGTAATTGAAGTGAAAGAAGCGGGAATCCCAAGGTAATTTCGGATGAATTATAAATTAATTTATTTTGTAGCTGAGGTCTGATCATTAGCTCATAAAATAATACTATCGAAATATGTAAATATACTATCGATCAAGTAAACTTGTTATGTCACCGTGTAAATCTTATCAGGTTCATTTACAACCAAAAGCTGTGATCCCCAATAAATTCTATTAATCCCACATGAAGCGCTCAGTGGGTTTGGCATATTCAAAGATTAATTTGCTCCTCTCAGCTGAAAATGCTATAACTTAACTCGTTTTTGTGGTATATCAATGGCTAAAGTCGAATAATGTGTATCTTAATTGCAACATTTTGAAAAATTTGATTACGTTTTAACGTTTTAATCCTCAGAAGAAAACTAGCCAGAATATCGCTATGGAATTTCCCATGAGTATTTTTGAAAGAAAGAAGAATATTCTCCAAAATTTGAAGAAATCATGATTTTTTGTATTCGTTTAAAAAAGTAAAACACGCTTGAAGTTATTGTCCCAATTTGCATTTTATTCTCATCCATATCCGTTTTTTTCCCTCAGAAATATACTGCCAACGTATGTGACCAAAGCCTTTGCCAAGTTTGATAGGATCAGCAACAATGCTCATGAATTCACAATCATCGCCTCCAACAGGAAAGGACGTTCTGTCAATAGCTCCAAAGTCTTTGTTCCCAACAAATTATTCAGTAAGTATCCCAAGTTTTAAGGACTTATTCTGTTGTAGATTCACTAAATAACTACAAAGCAAAGACTGCTGTAGCTGGTTTTTTATTTGATTTAGCCTATTACTATGAAGGGTTGCTTACGCAAGACGAACATGAGTGATTCTACATTGCTCCTCTTTCTATAGTAGGCAAAGAAATGAAAGCATCCCAATCATAAATCTATAATCAGGTATATTGACATTGTTCAAATTCTTTATCATTGAGTAGAAACTTAATTTTTTTGAAAACAGGAGTTGGACCTGAGAGGGAATACAATTTAATGTAACGATCAAATTTCTTACTCAGATGAGGGGTCTCAGGTATTTTAGGAGAACCATTCTCCGATGGAATTTTTTTTGTTTTCTGCTTGTTCTAATCTTCTTTAACTTTAATTTTAGTGCCTTCAGAACCTGTATCATTTACCAAGGTCGCATATGATCAAGGCATCTACGAGTTGTCATGGAAAGCATCTAACAGACATCACTTGGTGGACAACTACACAATCTTTTGGTGCGATAATGAAAGAGAGAGACCTTACCAGTGCGAGGTTAGTCTTCTTTCAGCAATTACATGTATTAAATATTCATGTCATAAGAAATTACTCGTCTGGATTTAGATTTTCATTCATCAACTTGAAATCAGTCGCTCAATGTAATGTATCTGCCTATCGCCATACCAAGAATTTTTTTTTTTTTTGGCTTCGAAAGAAAGAGAATTTTGAAACTTGTATTTTCTTTATTTTTGAGCAGATTGAAGGTTTTTTCCCCCTCCTAATTCAATGTTTAAATTATGTCTCCGTTCCTCTTTTCAGGGAATTCTACAATGGATTTTTGTGGATCAGAATACATTCATCAAAAATGTCACAGTGCCTGACATCACGAAAAATTACCAGTTTGCCATTTCTGCAAATTCTAAAGATGGGAGCAGTGGTATGGTGTGGGCTAAATGTACAATCATACATAATAAAGGTAAGGATTGATTTTTTACATGAGACTCGTTGTTCATCTTAGCGAACTGCCTCACAGGTTGCCCAGCGGTCCAATTGGACTGTTGTTGAAACTTGACTGTTTGGCAACCCGCTGGTCGCCAAGAGTAAGTAGTGGTAATATCTTTTCTGGTAACTAATGCTTTTCACAATTATGCAACTCTGTGACAGCTACTAGGTAAAAATTATTCTTGAAGAAATTTTTTAAAGCATTGGCTTCAACTTGATTTTAGTTTAATAAAATACTGTAGTTTTATAAAAGTATTATTCAGTATTATTCATTTATAAAAGTAATAATTTCATGTTGTGATCACTTGAGTTATTTAATGATTGTCTGAACTTATGTTTTTCCTCTAGTTATCGGCAAAATGAATGATGTCTGGGTACAAAAAGTCGGCTCAACCTCCATAGAATTAGGTTGGAAATTAGATTGTTCTGGCAGAATTGGTGTTTTGCAAGGGTTCCGCATTTTCTATTGTCCCATCATCAACTTGCAGAATCCAGAATGCACAGGTACTTACACTAAAATTTGTCAAACTTAATTTTGTTCCAGCACTATTTGCTTGTTAGCTGCATCAAAAGCAATTACCTTTAAAGTTTCTTCTTCCCAATGAAAACTAAGCACCCCCATCATGATGAGCTGTAATTGCGGTCAATGCATTATTGCCATTTCATGGATAGCAATTTATTGCAATATTGTTAAAAGCAAAAATTGCTGTACATTGCGATTTTCTACAACATTATTGCGACTTTATTGATGCTAATTTTTGTTGAACTTACCGGTGAAAAATTCGGAAGAAATCGAGACGAAGTACTCATTTAATACCAATTGGAAGGTAGTTTTATTGTCAGGAAAAAATTGAATGAAATCTCTCAAATTTTGATGACCCAAGCGATTTTATCTTCGTAAAGTAACAAAAAAATGTGCAACTTGATTTCCACAAATTGTAAGGTTTCAATTGAAATATACTTCTTGAACTCTACTTTTTCTGGCTCATTGTAGAAACAATGTTAGTGCCATCAGTTTCCCGAAGCGGATAGGTGATTTTTTGCATGCAGATATATATTCCTTATTGCCAAATGTAGTCCATATGTTAACAAATTATTTATTTGCTCACCCTTGCATTTGAAAAACATGTGTAACCCTCGATTAAATACTCTTAATGTTTGAAAAAATTGGTAACCCTGCATTTAGTTAAATGTTCTCTCTAGGAGCATACAAGTAGTGAATTTTTAGTGCGAAGTGAATCATTTCATTTGTCTTTTTTCCAATCTTAAATTTTTTAATTCCACACTATGTGCATGTGTGTAAATGTTGCTTTATAATACAAGCTGCTTCTGTAATGTTAAGTCCAAGATGATACGTTCATTCCTAGCATTTTTTGATGTAACTCCATAACATTTGCAAAAAATGTTTCTAAATGTTTTCTCTTTTTTCAGAACCGCAACAAAATACAACTGTAGGAGATCAGTCATCAGCAACTATCCACAATTTAAGACCATATAGAACATACAGAATATCTGTGGCAGTTCTCACAATTAGTGAAACTGGTGCGCTGAGTGATCCGATCTATGAAACCACTCTCGAAGCAGGTAACATTCAAATCTACTCGTCATCATTGCTTCTTAATACGCTTAATTTTGGAAGGTGAATCTAAATAAGAGCTCAGAAGAAATAAAATTGTCATTATTTTTTTTTAATACGTTCGAGAATTATTTATTTTGCCAACATGGCTATCAATGTGTAAGTAGAATGAAAATATAGCTTGTGAGTACTTCAGCATATCATTACCAGACTTTGTCTTTATCCGAACAAGTGTCCTGTTTCTTCCCATTGAGATGCAGAATTTCATGAAACTTTATTTAATCAAATTTCACTATGAACTTTAATGAAATATTTAAACAGCAATTGACTCAGTACGCCATGAAACGTGGAAACAGTAAACTTTCAATTTTGAAGTTCCAAAAAAGAAATGTTACCAGTCAAATTTTGAAGTTTCTTATCAAATTTTAGGATAATTATTGCAGGTTGCATACGCAGCTCCTGAAAAATTGTGGAAAATGGATGTTTCACTTTTCAGCAAAAAAAAATCTCACTCCGTGAAATTATATCTTGTATCTCTGTTCTTCCATGATTATAACTGGGATCATGTCGTTGCTACATAATTATATTTGTCTCATTTTTCAGCTCCTGAGAAGCCTCCGATGAACTTGCGACTAGGGACAGTCACAAATACAACAGCACACATATCTTGGGACCCTCCTCCTCCTGAATCGCACAATGGGGTCATTAGCTATTATGAAATTAATTATAGTTCCTTAACGTACAACACGTCTTTGAATGAAACTGAGGCACTCCTCACCAACTTAAAAAGTCATAAAGTTTATTCTGTGACTGTTAGTGCTTGTACCAAATCTTGCTCAAAACCATCCGCCAGCTTGAAGTTCAAAACAAATATTGGAAGTAAGTCAATATTTTTGTATGTTTATCTTCTTTTACATTGTTTATTTCTTTTTTTAAACCATGAGACTGGTCAGAATATTTTTTCACACTTATAATATATGAAGAGAGGGAGGAAACATACTAATGATGGCCAGCCGGTTAACGACTGAAACATGTCCCGATACAAAGTTTTATTTTAATGTTAAAGAGTTGATATTTTTTAGAAAATTTTAAACTGCTTGATTTCCTTACTTCTCTTTATTCATTGCTATTATCAATATAGCAACAAATTTTCTCCAGCCAGAGCTCTTCTTATCATCAAAGTCGTAGAATAGCTAGACCTATTTACAGAAATCATGAGTCCTACAATACTGTATGGAAGTAGTATTTGTTAGGAGTTGACGAAAAAGTTGCTCTATCAGTTAAGAAACAGCCTCACCTATAAACGACACAAAGGCTTGAAAGAATTTAGGGCCCTAAGTTCTCTGTCTAATGCAGGACAAAGGAGATTAGCTTAACTGACAATTCTCTGGTGAACAAAGTAACCAAGCGGTGGTTTTAATAGTTGAACAATAGAATTCCTCTCGCCCACATGACGTTACTCAAAATTGCTTTCAAGTGTGTATACATCCAAATAACTCTGGGAAAATTGAATTTTTCGCATAAATCAGCCCTTTTTTTGACATGCCGACAAGGTCTCTTAATTTTTAGGAAATACCTGCGTTTAATTTTTCAACACATTTGTTCTTTTCTTAACAGCGCCTGGAGAGATACAGCAACCAATCGTAAGGTTCACCAACAGCACCCAAGCCCTTGTTTCCTGGTTACCTCCGGCTCTCAAAGGAGGCAATCTTGATTTTTACGATATTGAAATCAGTGATGATGACAGAAGAAATTCAACTTTCATCATCCGCCAAGGTTTGTATTCGCTAGTTTTTTTATGAAATTATTACAAGTGTTTCATTTTCTCTGAGTTTTTTTGCGCATAGAATTGGATTGCAACAGGCCGAAAGGAACTTGCTTGATTAAAATATTTTCAAAATTGTGCAACTTCCTCTCTTCTTTAAAAAATACTAATAATATTTGTAGTTATAAAATTTACATGAACTCTTTCTTCAAAATTATTAATTTTTTTGTAGAAAAACAAAAGCTGTTTGCACTATACTGTAAATATTTTATTAGATGAAATTGAAGATGCCTGATTAAAACACTAAAGTTACATTGGTTCGCCTCTGTTAAATGCTATCCGCGTGTCTCTCCTTATTTGTGCCCCCACTGCAAGAATCGAGCTTGTGATGAGCGGAACCTTTTTTAAGGGAGTGCAAAAAGTACATTAGATGTCTTTTAATAGTTGCTTGACTTATATTTAACTTATTGTAAACCTTGTTCAGCGGATTTTGCACTTAGCATGTTAATGCAAGATCATTGGTGATTTTGGTCTGCACATCTGCTTTATTAAAAGAAATAATCAAATCGTGTTCCTGTTTTATGATTTTTTTTTCTTTTTTTGTTCTTATATATGGAAAAAACTATATACGATCCTCAGTTCTTTTTTGCCAATAGCTACTTGATTTAAGGTTTAAAATTTTGTTTACAGCTAACAGAACAGAAACCCTGGTGAGCTGTCCCAACGGCAAAACAAAAACGAAGGAAGTCAGAGTGCGAGCAGTCAACACTGATGGCAATATGACGTACATTGGACCATGGTCCTCACCTGGTACCGTTGCATGCATAGTATCAGGTAATTTTTGCTATCTTTATTCCTCTACTTTTTTAGCCAATGCCAACAAACCAATTTTCTGAATGACATTTTTATTTCGATTAGGCTCCAGCTGGAATTATGTACAATGAATGTGACGTTTAAGTGCTCTTGGAAAAAGAAAGAATGCAAAAACCCCATCTTAAATTTTCATCTCAAGAATCAAGATTCCTCTTGAAATTCATCTCTCCTGATGAACATGGCATTAAATAATTTTTCAGCTCTGCTAACCTTTATTTATATTTTTATGTTGCAGGAATGTCTCCATTCATGTTGGGTCTGATTTACATCTTCTTCTTCACAATTTTTGCTGGCTGCGCCGTCTGGGCTGGAAAAACGTAAGTTCAAATTCATGCAACCAAAAGTTGCTCATAAAATATGTAACGCTCAAGGGGGGGGGGGAGTAGGGTCAAGGAGAGCCGGTCTATGCCTCTTTGGTTTTATTTGTGAAAGGACTGACATCTATGCCACCAGAGTGTTACGAAGGGGTAGAAAAATCCACAATTTAACGTAATATATTTATAGATGGCCTTCAAAATTAATAATTTCACAAGAAAATTATTTATCATTGCACACAAGAAAAGTTAGTTTTCATTTATAACTTTCACTTCCATTGAATTTTATCGGACTGGTTTCGGGTTTGTGAAAAAATTCCTGTTGTCTTTAGCCCTCTCTGAATTTGCAAACTTAAGAGACAGTAAATTATTTTTTGTCATTAAATGTTACTGTACGAACCATTTCAACCTAAGTGTGAAGCATTTACAAAGAATACCTCAGATTTCAGCTTAAAGGATTCCTTCTCTTCGTGTGTGAGAAGATGAACGGAACAGGTACAGTTAAAAAGGAATGTCAATTATCAGCAACGGCCTTGAAAATTGTGTGTTTTCCTAATAAGTTTGATGAAGCCAAAGTGACCTTTACTCCTGAAGGGGAGAGTTGCCTTTAGACTTATCTCAGAACTCAATTTTTAGTCCTAATTTGTCTTATTTTTTTGTTCTATTTCAGGAGTTGGTACCGCTGTGCAAAAATGAAAGATTTCGATGTGAAACTGCCACCTAGTCTGAATGCCATCTGTGATGTAAGCACTTTTACCTTCTATATTGACATTAAGTCCAAGCTACCTCTGTTTTTATTCCTACTAGTGTAAAACCTACCCAGCTGAAAATAGATAAGTAGGACTGTGAAGTATAACTCTTGATACTTGTATCATTCAGAATCAAGCCTCTGTTTCAGATACCAACTTATTGAAGGTGTGACTGTCAAACCATTTATCTCTTTTGTCATGTTTAAAACTCTCCTCTCCTATTTTACTGTTTAAAAGAGAACACATCGTCATTCCTCGAAGTTTTCAGAATTTGCCTTGCACAGAGAAGAAAATTTACGGCGGTTTCAAGAACTGCGGTTGAGAAATTGTCCATTTGAAAAATTAAGTATGACAGGAAGTTTGCAATGTTGCAAATATGTGGTTTGGAGGTTTCGTAATCGATATTCCTATAATTGAATTTAGTGGCAAGGGATGTTAAGACGCCATTAATCCCACTGCTTTTTAGTGGAAAATTTATATGATGGCACATCACCTTTTCACTGAAATCAGATCGTACGTTTGATCATTCTGAATTTTTTTTCCTACTTAAAATCCAGGACAAGAACAAGGAGCAGCATGAGTGTTCCTTACCAATGCAGAACTGGTCGGGACATTCAAGAAAAGATGAGCACGCGGCGAAAGCAGAATCTTGTGCTGATGAAGAGGTAAATTTCAAAAGTAACAACAGAACATTCACACACCCCCACCCAAGTTTTCCATCAATCCAATCTGAAAGCTGTATAAAATTTTTTTTTTTAACTTTTGGTAGTGTCCAAAAATTCGCAATTTTTGTCCATTCAATGTCAGTCTGAGTTAAACTTGTACTCCTACGGCTAAAATGCCTCCTATAAATTATGAAGTTTATTAAGAGTTGTTTTGAACTTTGAATTTCATTTTTAGTAGCAAGAAACAATGACAGAAGATACACTGATACAAAATAAAAGGCAGATCATCTGCCTCATTTCATTCGCGCTTACTCGTCTGGGCCATCCTGTTACAACCGTGCATAGACTAGTTAACTTGCGTGGTTGATAGGAGATAGTTTTGGACGTATTTGTCCAAGTTCTTGCCCTTGACTTCCATTTTTTAGACAAGTCTTTAAACTTCAAGTGAACTTAATCTAAAATATCAGAATATGATCAGAAATTTTTTAGAATCAGTCTTCTGTTTCTGTTCAAGTTCTGTTTAAAAAATAAGAAAAATATAAAAGAAAATTAGGTAACATCTGATGTAGTTAGGCTGATTCGGATTATATCTGGCCATTTGTGAAATAAAAAATTATTTTCCAAGAGTTTTAAAAATCATTGCTTCTTTTCGTTTTTGCTTCCAGCTACTCCTCCAGAAGAAGGAAATTGGCTCTGAAAATGATGATGCTGCAGAGGATTCAGAAAGCAAGCACGAAACAGTCTTTCAAGGGGACAGTCCTACTATTTCTAACAGTGATAACAATCACAGCTCAACTAAATCTGTACCGAAATCGAACGAGGTTTGTCCTTAAGTATTTTTTACCTGGCAAAGTTTTATGAAATGATGTGTGTTAGTCGAAGAGTTTTCTAATTTTGAAGATCTGAAGTTTGTTCAGTGTGTTAATTGCTAAGCTTCCTGGTGCAGCCTTGTTTTCTTTAATTTACAGTTCTTATCAAATTTGTATGTAACAAAATCTCGGATGTTAAGAAGAATTCCTTGGCTCCCCTTGAGTCAGCATAAGGAGGCTTGACCGTAAAAGAGTTAAATTATTTCCCTTTTCATTGAGGATTGAGAATGATGTCAGAGGAGGGGCGTATGTAAAACGCACATAGTACGAAATAACGAATTTGAACTTTTAAAATGGTTTCCCAAACAAACTATTTGGATCAATTGATCAAGCTAAAGGCTATTTTTTCAATTTAGATCCTGAAATTTTGAAATCCCATAATGTTTATGGTGAGAAAAATAAGTAAATACATAATAAAAGGGTGTTGTTGGAGGTACACCCATCTTCCCGAATGGTCAGTAATTAATCATTTTATTTTTTTCTCTTGTCAATCAATCCTATTTGAAATGTATGTTATCATTGAAATGGTAATAGAGGTTAAACTAAAACTCTTTTGCAACCCTCCAATTGATTATAATAACATCATTACTGATGTAAAGATCCGTGTAAAATATCACCAACATTCACTCAGTGCAACTCATAATAACTATTTTTTCAATTAATTTTCTGCCATTTCTGTAATTATTATTTTCTTTTTCCAGAATTACTCGGATAAGAAAGATGTTGGTGAGGGCTCCACATCTAAAGGAAACTCATCAGATAGAGATCTGACATATTGCAAAGTTGGAGGTGGCTACGTTTCGATCGCCCCTATATCAGGACCTTCATCGGCATCTCAGCCTGCTCCAACGATTATCGAGAACCCATATGTTCCCAATCACTTTGAAAACCCTACTGTCAGTAGTTACGTCAAAGCCTTCAACATACCAAACCCCTCACAGCTGTACTGTCGAATCGGTTTAGGTCCTCCCGATATGCAAACGATGCCTGATGCTGGAACAAAATTACTCCTGAATCCTGAGCCGAGGTATGTCACTGTTGGAGAGAGCATCAAGTTAAACAGGGAAAAGAATTCCGTATCAACTTAGAAAGTCTCACTTACCGTGTGAGTTGAAATTGGTTTTATCATTGCCATGTTCAGTGCATCTCAGGCTTCACCAGCAAATTAATCGATCTTGATTTTTTATTTGATGCTCATCTGTTTTGCTCAAATTTAACTTAACCTTGTACAGTTCTCTAGCAAAAGCTCTTTTATTTATTTTATGTTTTTCCTGATAAAGTTCAAAGATTTTAGTTGTCCTTGAGATATGAACGACCCTACTCCAATAGTCTTTTTTCGTCTTTTTCTTACCTAATGATCCGATCAATGTTCATTCTTCTGCCAGAATGACTTCAAGTAGGATCCCTTCCAAGCAGAAATATTTGGTCATGATCGTTCAGTACTAGCTTCACTCTTTCAGACTTCTTGCAGATACCGAATATGTGTGATCAGTGGACCACCAGACAATGTGCGGATTTAAGCAACATGATGTATGTTTACACATAAAAAGGTCTCATAGATCAAGATTTGTGAAAGGAAAATTATTGGAAGTAACTTCTAACTGAAATATTAACATTTTAACATGCATACAATCAAACTCCCTGCTCATGCAACAAACCATAACCCACCGGAGTTAAATTGCACACTAAACAACATAAGGGGAGAGAGGAACACTGCTGTTGAAGTGCACAATTTGATTCAAGTAGACTCTTGCTTCTCTTGCGAGTAGGAAATTCAAATTTTTTGTAACCAATGATAAAAATGATAAAATCTTGGTATGGAGTTGATTACATAGAAGAAGATATTCCAGAATGCTTACATTTGTACCTTGTGTAATGGTCCACTCTGCACCAGTCATGTATGATGAATCCTTGACAGCCTGGTCGACGCGATTATTGTGTTCTCATTGGCTAAATTACTGGGCAATAGTAACATTGTTTTTTGGTTCAAGAATAAACCAATTGAAAAATGCATCTAGGAGTGTACTCCAAAGTCAGCAACAATTACTATTAAAAAATTTAAAGAACCACTCTAGGTTTTTGTGGTGTAAAGATAACCAATGTATACTTTAAACATGCAAATAAATGCGCTCATAAGTTTTAAAAAGCAAGTTACAAAGTAAAGTAGCTGTGTCGATCAGCTATCAACTTAGTTATTTGTACTAACTAAGTGACCAAATATTTCCATAGCATGTTGGTTACAATGGAACAGTTCCCTTTTTTTTCTTTTTGAAATGACCCAGTTTTGGAGACGAAAAAGTTCTATGAACGAGAATCGTGTAATCCTTGTTGGAGGGTTTTTATAGTTTCGATTTTTTTATTCTGTTTTATTTCATAATGATCATTTTTATTTTAGCTTTCTGCAATGAATCTCTTGTTCATATTTTAACTCTGATGTTTTTATTAGTTGTATACACAACACAGAAGTATACGTATGTACATTTTTGTATATTTTTCTGTTATTATTTTCAGTTTACATGTTGTTCAAATTTCACTGGGTGAGCACTTGGTGAGAAGAGCAGTTGTTATATTTCTGAATTAATGTGTATGCTTTTCACTGTCTATGAATGTGGGGAAAAAGAAATGAAGGTCATTCAAAGAGACGACCCTACAACAGTGAAAACATTTTTTGACATGTTTATCATTTTCAAATTTAAACTTTGTTTTTTCATGATCATTGCTCACAAATTCAGAACTCCTATACAAATTTTTGCATCGTGTGAAATACATACTATTTTTTATTGTGATTTTACAAGTATGTTTAAGTCATAGAAATGTTACTTATTTTTTTAATGATTTTGAAGCTAGCTTCTTTTTTAATCGATAAATTCCGGCTCCCAACTTTTATCTTTCATTTTTACATCAATCCACAGATTTGTTCAAACTACAAACACTAAAAATGATTCATTGAATACGATTGCATACTACTTTTTCAGATTGTATCTGGCAGCAGGGTAATCCTGTTTAGCCCTTAGTTTTCTGTGCTATTTTTTACTAAAATATTGTCTTTCGCCTAATTTGATCCATCTTTTCAGTTTGATTATTATGTATATATCCTTCTGATCAGTCGTTTGGATGTAAATCAAGTGAAGAGTTTCAAATTCTAAGTGTGAATTGTCATTACAGAAATTTTCAGAAGTTAATGATCAATTCATCAGTGAATCAATGTTGAATCTCAAGTAATAGTCTGAATCATATTTTTCTGAAATATTCTGTGATTAGCTTTCTTTGAGTTCCTCTGTAATGCAGACCCATGTCCAAACATTTGGCCTCAGTTGTATGATTTTACAGTCTCTTTAGTTTTAAAGATGTCCCTCTTACACGCCAATCAGCGTCTCATTTCAAGGTGAATCTGTAGTGAGAGTAAGCAAACATTCAGATATTGAACAAGTTTTTCTAAAATATTGGTTTTGCTTTAAAGTTGTGTCGAAAATAGAATCAATCACGTTTAGAGGTACATTTCAGCTCTTTCTTCCCCAAAAAATCCAATTTGCAAACCCTAAAATAATGCTAAATGTATGCAAACGAAAAAATCAACTGTTAGATTCGATTATTCGAATGTAGTATTTCACGTTTGTATACTCTCAGCTTTATTTTAAGCTTTACAACATAAACACTTTAGTAAAAAACAGCTGAAGAGTGCTTCTATGCGTAATTAACTTGGTTTTTTTGTTGCTGAAAGTTTGAAGTGTAGCAACATTTGTTCGAAATCTTCATGTTTGTTTACTTTTGGTGTAGACTCAACTTAGATTTCTAAATCAGTTACGTCATTTTCTGTCGATCAATTCATTACTCAATTATCAATATTTCTGATGAAGCAAATCAATTATGTAGTTATTAAAATAATTTATACAATTGCTCATTCATGAAGAATCTTACATATTTTGATTTAATCTCAGGTTCCTTAAGAGGAGATTAATGTTTCCTTGTCATTAAAAAAATGCATTTAAATTTTAAGATCTAAAACTTTTTGCTTGCTTAATGTCAAGCATTTTAACCTAGTCAATTTTGTGCTGAATTGAAATCAAATGTGTATCAATATTATAATTTTATAATTTTGTAAATGCTGTACATACTTGCCTCTGCTCTGTAAGTATAGTACAATAAGAAATTTTCAGATTAATCCTTGCTTTTAAGTTACGAATTTGTGTAATCAAGCTTCGAGCAAATTAATGAAAAACCATGATCAAACGTTAAAATATGTGGGAAAAAAATAGTCGGAAAAGTAGTCTTAAGGGCTGCTTCTCAAGATGTTGTGATAATGTGAAAAAAACTCCAAAACACAGGGAATATTTACTGATATAAAAAAATGTACTGCCATGAAATGAGAAGTAAGAAAGCTCAAATAGAATCTATATTCCATTAATCGATTTATTCCATCCGATAATCAATTTATACATTCAAATAATCAGTTTTTTTTCTCAAATTATCAATTTATTCCGTCTGATAATTAATTTAATCACTCAAATAATCAGTTTTTTCTCTAAAATAATCAATTTATTCATTCAAATAATCATTTTTTTTTCTTTTAAATAATCAAGTTATCATCAATTCTGATTATATTCAAGACAATGCATATGATCACAAGTCAATATTTTTTCCTAACTTCACATATTCAAATATGTATTTTTTCAAAGATTTTAGCAGATCGTCCCAGAAAAGAATGCACAAATTTTTTTAAAAAATCGGGAAATATTTAAAAAAGCGCTGATTTCTGCTTTCATCATGAGAGAGGGCTTTGGAATGTCCAAGTCTCTATACTTCTCTATCCAACGGTATATGGGTAACTACATATTATATTTACTTTCAGTATACAATCTGTTTCACCCTTCTATTTTTTCATGGTTTGTGTTTCTTTCTTGGCTTATAAATTTTAGTTTTGATTTTTGTGTTATTTTTATGTCTTCATTGTGTTCATGCGCCATTATCATTTTGTTTTTGTTTTTTATTCATTACTTTTCATGTAATTGTATGAAATCTTTCAGTGTATTTTATCATTTATTTTGGACATCAGATTCAAGCAGATGTATTTTTTTTCTTCTTTTTTTTCACTGAATTGGTAGTGGAAAGTTGCTGAAATCAGAGCACTGACCTCCAGTAATTCAAATCGTCAGCCACACATCAATCCTAATTTACCTAAAATGCAGGATGCTTTAGGATTTAAAGTTAATTTACCGTCAATTGGGGGTTTTCCCCCTTTTTTTTCTTAAGTCTTCAACTAAGACTAAATGTTTTTCTTGCTTGATGAAAAGTCTCAATTAATAATTGCAATGATTAAGATAATAAGAAAGTAAATCAAAATCTCAAAACATTATAAAAAAATAATTTAAATTTAACTTGCTACCAAAGCTACTATTTTCCCCAGTAAAATAATTTTATCATTAGTCTAATATCATTACAACTACCAAACATTAAAGGTTTTCTGGAAATTAATTTAATTACAAATACATGCATGCACCTCTAGTCTGCTTTTAGCGTCACAGTGGCCAGGCATCTCTTAGTATTTTGGTTGGGAAACTTTTTGACAGTCTAAGCATCTCGCTCAGAATCAAAGAATTCTAAAACAAAGGTCCACAGGAAAAAAAAAAGGTTTCATTTTCATCGAAATAGCTTTCTACCAACAAATTAACCACTAATCCTGAACTCCTTGAATTTTAAAAACGTAAAGTGAAGGTCATATTTATGGAATGTAGGTCAATTCAACCTCTTTCAATGAGATGAATATGCAGATCTCTACTCTTAGGCTACTAGTGAAGCAAATCCTGTTCTCTCTTCTCTGAAATAAAAACAAATTTGGCTCACCAAAATTTTTTTGGAATGCCGATTCTACTGTCTGCAGAAAAACTTATGGAATATCTGTGTGCTCCTAAAAGTTTATTGTTAAATAAGAATTTTTGTGCAGATGGATTTTCTGCTGTTGTCTACTATTTTAATTTGTTTTGTAAATATTAATTTGCGTCAATGGCGCTGCATTAGTTTTCCGTGTACATAGTTTTGGATATTAATTATTTATATGTTGTGAACCATTAACTGCTTAACTGTTCAAGACTGTTTTTAATGTTAGTGTGTATATGAACTGGTAGTCAATGAATGTCTGTCTGCTCTGATAGTTTTGTATCTAGAGTACAAATCTTATGTTTCATGAAGGTTGTGAAATGCACATGCTGTAATTTGAAGACAGGTTCAAGTCTTGTTGGAAATTGTCCTTTAACGAGGGGAAAACTTTTTAATTTGAATTGGAATGAAATTTTACTTGCAAGCATGCTCTTGTCCAAAATCTTTTCAGAGCTGCATCCTTGAAGTTTTACATCACTACTATGATTAGAAAAGTGAACCATGTAGTGGAGGGAATACAAGTTTGTCGCAAATTCAAAAAATAATTTTCAAGATCAAAGTTTTTTATTGAACAAATTTTAATCAGAGCTCTTAATTTCAGACTAACTTAACTCAATGCTGGCTTCTCAATTTTTTTTGCACTTAAAGTGGTATTCCCAACAAGAAAGGTTGTGTGGCCCTCATCTTGACGATGCCAATGAACTATGTGCGATGGTCCGGGATCTATTTTTAATACTTCTATTTAAAATACTTCTGTAAGGTTTTGCCTCAATTTTGGAGTCAACAAAATGGAATATTGATAGCTAAATGCAAAAAGTGTGCATCTCAATTGCAATGATTAAAAATTTCCAACTATGTTTCACTTCATGCAAGAAAAACTAATCAAAACTTTCCCTCGCAATTTTGTGTGACTTCCAGAATAAGCCAAAAATTCCCATAGAAATTGTGGGTTGGTTTACCTTAAAAAAAAACAAAAATAGCCAAGATTTAAAACATTGTTAAAGGAGATGTGCACTTAGTCATCAAATGCTCTCATTTTGTCAACGCACTGCAGGACAGTTGTATCAAATTTTTGCAGCCTATATGGACAGAACTTCTCAAACTCAGAATAATTTTTTGACACCTCTTTCTAGTACTTAAATATTTACTTTAACATTTCTCTGGGAGTTCCTCTGAGGAAGTACCACCTTTTTCATTTGACCAGTAGAGTTAATTTTTTTTTATTTATTCGTATAATGAGCAGGCCTCCAATCTGCAAGTATGTGTGAAATGTCAATCTCTCTGAAGCTCTTTATTTTTGTACTCAGCTTTTTTTCTTTCTTTTTTCTTTGTTATTTTTGGATGATCAACTTACAATCAACAGTTTTTCACTTTCCTCCACAGCGAAGGAAATACATCATTTTAATGAATCTCTGCTCAATTTTACAAATGGAGCTTATCAACCGAATCCAAAACCCTGTAATGTTAATATTAGTCCAATGACATTCTCATTTTGTCCATCCAGATTTCAGGTCAGCTCTTTCTGCAGGAGCGTTCTGTGAATTTTCTCCATTAGAATTTAACTATTTTCCTCTTGTCCCACTGATATATGCATCACGATTTTAATCGATTATGCTCATTAATCGAAGCCTAACTTTGTAATCTAAACTCGGAGGCAATAAGGTCAATAACTCAACTTTTTTGTCAAACCTGTCCTCAAAATTGATAGGTTCCTCTTTAACATTATTTCTGATGTCACTTTTCTTGAATTGAAACTGAAAGTGATTCTAACTTACAATTAATTAAATGTGAGAATAAGCTGTATGACCCCATTTTAATGGCACCAAATCAAAAACGCTATGATTTTTCTTCACCTTCTTCATTATTGCACTGTGGATGTGGAGTATTTCATGGGTTTACCATGAAATTATTGATAGTTAATCAGAACTAAATTAAAATAGGTAACTTTTCAAGTCTGTTCAATATTGACCAAGAAATAGACACTCACCTGTTAAGTGCTCAAAGTGACAGTAAGAAATAAATGATCCGCAGCGAATATTTCTTTAAAATTATCTGAGATCTTCCTTGAAGATCATACTATAGCACTTGTCAGAAAATTTGGCAGTTGCTTACTTTCGACTGTGAAGCGCAGTAGACTGTTTCAAGTTTCTGTGCACGGCAGCGGCGTTGCCTGCGGTCAGTCCTCGATGGCAATTGGACAATTGCAACACAGTCGTTTGTAAACGGAAAGTAAACAACTACCAACTTATCTGAAGCGATTTCTACCAGCTCATGAATTGATTTTCGACTCAGCAAAAAAATATTTTTTCAGAAAGTATATGCAACCTTAACAATATTTTAAAAGAAATTCCGTAACTTTTTTCTATTTGTATTTTGGCATCTACTCTTAAATAGATTTATTCCCATAGCTGTCTATGAGAGTCAATGAGGAAGGCTGGAGATGGAGAGCGTTAGCGATTTTTGCCCCATGGAATTTCCCCTTGAATTCAGTTGTTACCAAATTTTTTCCCCCTTGCCTTCTATCCATGAATTGCTCAATCAAGAAACGAAACGTACCTTTATCCAAAGGGGAAAAAATTGATAATTTATTTTCAATTTTTTTAGAAATATTTTCTTTTTTAATTTTTAGTAGACTAATATTGCACGCATTTTATTAATTTATCATCGTGTCTTCATTTATATTTCATACTTGAATTTGTTTCATATGTATTTATTTAGGAGGTATAAATCTGATGTTTAATTTTTTTTCCAACTTTTCGGGCAACGGCCACATTTTACCTCATTCTTAAATCACATCCTTGTTAGATAGATGGGTCTAATCTTTATAATGCATTTATGGGAACATTTTTTTCTCTTTAATTTTTCTGGAAGAAATAGAAATACAGCGAACTTGATATTTGGGTCGCACTAACTAGTGATGATAAAATGCATACTAGTTGCCTCTTGCGCATCACTGATGGGACCAAGGTGGAAGAGATGGTGGTGTACATCAACTCTATGGATTATAGCAACCACAGTAGTGTTCTAATCTGCCATGCTAAGAGAGAACGCCTCATGCGCCCTCAGAGATTGCCATATTGCATTTGATAAAATTCGAATTTTTAATGAATCTCGTAAATATCTTTCATCCAATTTTCTCGATAATTTTATTTACAATTTTATCCAAAGTATTTCAAAGTTTGAAAAAAAAATATTCATAACTTTCCCCAAAATCAAATATATTATCGGAAAAATTTAGGGAATGTTCGAACGTTCATACTTCATAAATTTATTGCTGACCCATTAAGTGCAACTTTTAAAAAATTGTCCTGCCACTCAGAACTGACCCATTTCCTTTTTATTTTGTCTGAAAAGCATATCTGACATAGCTGTAAGATTAGGAAT
Organism: Bemisia tabaci; assembly: GCF_001854935.1. Classification (NCBI taxonomy): domain Eukaryota; kingdom Metazoa; phylum Arthropoda; class Insecta; order Hemiptera; family Aleyrodidae; genus Bemisia; species Bemisia tabaci. The sequence goes on along the minus strand of NW_017552322.1, from coordinate 796,190 downwards.
GAAGTTGCCGTTGTCCTTAAGCAAGATCTGATGAAGCCAGTCTCCTCTGTATAAAATGTAGATAGCTAATGCCCAGTTGTTGTTTTTACCTGTTTTCTCTATGTTCTTCTTATTTTGTACATTCTTGTATATATTTTTACATGGTGCTTACCTAAAATTACAGTGTAATAAGAAGTTCTCTATTCTCTCAATTGTAATCATCGTCAAAACGGATTTCCACTATATTTTTATCACTGTCATTATTTTTTACTCTTTGATCAATTTTGTTCTCAATTAATGATGATGATTTTAAACTTCTTGACTGAAGAATTGAAAAAAAAAAATTGCATAAGATTTGGAAAATTCAAGGCTTTTTCGGTCTTGCTTTTAGAAACCTACTAGTTGTTGTTTTCATACTTTTATCAATAAATTGATCTATTATAATTTTGGTTGCTCATTCAAACTCATTCTATCTTACCTCCTATCTTCTCCTCTCTTCACCTCTCTACTAGTTAAGGTGAATTCAATAGATCTACGGACAAAAACTACCTCCTTGGTTTACTGCTGCACAGCTGGTGTCTTGAGAAGCAATAATTATAGTTATCTACGAATTTTGTAAGAATCGGAGTAAAAATGCAGGGCAGTATTAATACGGTAGAATCTATTAGAGTCGCTGTATATTGCTGTAGTCAATCCTTTCTACCTGAATGGTCATTTCTAGCCTTTCATTTGCCAAGTAATAGGAACCATTTTGAAGTTTTTAACACTGCATCCTATGGATTCTGGCAGTGTTGCAGGCTGCAAATGTATTTGGGATTTATTGATATAAATCAATAATTACTCTTGCAAATTTTGAAAGATCAAATTGATTAACATCATTAGAAACTTCAAAGTGTGCGGAGGCTCTGGTTTATTTGTACTAAATTTTTCACCAAAATGGCGCTCCAGCCCATAGCAACTCTGATGTAATCAATAATTAATACAGAGTAAAAATTTAACTCGTGATAATGTATTGAAAATCCCAAATAAAATTAGGAAAATGGGTGTCACAAATTGAAAGAATAGATGAATAGAGGAAGATGACGCTTTTACATCTTAGTCAATATTATTGCTTGCACCTTCAAATTCAGTCAATGGTGATATTTATTCCTATATCACTTAGAATCACTTACCTATGGCTTTTAGAAGTATCAAATCTGTAATAAAACCAAATTATCATTTTAAAATTGTAATCCTTTCCTCACCCTAAAGACCATGAAAGCAATATTTTCAGATGAGGTCAGGATAAAATGTAATTTTAATCTGGTAATTCGTTTACTAAGGGAATCCTGTGGGGTTGTAGAAATCTATCGTAACGGATCCATTCAGAATTAATAATCATGAGGAAAGCCTTATTGGTTGCAATTGAAGTTCTTGGACCTAGGGAAATTAAGCTGTTGCACAAGAAAAGGAATCCTACGGAGGGACAAACAATGCAACCATACCTCGATTTAGAGCTCTTACTGTTTCATTAGAGGTTACTCGCCGGCATCTGAGTTTTAGAACAAGGTGTACTGGAAGCTACTTAACTGAATGATTTCTTTGAGCACCCATAGTGTATTAAAATAATATAAAATTAGCCATGAGGAGGTGCTCTATAAAATGCATAAATAAGTCTTCTTTTGTAAATTCCTATTTTTCTTTTTTTAAGTTATAAAAAGTTTATACGTGAGTAACATGGAAAAAAATAAATTGCTGATTTAACAATTGAATCGGCTCGTGCGAAAACCGCTAATGTCCATTTTCTCTTATTTTGAGTAAACTGCAAAAAACTGTAGAAGCCTTTTAAATGCGGGATTAAAAAATGTTCAGAAGTTGATTATTACAAGAGTGGATTGTAGAAAAGGATCCCTAACAGTTTCCAGCTCCTCTTCTGTCTGGAATGGAGTATTTAAAAAGAAAGGACTCTGGACATTAGCGGTTTTCGCATGATACGTAAAAATCGCCAAGTTTTGGAGCCATTTGATATTTTCAAAATTCATTCTAAAGATGTCAAAGCGGTAGATTATCATTCACATAAAGTTGAAAAAATAAAATTCCGGACAATTGCGGTACTTAAAATAAGTCTCGCCACTACAGTCCCAGCAATAAACTGGACATTAGCGGTTTTCGCATGATTTGTGCGTGGACGGTTCTGAAACATCGAAAACGCATATTTTTCAGTATGCCTTTCGGGCAAAATACGGTCATCCTTACGTATCTTGAGGCGCTGAATCCGAATAAGACCTCCGTTTTTTTCCATCGCCCTCCAATTTAACAGTCGGGATAACAGTCGGAAGAACACCGAAAATGCCCAAAAATGATCATTTTTCCGAGTAAAATCGGCTTTTCCGGAAAATTGGAGGGTAATGGAAAATACGGAGGTCATATTCGGATTCAGCGCCTTTAAATACATAAAGATCACCTAATGTCGTCCAGGAGACATTTTTTTATTTTGGTTCGTTGTACAGTATCATGAGGCATATAACGAAAGATGGACATTAGCGGTTTTCGCATGATTCGAACCACGGCTCCCCCTGAAAAGGGCTTCAAACCTAAGGAACCAACATTTTCACTACATTAATGAGTGTGTCTGACCTCCGAGAGTATTTTAACCCAAAAATCTCAAAATTGAAAAAAATGGACATTAGCGGTTTTCGCACGAGCCGATTCAATTGAATTGTTAAAAAATATGTCCGACATGTTTCAAATGTACATTTTANAAATTTAACTACATACGAAGTGAAAACGATTTGTATTTCGCAAATCAAAGTGATTGTTAAAGCAACCAAACTGTGTCAGAAATGTTCCCAAATTACTGGGTAAGGCTTTTATCAGCTCATCATCTGATCCAATAATTTTAATTGTGGCATTTCATTCGGCATGTCGCCGCACGACTTCTATGATACTCAAAGTCTCACATATATAATTTGAAAGGGGGGGTCTGGGGGGGCGGCGCCCCCTCAGCAGGTAGCTTTTGCTACTTGTTTTAATGTAAAATCTACATTGAAACATATCGGACACTTATTTTAACTGCAAAATTGTTAGATCAGCAATTTAATTTTTGCCGTGAAAGGGAAATGAAAATATTCAGTAATTTTTCAAATGAGGCAAGTACTTAAGTACAAACTTTTTATTATTATCTTATCAGGAAAAATATATTCAATGATCCTATTGATAAAGGAATCATTCATACTGTTAGTGACTAATCAGCAAAACTCATTCAAAGAAAAATAATCCTCAATGAGGTTTTGGGTAAGAGCTTCAACTACAGACAGAACTAGCAATTTTATTTCCGAAGTAAAGCAAAAAAAGGCTGGGTTCTTTGCTAATAAGTATTCTGAGGATTTTTCTTTCTTTTTTCAAAAATGAAGCCGCAGTGTTTCAACAAAACAAATTGCTGATCCTGGCGGTTCAAAATTAAAATTCTCTTTGATTCCTCAAGGTACGCCGCAGTACGTGAGTTTTGAATGCGGCGGTCAAACTTTAGCTACATCGTCAAGCAGGTTGCAGCACTTCCAGGCGCATTGTGTACCCTGTTTTAGCCACTCTACTCTCCTTTGACAAGTCTGTGATATGGAGATTGTGTTGCCGTGCGTTTATCAATCATCTTCTATCAGCTGTTCCGCGAAATCTGGATGCCCGTGTGCGTGTGTCGCCGTCGCTCTTCGTAAATAGTGGAAGAATTTCTGCGAATTATACGTGTTTGCAATTATTCCATGAGGCCCGTGTGTTTTTTATCGTATTTTTTGCATGGCGCCGTGTAACAGAGTGTTGATTTTCCCTTAGAGTGCTCAGTGTTTTCTTCCAATGCTCAGGAACGAGACTTGAAGTGCCCTCGGTTTGAGCAGTCTGTTTCCAGTTCTGGATTGAGTGTTTATTCCATAATTGTAAGTTTTCCATTGCATTTGTCGTCTGTTCTTCATCTCGCACCTCCACCGGGTGAAATGAATACACAGGTATCAAACTTGTCACCTTTTCAGCGAATGCTCCAGATGACAAGCCTCAGCTTGTTATCATGTCCCATAGAATTTTGATTAGCGATAATTTGTTAACACAGCCCACATATCTTAACTGCCATTGGAACGCTATACAATATTCACAGACATTTTTTCAACGCTATCCAGTCTTTTTGCACTTTTTTTAAGGTTTGGTTAGGAGATGCATCTGTGAGCGAAGTCACAGGTATAGGCAGAACGTTAGCATCTGATTCTGCACTTCCAACAATCTAAGTTATTGTTGCTTGAACCCTGATCTATATTACCCAACCTAACCTGACACGTCAGGTGAAAAGAAGCAGGAATGAGTGTGGAATTCTCTCTTGTTTTAGATCTGAATTTTTGTTTTTTTGATATCTGGATGAAATACGGTTTATCCAAAATTTTCAATTAAATTTGGCAGTATTTTTTTTTGCTAAAAGTAAATATTTTCACTTGAGATCAACTTATAACGTAACTGTGCTTATGTATTCACTTCCTCACCATACTTCTAATAACTCGAGCAGTTTTTTGCTAAAATTTGAGTCTATGTACAACTTACGGCCACAAGCTACGGGTTTTAAACGAAAACCTGAAGGTGTCATCAGCTAAGTTGGCACTCGTTTATATTCCGCTTGTAAGCGATCTAGATGCAATCATCTGATAGCAATCGAGGATTGACCGTTGCCTGATCGAGTGTAGTATAGTCGAGCCTTGATCCTTCCTAAACAACTTTATCACAGTCGCTTGCAAAGGGAATGGAAACAAGTGCCAACTTAGCTGACAACACCTCAATCAACCTTTACAAAATACAGCTTTCTTGAGCTTTGGTGGATTAATTCAACTGAAGAATGAATCAGTTGCCTCAGAACTGTTTTGATTGCACTTCGCTCCTGTGCTATAACTAGGGGTGCAGGAAGTTCTTTGCCCTTTCATTCTTAGATGCAGCCTTTGCATTTTTGAGGTTGCCTTCACATGGCCTTTCAAATAAATCTTGCACACTCCACTGTTTCTTTCGCATACCTAAAAGAGCGCACTTCACTATTTCCTTCCCATAAGTGTGCGCGTCTAACTATTATCTCAGCATTAAAGAGCGCGCTCAATTATTTTCTTTGCATGAGAGAGCGTCTTATACACAGTTTCCTCTGCATAAAGGAAGGTAATGCCTTGCTGGTTTATGCCTTCGGCCTTCACATTTTTTTCACCTTTTCCAGGAGCCTTCATATTTTTGTTACCCCTTTCATGTGCCTTCACACTTGCTCCGCGATCAGTCTGCAATCCGCCAACCGAGCACTCTCTACACACCTGCATTGCAAATGAGCAACATATTTTCCCTTTCGAAATGGTAAAAATGGGGCAGAGAGTAAAAAAAAATGGGGCGTAGTCCTAGTTTTGCAGCGACTTTAGAGTCGCGCGAGGGAGGAACGGGCACACGGTCGGGTCATCTTCTCAGTGTGACGTGCCTTCAATCCGGCTAGCAGCAATATGCTTACACCCGTGGTCGAATAGTTATCTCGTTACGCCTGCCGTGAATGAATTCAAATATCGACCGCTGCGCGCTAAAAAAGTGTATTTATGTCTGATTGCAACGTTGCACACATTTGCTCATGTTTTATTTTTAATCGATGATTTTTGAAAAGCTACACGCAGTCTCTCTGAAGAGTTTCCGGGAATTTTCCGAAATGATCCAAAATAAAATCACAGATAATTTCGACGCAATATTTTCGCTCGTTCTTTTTTCTTCCTCTCTTTTCTCAAACCAAAAAGAATTAATCATTTCCCAAGTTTCTGAATCGTTGCAATATTAAGCTGCGTATTTTCCCTGCAATTATGGTAAAAACGGGGCAGAGAGTCAAGAATAAAGACGGAAAGTCCCAACTTTGCGCCGACTTCAGTGTCGCGCGAGGCAGGATTCAGGAAAACCCTTTCGGTCGGGTCATTTTCGCAGGGTGCCGCGCCTTCAATTTGGCTAGCAGCAATATGCCTACACCCGTGGTCGAATAGTTATCTCGTTACGCCTGCCGTGAATGAATTCAAATATCGACCGCTGCGCGCGTAAATCAGCGTACTCATCTCTGATTGCAGCGTCGCACGCCCTTTTTCATGTTTCATTTTTAATCAATGATTATGAAAAGCTACACGCAGTTTCTCTGAAGAGTTTCCGGGAATTTTCCGAGATGATCCAAAATAAAATCACAGATAATTTCTACGCAATATTTTCGTTCGTTCTTTTTTCTTCCTCTCTTTTCTCCAACGAAAAAGAATTAATCATTTCCCAAGTTTCTGAATCGTTGCAATATTAAGCTGCGTATTTTCCCTGCAATTATGGTAAAAACGGGGCAGAGAGTCAAGAATAGAGACGGAAAGTCCTAACTTTGCGCCGACTTCAGCGTCGCGCGAGGCAGGAAAACCCTTTCGGTCGGGTCATCTTCGCAGGGTGCCGCGCCTTCAATTCGGCCAGCAGCAATGAGCCTACACCCGTGGTCGAATAGTTATCTCGTTACGCCTGCCGTGAATGAATTCCAATATCGATCGCTGCGCGCGAAAAAAAGCGCACTCATCTCCGATTGCAACGTTGCACACCCTTTTTCATGTTTCGTTTTTAATCAATGGTTTTTAAGAAGCTACACGCAGTTTTTCTGAAGAGTTTCCGGGAATTTTCCGGAATGATCCAAAATAAAATCACAGAAAATTTCGACGCGATTTTTCGTCCATTTTATTTTCTTTTGCTTTCTCCACCGAAAAAAACTAAATACCATCCGAATTTCTGATTTGTTGAAATTGGGTCGCAGAAAACCCTACGCCTTCACATTTTTGGAGGCAGCCTTCGCATTTTTTATGGATGCCTTTTCATTTCTGGCTGCCAATGACTCGCGCAATTCACTTTTTCTTCCGCGTAAATTAGCGCGCTCCACTATTTCCTTTACATAAACATGCGCACTTAACTGTTTTCTTCGCTAAAAAATTTGCGCCTAGATGGTTTATGCATTCTGCTTTCAAAATGTTCTTTACACTTGGACCGCGATAGACCGATCGAGCACTTTTTGCACCCCTGGCTATAACTCCGACCGTCGAGACTTACAGGTTCTAATGTTTCTACCTGGCGTAACTTTTATCTAAGGAGGAAATCTGATGAAAATTGTGCTTCAACCCTTCTTGGTGTGAGTTCTAACCTTGCTCTGAACTCTTTTGTTTCAGATGTGATCTAAAATTTCTGCTATGCGGCGGAATCATTTTTTCATTCTCGTCGCCTTTTTGTTAGCGCTATGGATTTTCATCACTCATTACATCTTTATGAACCAACCCAGATCACTGTTCACCTATACGGTAAGATATTTGATAACAACTTTTCTATTTTTCCCCAAATTTCCGTATTTTTGACCAGGTCTGAATGCAGCTACTCGTGTTCTCGCGATGTCCGTGTCGCACACACAAAAAATTGCAGGCGCTCGGTTTCTTTAGGCGCAACGTATGGCTGCGGCTGATCGATCTCAAGGGTTTTCTACGTGGTATGTTCGCAATTGATTTTACCATGTAAACCTCGGAATCGAAATGAGCCGTTTTGCAACACGACAGCATTGCTAGACGGTGCAAATTTTCCTCCAAAAACATTTCCTCAATAGCACTACGGATGTCAATCCCGCAAGTTACCACCGACAACATTTCCGCAATTTGCACCATTTCGGTACGCTGCCGAGTGTAGGTGCTACACGACTCGTCTGAATTTCGATTCCTACCAATACAACCGCTCTATTTTCCCTTCGTGTCCTTCGTCTATTGCTTTGTCTATAGCCCTGGATGGACGATCAAATTCCGAACCAATTCCGATCAAAGTAGACATGCTGATGACCGATGGTCACCATCTACCATCAAATTTTGACGGGCCGCACTATTTTGTTCAAACTAAGATCAGAATGGAGTGCCACCATTCATCATTTCCTGCCTCAGGAAACATTTCTGCCAAGTTTTCATTTTAAAATGAAGCAAATTAATGAGTTTAAGACTGATGACTCCCGACACTTTGATGGTAATTGGTTCAGGAATTTGATCGTCTATCCAGGGCTTATCAATTTCAATAAACAACTGACTGATGTAGTTAGACTGATGTCCGGTTTCCACGTCCATTTGGTAAAAGCTGTCCGATTTTTTAAAGCGTCGTGTCGGTCCAATAACTGTTGTTCGATTGTCCGCTGAATGTGCATCACGAATCTTAAAATAATTTGTTTAGGCTCTCTGACCTCTTTTGAATTTGTATTACTTTATATATCATACCCAAGAGAGTGACTTAGTGGCCACTTCATGCGATGTATTATCTCTGTTCGAGTGACGGACAGAGAGCCAATCTCGTCGTAGTACGGTATTTACGCTGTGGTTTGTCGCAGGTCACATGCGTCCGAGTGTTCCGCGCAATTGAAATTTCTCCGCTTTGATAGGTCATAAATTCATTTATGATTAATCAGTGACAAATTCGTTATGAGTTCGTGATTGGTTACCTTTACTACTCTGCCAAGGAATAACGTCATATATGAACCTTTCAAAGTTGCCAAATACCCTTTCATGAAATATGAATTTTACGGGAAATTTGTAAATCGATGGCCAAAATTCGAAACGACGTATCTTCATAAATTTTTAAATCCATCTTAATTAAATATTGAATTAATATGCTTTAAACAGTCGAGCAAATTTTTCTGTTGAATAAAAGAAATTCCAATTAACAATTCCCGGACGAGACATTTCGTTGAGTCAACAGGAAATCTCCTTGTTTCAAAATTGTTGTTTTCTTTTATCCTAAAGAGACGTCTTGGGACCGAATTTTTTCGGTCTTTCCACACAGAGGTGCAACATCCATCGATGAGTCCAAATCGCACCACCGGCCAATCAGAAGCGCCAAGCCGGACCTGAGAACAGTCGAGACTCGTCCTATTAAGCACGGTGAGAGGACCAATAAAATTCAGCCCCTGGCTCTTTAAAGAGATTTTCAGTGATTCCACGAGAATTCTCGTCCAAGAATTATATTACTTCCTGGAAAATTTTTCTCATTGATATCTATCTAAGCTTAAACCATCCAAACTCCACAAACTTCAACACTCAACCACAAACTTAAACTTCAAAAAACGCCCTGAACCCGAAACGCGTCTGCAGTTGCCTTCCTGAATGGTCGTAACTAGTGTTGCGCACCGAACAGCGTGTCTCTTTGAGGAAAAATTGTGCTAAAAAAAGTTTTTCCCTCTGTGTTGAGATTTCCAGTTTTCTGGATTATTAACGCAAGTTGGCTAAAAAATTTCAATTTATCATCTGAACTCCATTCTGGAACTAGCGCGACGAACCCTAAGTACACTGGTAAAAAAAACACATTGGATCTAGAGTCCAGACTCTTGAAAACATTGACAAGAAAAAGGACTCTTGATTCAGTCAGATTTAAGCTCAAATCAAAAGGAAATTCGCTCAAATTAAGAGGCTAAGCTTAAATCTGATTGAATCAAGAGTATTTTTTCTTGTCGATGTTTTCAAGAGTCTGGACTCTAGATCCAATGTGTTTTTTTACCAGTGTAATTATTATTATTTGTTTAACTTTGTCGCAAATTTTTTCTCGATCCCCTTGTTTCCTCTCCCCCACTCCCCTCGCCCCTCTCTCTCTTTTCAAATAACCTTTTCTCGATGTTTATGGAGGCAGAAGTCGATATTTGACACCCAACGTCACCTCGGTTTATTTGATTAGAGCTGTGACTGCTGTGAGCACTTGCCCTCGGGATGGGAATTAGAATGGAAATCAAAACGTGGCGGCCGATATCAAATGTGCTTAAAATCGACGTAAGTGAACGAATAATGAGCAACCTCGTCAAAGTTGATGACATCCAGGCGTTAGCCTCGCCGCAGCTGCCGAATTTCCGTTTCAATTCACTCGCCTCACCACTCTGCAGCTCCCATCGATGAAGCGAAATCGCACCCTGTAAAACCACCACTCGACGCTAACCGGACCCTTCACATGTCAAATCGAGCCACGGAATCCATTTCGATGGCCAACGTGCAAAGCAACGTATCTCTGTCGAAGGCAAAGAGTCAAATGGTATTTTGTCAAATGCTAAGGCAAATAGTCAAATCAGGTATTTTGCGCAATGCCAAGGCAAATAGTCAAATCAGGTATTTTGTCAAATGCCAAGGCAAATAGTCAAATCAGGTATTTTGTCAAATGCCAAGGCAAATAGTCAAATCAGGTATTTTGTCAAATGCCAAGGCAAATAGTCAAATATTCTAACTTGGATTGAAATTTTGATTCTTTACTCTAATTTTTGACAAAATAATTCGTTGATCCGGTAAGAAAGAATTCTATGTAAAAATATGCAGCATACAATAGTATTTTAATTGATTTTAAGATCCTGAATGCACTTTTCTCTTGAAATTTTCAGCACGTTATAAAACATAGAATTTTTAAAATTTTAACTTTTAAATGTACTGAAGGTATGTATAAAGGAAGGGACATGGAGAGTTCGCGGATTTGAAGAGTTATTCTTCCCAAAATATTGAAAACCCGTGAACTCCTCGCCATAAATTTACAGAATTCCGTAAACTGTCAAAATTTGACTACTGGCCTAGGCACTTGACTAATTGCCTTCGACAACTTTTTTGCGACGCTTCAAAATTTCCGATCCTATTTTATTTTCTCTGAGGTGAATAGTCTCCGATGAAAGTTCCTTGAAGCCTGAAATGTATGAAGAATATTTTGCTACCTAACAGAGAAGAAAGATCAAAGCAGTTTTCAAGAAATCACGTTGATCACATTTCCGAAGAAAAAATAAAGTATGACAGGAAGTCTGCAACGTCGCTAACAAAGATACGTGGTTTCACATTTTAGCCATCGATTTTCACTCATTGATGGCCACTACGATACTGACTCCCTGCATGGCCTTCCTTTATAGAGGCTACAAGCAGGAGCAAATTGGACCACATTAGGAAGGAACTAAAATTTCCGGCTTACAATCAGTTTACAAACTACGTATCTATCATTAGTCGATCTCCGCATGCCTATTAGTGTTTTTGTGAATGAGCCATGAAATTGCAGTTCCTAATCGCAAAATGTTGTCCCATTGGCTCTCTTGCCCGATGGGTCTCTTCAAAGAAGAATTTTGGCCCCTCCCTAAGAGAAAATAGGTCTGAGGTACCTACCGCAACTATAAATTTTCACTGATTTCAGGCAGTAAAATATGGCAACACTAGCTTTTTTGTGGGGGAGGGGGAGGGCTTCAAATCATACGAAGCTTTCAGAAGAAGATTTTCACTACCTTCATACAAATCTTACCAAAAAAGTTTAATTTTGATGTAAGATGAGTCGCACCTTTTAAGTCATTTTGAATAGTGGACTGGAACAATTCGACTGGATAATTGGAAACAAATTTTAACCATGTATGAGCACAAGGTTTAATGTCACATCTCCAATAAACATACTTGAAGGAATTTTTGCTCCTTTGACGGGGTTGGTATGAAACGACGCGTCAAAAGCCGGAAAACCCCGCAAAAATTGTCTTCGAACTCCATGTTTAGGCCAGTATTAAACCCAAAAATGACCAAACCACAATGAATAGACCTGTAAAGTGCAAAACATTGTGTTGTTGAGAAAAATCAGGGAGAATCCAAAAACGGCCCTTATCGATACCGGCAAAATTTTCAGTATAGAGTGATTTATGTCGAGTTAGGTCGAAAAATCGGATTTTGCGATTTCGACGGGAAACGCTCCTCGTGACCGAAGAAATGAGTTGCGAGATGTAGATTTGATTTTTGTGCTAACGAACGGGGTAAATTTGCATTGAAATCAACAGTTTTGTGCCCTGAACATGGCAAATTAGAATTTCAAATAGCTTAATAGCCTTCTTGAATTTGCAAATTTCAAGCCACCATAACTCCGATTGAAAAATCCTGATTTTTACCTTCCTGAAGGTTCAAAATAGTTCCTAACTTTACAATCGGCGTAATGAATTGTGCATTTTCAAGTTCCCCGGCGCTTCCAAAAGTATAACACGACAATGATATTATTTGCGATACAGGCGAGCGACTTCTGTTGTAGATCTTCACGCAAACTAAAAAAACGCAGAGAAAGTAATTTTAAAAAAAAGAATCCTAAAAAACAGAAGAACTTATACCTATCAAACTTAACTTGTAAAGCAGGAAAGTGGAGATGTTGAATAAATAGCTTTTCTGTTGTTGTTTGTTCAGTTGGAACACTGCAACATGCGTCGGGCATTTGCAGTTTCGCGTGGAGTTGGGAAACTGGGGGCTGATTAGCAAATTTGACAGACAAAGCAATAGACAGAGAAGACGAAGAAAAAATGGAGGGATACTATTGGTGAAGACGGGCGCGACGGTCGCAAAGGACAAGAATGGTGAAGTAAGGTAGACATAATTGCGTCAACCCACGAGAAACCCTATAGTTAGTCCATTATTTTCCCCTTTGGTCTATATCATCACCCAATTCAACCAATTAGATCACTCCGTTTATCCATCGTCTTCTTTGTCTATCGTTTTGTCCATCAACTTTAATAATTAGGTAGGTTGCGAAGTGAAGAGAGGATTAAGCACTTTTCCTGTGTGATAATCGTGATATCATGATTGTGAGCCTTTCTCCATCAATAGCGATCAGAGATGTAAAATGAAATTTCACAGAAGATTTCATAAAATTTCATTTGCCTCGAAATTTCAACGATTTTTCAGGGGCTGTGTATGCAACCCTCACCAATTATCCGAAAATTGGATAGAAAAAACTTCAATATTAGGCACTCGTGGTCCCCCCTCCCCAATTAGGATTTTACTGTTTCCATGAGTTTCATGAGATACCGAGTCCACTTTAGAAGTTTTAAAACAATTTTATTTTATAATGCTTGATGAAATTTTGCATCTCTGGTAGCGACAGCGCCTCTTTGCGTCGCAGCAAATTGCAAAAGTCTGCAACGTGTCGCTCGTCTGACACAAGGACTTAACCACACTTGGCGATTACCCCTCTTGTTCATGTAACTCAACGTTTCCCCAGGCTCATCTCTAAGTGTAGTTAGGTCCTCTGCCAGCAGAGCGATTTTTACCATTTTTTTCTCGACAAACGAATCACGCAAATGCGTCAAATTCAGGGCCCCGAATCCTCGTCATGACGTCTTTGATTTCCAACCGGGAGAGTTTCCATTCGAGGCGGCACGACACACACTGGACCGAGTCAATAGAAAAGTCGGACAAAATCTAGAAACATTGAAAGCTTATATTTTCAAAAATATGCAACGTAAAAGTTTGAAAGTGGTTTCATTGGTTTTTTCGTAAAATTTCCTCTTAAGCGTAAAAATTTGAAAGAGCGATCCTAACAATTGGCGGAGAAAATTTTTGAAACTGAACACAGATATACGCACGGGGGATCGGTAAGAACACTTACAGCCAAAATCCATCAAAGGTGTGACTTTTTCGTCCGTTTTCCCCGTCTTTTTGCTGTAAAAACGCTGTCAAGAATGATGGCGACTTGGCAACTTTGCCCCCCCCCCCCATTTCTCAAAAACCGTGCGTACACTAAAAAAACAAGTATGGGAAGAGTGACTCACCGGCCGAATTATGGATCATGGAGCCATAAAATATAGTTCGTGGAGCCATGCTTATAGGTTCACGACCAATGAAGTGTGGCTCAGAAAGTCATACTGTGGACGGTAAGTCACTTTGGCTAGAAATTATGGATCTCTGAGCCAATTTTTATGGGTCTCATAGTCATACCTTTTTTTGAGTGTATGCTCAAGCTAAAATTTTTACCTGAGTTTTAGGGTATCATAAGGTATCGTTTGAGCCCGGTTTCAGAAAAATCCCCGCGGACCCAAATTGTGCCAAAAATGGTCGTTTTAGGGTCGCTCTTCTAGCCAAAAATTTCATGTCCGACCTCTTCTATCAGTTGGTTCCGCTGTGCGGGAGCAGGCAACGTCAATCCGGCCGGGCCGATTCCGGCTCATGAATTTTTGAGCGAGCTGTGTATATAGGGATATGAGGCCGCCGCGGCACTCCAACACTCGATCAGAGTCAGGGATTTCGAGCTGTGACGTGGTGACGTGGTGGTGACGTGGTGGTGACGTGGTGGTGACGTGTGTCGATAACGAATTCCGTCGCCCAAGAGAGAAAATCGCACGTGCTGACCTCGTTGCCGTCGTCGGTGACGAGGGTGCCCACATCACCAGAGTTTTCAGATTTGTTGATGAATCGTTTAATCGAATTTTTGGACCATCGGAAATTCATTAATCGATGGACAATCGAATTGGATGAAAATTAATCGCTTAATGTGCAGATTTTGAAATGGTAAATTTTCAAAATAGCAACTAGTACCCTGGGATGCCCAGTGCTCACATGCTAGAGTTCTTCGATCAGTTGATTAATCGATCAATCGAAGTTTTGGACAACCGAAAGTGTAGTAATCCATCAACAATCGAATCAGATAAAAATTAATCGATCAATGTGCAGATTTTGAAACTGTAAATTTTCAAAATAACAACCAGTACCCTAAGATGCCCAATGCTCACATACTAGAGTTCTTCGATTAGGAGATTAATCGATCTATTGAAATTTTGGACAATTAAAAGTGGAGTAATCGACCAACAATCGATTTAGATCAAAATTACTCGATTAATGTGCAGATTTTGAAAAAGTAAATTTTCAAAATAACAACCAGTACCCTGGGGGGATGTCCTTGCTCACATGCTAGAATTCTTCGATTAGTAGATTAATCGATTTATAAAATATTTGGACAATCGAAAGTGCAGTAATCGATCAAAAATCGACTTGGATAAAAATCTATCGATTAATGTGCAGATTTTAAGACGGGAAATTTTCAAAATAACAACCAGTACCCTAAGATGTCCGTCGCTCACATGCACATGCTAGAGTTCCTTGATTCATCCAATTTTTGGGTAATCGGAAGTACAGTAATCGATTCATAATCGAATCGGATCAAAATTAGTCAATTAATATGCACATTTCGAAACGATGAATTTTCAAAACAACAATCGGTATCGACTTGCTTGATGGCCCGTTTCCTGATTTCTCATCTGATTCTTGTCGATTTACGAAAAGTTGAATGTGTGCAGTGGTAGCGAGACAGGGTAACTTCACACCAAATCCGGTAACAAACGGTCCATTTGAGTTGTTTTTGGTTTTTTGTCATTCTGATGAAGTCCTCCTTTTTTACTCAGAATAACAAAAGAAAAAAAAACTCCCGGCAATGAAACCCGATGAAGGAAAGCCCAACCTCAAAAAAAGGGAACACTTGCTCACCTCCCCGAATATTTGCGTGAGGAAAGACTTCAGGAAAAAAAGTTTAAAGAGTACGTGCGAGTTAAAATAGATCAAATGGACGTATGTATGCAAAAATAAACTATGTTGCTGGCAAACCCTATGCTGATCGTTCTTTTTAGCATGAGTACGTCCAAATGGAGAGCCAAATGAACTCTGTTGGTTTTAATTCGGGTTCGGTTCGATTGATAAGGCACCTAAATTGCAGAATAAAGCGTCGTGTATCATGAAACTGAAGGCTCTTCAAACCAAAATCAGGATGGAGAACATCCACTCCCAGGAAATCCCAATCAAAACACAAAGAGACGGATCCTAAGTTTTAAATAACTCACTCATAATTCTTGATGTATCACTTTATTTCTAACGCTGATGCTCAATATGGAGTGTTTCAAGATAGAGGATTAGTATTCTTCGTTTGCATTTTTTTAAAACGTAGCTCGATGGATTTAGGTATGTTGAACCGAAAAAGAACATCATCGTATTATAACGGCTGCTCTACACACCAAAAATGATGAACTCAACTTGTGATATCGAACAAACAACTTTATTCACACTTGAAGCAGGTGGCCAGGCAGGTGGCAGGTGGACTTAAGGTCAGGCTAGACGAATGTTTACCAACACGTGCATCATCTAGAAAGTGGGAAGGTAAATACGGAGGTATAAACAAACGAAAAGTATCGAACTCAAGGCATGTCTTACACAAAGTGCAAGCACGCACGACAGCATAGTCCTTTAAATCTAAAATGTCTTTGAGGATTTTTAAGAGGAACAATAGTAACGTGAATACATGTTCGAATGTCCCATCATCATGAATGTATAGTGAGGGTTTCATTAAGAGATCATTGAGAGCACGATTTCGGCTCGAAGCGCCTTCAATGCCTTTTGAAACTTTACGCTTTGCCACGTAGTTAGTTTAGTTGCCTAACCCAACCTGGAACACGGAAACTGAAATGAGGATATCGGATATCGTAACAAGGGTTTTGACTGGCACGACTGCGCCTCGAAGCGCCTTCAATTTCGTTCGATACTACACGCTTTGTCACGCAGTTAGTTTAGTTGTTGTGTCCTTGTCAACCTGACTTTTACCCTCGAAACTATGTACCCTGCGCCCTGAAGAAGTGAAAAACCCGCTCGATGGCTGAACTCTGAAAATATGTAACTCAAAATTAGAGTAACATGTTCCAGAGTATGAACATCTCGCCCCTTCACTTTTCATCGGGGCCTTAGGGCGCAAAAATGGCCAAAATTCAGCCCAGGGGTGCACAACCTACCGAGCTTCCACAGTTTTACGCCCCCGCCCGCGGGCTTTCCACATTTTTCTCATAGGTTTTCCACAAAATTTTCCACCAATTTTAAAAAAAGATGATTTTTTATTCTGTTTTTTGTTGACTTTCAACTGACGACCCTTCAAAATTTTCCCTCCTTCCACATTTTGGGGGCTTTTGCACATTTTCAAGCGCCCGTCCGGGCATGCACCCCTGTTTCAGCCACACATTTCAGCAAACTGAGGTTTTGAAAGAAGCGGGGGTATTCAAATTCTCAATTCATAACCAGAATCTGCAGGTGAAAACGCGGTAGCGTGCTCCTGCCAAATTCTAGCCCATTAGCTTATCTCCGGCGTGTCCTCTTCTTTTTTACTTTTTTGTTTTGTGTGTGCTGAACGCAGTTGGGTATTTTCACGCTCAGATACGCAAATATCATCGTTTTGCCGTGCCTGTTTCATTTCGTGCGATCCTACAGTAGTTCAACCGTGACGAAAGCACACGACGTCGCAAACCTCTATTTTTCTCGGGGTCTTTTATCTTCTTTGCCTAGAAGTTACCTTTTTCCTGTGCTATTTTGCATATGAGTTAGATGAGAAGTTCCAAGTTCGAGAGATGAGGTACGGCTGGAGTCCAAAGGCCAGAGAGTAGGAGAGAGCCAGAGATCACAAAAAGTCCAAGTCCGGATGATGGTATACGTCTTTTTTTTTCACTTTGCAATGCACCAGGGAATTTGATTCTGACGTAGACAAATGGCCGCCCCCGAAAAAGTATCATACAGTTACTATGTTTGCCTGTTCGGTGTTTATCTTCTTTGCCTAGAAGTTACCTTTTTCCTGTGCTATTTTGCATATGAGTTAGATGAGAAGTTCCAAGTTCGAGAGATGAGGTACGGCTGGAGTCCAAAGGCCAGAGAGTAGGAGAGAGCCAGAGATCACAAAAAGTCCAAGTCCGGATGGTGGTATACGTCTTTTTTTTCACTTTGCAATGCACGAGAGAAAGGGTAACCCCGTAAGAACTGCTCATCTGTTCCGGTAGGAACAGGAACTTCTCTTCTTTTCTGTCGAAAAGGAACTTCAAAAATTGCGGAGTGCCAAGTGTAAAACAGGTGGGTGGAAGTTACACTGGCAGTTGCACGTGAGAACGATGGTGGTTCGGTCTGAGCTAAAGAGTCAAAGAACGGGTTGTCGGCACCATGTCACGTCGAAGGATTAGTTTGCATTTTAGACGGACTGAAAAACGTCTAAGAATCCTTGACGCGGCGGAAAATTTAACGGAGTTGTGGGAGAGCAAGAATTGAACGAAAATACTTGGAGGGCCGAAAAGAATTGTATTATAGAATTTAGAAAATGATTACAGAGTCACACTTGAATAAATAATGCCTACGGAGGGAGAATGGCATAACGTAGTACTACGGGTCAAGATGGTAAAAGGACCATGAGAAATGGGCAGCTCAAGCTTTTATAGACTTGGTGACGTCACAGGTGGTGAGACAACAAGTCTACACGCTATTGGCTGGCTATAATCAGTGGAGCTATCAGCTGTAAGTTCAGTAATAAAAGTAATGGGTAATTTAAGGTGATGGCTGGGAGATAGGACTGAAAAAGACGAAAGTGTACGAAATCCAACCATCCCTAATGAGTGAACTGAATATGCATAGGAAATTTATAAGTTTAAGAAATGAACAAGTTACTGGTATTTCAATACCTGTGACAGCGTGCTCCTGCCAAATTCTAGCCCATTAGCTTATCTCCGGCGTGTCCTCTTCTTTTTTACTTTTTTGTTTTGTGTGTGCTGAACGCAGTTGGGTATTTTCACGCTCAGATACGCAAATATCATCGTTTTGCCGTGCCTGTTTCATTTCGTGCGATCCTACAGTAGTTCAACCGTGACGAAAGCACACGACGTCGCAAACCTCTATTTTTCTCGGGGTCTTTTTGATTCTGACGTAGACAAATGGCCGCCCCCGAAAAAGTATCATACAGTTACTATGTTTGCCTGTTCGGTGTTTATCTTCTTTGCCTAGAAGTTACCTTTTTCCTGTGCTTTCTGTATTTTCAGAGCGGCTCCAACTCCATGAAGGACCAACTACAAGCGTTTGAAACGAAGCTTCGCTCGGAGGAAGTAGTCAATAATTTTTTACTGGAAAAATTTAGGAAAGCTATCACCATGAGATGTAAGTATTTAAACTTTGCATTTTACGCTGCGAGGGCTGTCCATTGATTACGTCACGCTCAAAGAAGGGGGAGGGGGATTCGTGTCTGAGACGATGCGGGTGGAGAAATCTTCTACCCCTCTCCCAAAGTTTGCCTATCTCCAATTTGAATGGAATTTTATGATTTGTTCCCTGGAGACTGCATAAAATATTAACGGCTCAAACGCCGTTAAAACGAATAAATCGCAAAAATCTGGCAAGATTCCTCGTTTTTCCTGTTCCCTCGGAGTCCAGGAGTTCCCCATCGCGCGGCCGAACCGGTCTCGTGGTCGGATATTATAGCTTTTATGTCCTTCTGATAATGCCTGACATTACTCTCAAATCGGTGCGAAACAAAGATTTTTCCAAAAATTTGCAATGATTTTGGCAAAAACATCCTCAATCGAACTGAATGCTTGGAAGATAGAACAAAAAAGAGGCATTTCTGGGGCATCTTTTGAAAGACCGGGGGCGTTGCCCTGTCTCCAGTAGGGGAAAAAAGTCTATCGGGCCGAGAGTCCAAACTCTTTAAAAATTTGACAAGAAAAAATTCTCTTGATTCAATCGGAGTTTTGCTTGAATCAAAAGGAAATCCGCTTAAAGTGAGAGGCTTGGCTCTCGATTGAATCAAGGAGAGGTATTTTTTTTTTTTTTTTTGCCAAATTTTTTTAGAGTCTGCACTCTGGACCCAAGAGTCTTTTTCTCCAGTGTTGAATTTTAAAATGAGACGATCCCATTTACTAGTGGTAGTGGATTTAGGAGTCTCTCCGGTTTTGCCCTTTCGGAATTGGTTCGGCTCTCCGTAATAAATATAGCATTTATAGCAATCTCGAATCGGAAAGCTGCTTGGGGGACACGTTCGGAACCGTAAGTCTCGATTCCGTGCGGTAGCAGTGTAGCACTGATGGTAGCAACGTTCCCACGTCCGAACGCAGGAACGCTAAGTGCGGAAACGGAAATTAGTAGCAGCACAAGCACGTTACAACAGAATCCGCTGTTGTGTACCCTGTACCTACTTCAATAATTCTGTCGTGCCAAGGAGAAACGCTATATAAACCTCCAGGCGTTGCCAAATTTTCTTTGATAAAATACAAATTTCTTGATAAAATTATGAATATTTTTCTTCTAAGTTTTCAGATAATTTCGTTCGCAATTTCATCTAAAGTTCCTGAAAATTTCAAGGAAAAATATTCATAACTTTCTTTAAAAATAAACATTTGTGCGAAGGAAATTTGGTAACACTTGAAGGTTTGTACGGCGTCCTTCCTTAGCACGGCAGAATTAACCAAATCACCGCTCATGTGGTTTTGAATGTCAACGGTAACCAACTGTAGGAAGATTGTCTCTGTTGTCATCCCTAAAAATAATTCACTCATCGCACTAATTACAATGTCGTTATAAGAGCATCAGTAGCTCAAGTCGGAAACTACAAATCTCGAGTGGGAAATTTCAAAAAATATGAAACGATCGAAACTCAAGAAATTCTGTCCCCATTTAATATTCTAACTCTTTGTTCTAGAGAAATTTAATTGGGGGGGGGGGGGGGNGGAGGGGGGTTAGTGTAAATCACCAAACTCTATTTTCTTTAGTCCAAAACTTTAGTAAACTGTTTTGCCTCGAAGGCATGGAATTCACATTATTCTTTTATGAAATTTTCTCTGAAAATTCTACAAACAGTGAAGTATCTCACAGAAACTTTCGAAAATTCATGATGATTAGTTTCCCAATTACAAGAATGACGGGAAGTCTGGGACATTGCAAACTTTGGTGTGTGGCTTCCGAGGTCAACCATTGAAATGTCATAGTCTTTTCTGTCATGAAGAGAGATCCATCCCTCCGCCTCCCTCACCTATAGACAAAAAAGAAAAAAGGAAATAATGTGTGAAATGGGAATCACCATGGAACCATCCAAAAAGAGGAAATGGTCATCAAGAATGAATATAAAGAGACACACGTCCTTCCATCTTCACTGAGTAGAGAGTATTGTGTCAGTTTTCCGTCCATTGAAATTTTTACCATTCTTGTATTTGTTTTTCACCTCTTTCCAGATAGTGAAGCCAATCTCCAAGCAAATGTCACATCCGTTCCAAAACCTGTGAGCGCTCCTTCTCAGAGCCCTAGTGTGGATGGAAATAATAATTCACTACACAATGACAAGAGAGTAAGTTTTGCAATTATATATTTTTTTATTGTTGTAGTACCAAACAAAAGTGCTCTTCAATGTATGATACTTTTACGTACAACTTTTGCTGTAAATTAGGCACTGTTCCTTCTCACACATATACAGAAGAAGTATTTTTTACAGTGTGATTCCCCTCCACCCACTCTCATGGTTTTGAGAACTGAAACAGATTGTAAAAGTAATGGTCGGTAGAAATAAAAAAAAGTCAGTATTTTACAGTGTAACACGTTTTAAATGAGTTTAGGTAATGAGAGGTACCTACATAATTTCAAGATATTTTTATCGCTAGTATCATCTCTAAGGGATCCACTCTAATTATTTTGTTATACATAGAAAAAGAAGAAGACGGTGTTTATACACCCTTCGTATTTCACAGTTGACAATTGATCCAATGACCTGATTCCCCACATTGTCCCTCTATTCTTCAAAATGAGGCTCATCTGCTCACACTTGTGCAAACATGCAATATGTGTTAAAGTAAGGATCCAGCTAGCAAATTAGATTTTAGCCAGAGTTTTCCTCTTCAAAATACTTACTGCTGTTTGAATATATATAAATTTCATCTTTTTGTTTTTCAACCTCTTTTGATTTAATGTAAGTCTTAGAGCCCTAAAATTTTAGTCGGTTTTAATTTTAACTTTTAAGGCTTACAACTTTCAAAATGTATGTGCTTCTTTTTGTCGAAGATACAAAATGAACTTGCTGAAACTTCGTGAGGCTCAGCTGAGCAGAGTAAAAAACCAAAACAACAATTCTTACAATTGTTTTATGATTCCTTTAAAATCGTATAATTCTATCCGAGTGTTAGTTTCAAAAGAGAAAGCGCACACTAATTAAAACATTACTTGAAGATAGTTATCAGGTATTTTCAATTTAGGTTTAATTTCTTTTTTCTCCAGCTACAAGAGCTAACTGCACATTCTGAAAATGCCATTGCTGTTGTGGTATTTTCCTGCAATCGAGTGTCAGTGGCCAAATGTTTGAATGCATTGCTCAAGTATAGACCCTCAAAAGAAAAGTTTCCTATCATCGTATCCCAAGACTGCAATCATGCAAGGACCGCAGAGGTGATCCAGTCGTATGGAGATCAAATTTACCATATCTTAGTGAGTTCTTTTTCTCTTACCTTTCTGATCTATCGGTACTGCCCAATGGTCAGTAGACTTTGAGCACACATTCCATATGGAGTGCTGCACCTTTTGCAGATATATTGCTTCATCATTGTACCAATTATTCATAGGTGCATGCAGGCAATGCCTTATGTTCGTCTCCCCTTAACGCTCTACTGTGGTGGGAAAATTCGATTTTTCATTGGTCCTGGTATAGTCATTTGTGACCATATTTTTTTGAGCTTTTCGACATCGTCACAACTTAGTCAAACTCAATGCATTTCTTATATTTATATAGAGTATCTCAAATAATGATTTTAAGTATCATTTATGATGTGGATATACTGAGACACTTTTATTACTCGACAATTCTGACGAATTGAGACGCCTAAAGAGGGTGAAGCCTCGGGAGCTGGCGAACCCCCAGGTCTGAACCAATAGGTACTTAAAGTTTTCACCTAGTCATAATGAAAGTAAGATACGAATTTCTCGGTTGCTTATAACTTTCTTTTAATCTAACTTTATTTACAATGTGTATACATATTTCTAATAACTCAATGCATATTTCTAATAATGTAGAAGGTCCCAATAAATAAGAAAAAAAAACAAACAAAAAAACTACGATGTGGCAAAATTTAAAAATTTTATATTCTTTAGAAGCAACTTTGATTTGCTTATCAGGCTTGCACTGTGAGTACATTGGAACTTCTTGTTTTTGTTTACATAATATTATGAATGTCAATGAGATTGACAGGAAGTAAAAGTAAGTAATGTTTATTCTCCACCAATATTTTTTTCTGTTTTTTGCGCCTAGTGCTTGGCCCTTGAGAGGAGAGTATTAAGCTTTCACTTATTCCTGATCGTTCATCTTGGTAATAATACTTATTTTATTTCATGGAACCAATATTTATCATTTTCCGTTTACAGCAACCTGACCAAAGCGACATTCCTGTTCCTCCAAAAGAGAAAAAATTCAAAGGTTATTTTAAAATTGCAAGGCACTATGGCTGGGCTCTCAATGAAACTTTTTATAAGTTTAAGTTCCAGACAGCTATTATAGTTGAAGGTACGTTATTTTGAAAGTATGTTGTAACCTCGTTCTTTTACTCTTTTTTTTATCATGTAAAGAAAAATGAAAATGAATAGATATTGAAGAACTTGCACTAAAATCTTGTCTTTTATTTAGAGACACAGAAGTGTAATTTTTCTCGGGAGGGACTTTTGAACATAATTTTGAACGGAGTCTCAGTGAAAAGAGTGAGAGAACGTATCTTTACTCAAAGGAAAAGCAGCTGGTTTATGACAGTAACTGAATTATCCATTGAAAGAGCAAGTTTATTAAGTTTCTACAAAATGGATGGTTTTGCGATTTAACTAAATATTCTGCAATAATATATTGTAGGAATCATGATTTTGTTTTGCGTGAAATAGCTCTCAATTAAATTGTTTTTACTTATGCCCTTAATTTCAATGTTAACACACAGATATTTTATTCCCTTTTGCTCTGTAAAAGTGCATTATTTTACTCAACATTCACTCGGATTGAATGACGCTCTTGCATGTGTCAGGAATTTGTAGT
Organism: Bemisia tabaci; assembly: GCF_001854935.1. NCBI lineage: Eukaryota > Metazoa > Arthropoda > Insecta > Hemiptera > Aleyrodidae > Bemisia > Bemisia tabaci. Next base: position 772,595 of record NW_017552322.1, on the reverse strand, counting down.
TTAAGTGCAGATCCCTGTGTAAAATGTTACGAGAAACACAATGTGCCACTGGTTTTCTCTGAAATCAACTCCAAAGCTCAAAAAAATCTATCCAAGTTGAGGCCGTAATGAAAGGGATATCCCACACTACCTTGAGAGTCCAACTGTTTATCAAGACAAACTTTCTGTGCAAAATTAGGGAGCAAATACATTACCAGGGTTGCCGCTTCGTTTAGGGACTCGACAACTGAAAACATGGCAATCCTGCTAATGTATTCGCTCCTTATCTTTGCACGGAGAGTTTGTCTTGATATCGAGGTGGACTCTTGGGGTAGTGTGGAATATCCCCTCCATTGCGGCCTCAACTTGGAAGACTTTTTTTGAGCTTTGGAGTTAATTTCAGAGAAAAGCTGTGGTATCATTGTGTTTCTCGCGAAATTTTAAACAGGAATCTGTACTTAAATCGCAAATTCCTGACCCATGCAAGAGCTACATTGCAGTTGCAGCAGCGTAAAGTGTTTGTTATTCACAAGTTGCAAAATAATTAAGTATCATAATGATATACTGAATGCATCTTTTTGCTTTTTCAGATGATTTAGAAGTAGCCCCAGATTTTTTCGAATATTTCTTGGGTACATATCCCATTTTACTGGCAGACCCCACTTTGTGGTGCATATCAGCATGGAATGATAACGGCAAGAAGAATTTGATAGCAGTTGAAAATCCAGAACTTCTTTATCGAACTGATTTCTTCCCTGGTCTAGGGTGGATGTTAACAAAATCTTTATGGGATGAACTATCACCAAAGTGGCCTCACAGGTACAATTTTATGCACTTCTGAACTATGAAGCTCCCATTTAATCATTGGCATTCAGTGTTAATCTGAGTAGCTTTTCACGAAGAGGGTGAATTTAGCTCGAATGAGATTTTTCTGTTCTCCACGAGAATTTCATAGCCAGGTAATGATGAGAGGCCTATGGAATTAGCTGTCATAATCTTCTGGATTGTTTTTTCTTCAATATCAAGTAAAGTCAATGGGTGGCGAAAAATACATTTTAATTTGATTAAGGAATTAAATTTTCAATCAGCAATGACAATAAAAAAATTAATTGAATTATTCAAGTCTCAGTCCGCTTGAGTGCATTTACTCCTCTCTTGAGCAAATACCCACACACATAATACGAAGAAATTTGGTGCTGACTAAATTTTGAATTTTTTTATACCTATGATGTTTCTCATGATCTCCGGTGAAAGATGAGCTTATGAAATGGAACTTTTAATTGCCAATCTCGTGAAATTTGGGTCTGAAAAGTGCATTTTTTGGCAATTTAATAAGTTTGACGGCACAAAGAAGTAGTACTATGGGCCTGTTGCAAACTTTTGCTAGAGCAAAAATAAGAGTTGTTTCTTATAGATAATGCCTCAAAAATCACGATGAGCGCATCGGCAAAGTCTGAAATGCACTCATAACTTCACAATCTGCGTAAGAAATTTGCGTTTTTTTAAGCTTCCCGCTTCAAAAACGATACTACGGCACAGGTGAACATTTTGTTAGAGGAGTCGCTCCATCGTCGGCGATATTCATCATGGCCGACGCTTGCGCGCAGTTCCGCGTGTAATTCGAGGAGAGTTCAAGGTCAATCAATTCGGGCGTGGAAAATATGAACGTTAACACACCGATTGTTATCTGGTCTAATCCAGTTCAGGTGTTATCTCGTCCCATCAAACGTGTTTTGGCGGATTGGCGTCGGCCATGATGATTATTGCCGACGATGGAACGACTCCTCTTACAAAATGTTCACCTGTGCCGTAGTATCGTTTTTGAAGCGGGAAGCTCAAAAAACCGCAAATTTCTTACGCAGACTGTGAAGTTATGAGTGCATTTCAGACTTTGCCGATGCGCTCATAGTGATTTTTGAGGCATTATCTATAAGAAACAACTCTTATTTTTGCTCTAGCAAAAGTTTGCAACAGGCCCATTCTAGTTGTTGGAATAATTTATCTGATGCTAGTAATAATTTTAATATTTCTGTAAAGGCTGTAAAGGTGACTGTGAAGTCGTCAAATTCTGGACCCATTTGAAACAATATTTTTGGTGGCCCTTCATGATGTAGGCAAGCGAGGAATTTTTATCTGCTGATTGGTAGGCTTATGCCCAGCGAAAGACACGACCTGTTTACTTGACCTCAACGAAGTGCATCTGGTCGGTCAGATTTTGATCAGCTTTTTCTTCCCTTAGTAATGCTTTTTTACAATGTTCAATGGAGTGTTTGGTTTTTTCTAGAAATTTTACACCGGGAACTATTGATAGATACTCTGCAGAAATTAAAGGCCACTGACCCATTCCTCAAATGTAGATTTTAAACCTCCAATCTAGCTACTTTCTTTTTCTATTTTTTTTTTTTTTTTTTTTTTTTTTTTTTTTCATGTTTAATGCAATTCTAAGATTTCATCGGATTAATTATCTATTTTCCTCTCTGTTTCAGTGGTCTCTTCTATGAAAAACATTTAAAGTATATTTATTTAAATAATATTTACGTGCCTTTTACAAAGAAAAATCTAACATATTTAATTAAGGTGAGTTGATGATATCAGTAAGTAAGTTTTCTGCTGAAATATTTCTTGTTGGATTCTGATCCTATTCCCACTGGTTATTGCAACTGTGCTCCCTCAGGCAAACTTCCGCAAGTGGATTTGGTTAAGTTTTTGACTTACTGCCAACCTCCGTTGCAACAAAACGAAATTCCCTCCAGGCAACGGTGTGCCTATAACATTTGGTTTTCACGTTTGCAGCATGATGACTGCATCCAAATTTCTCAACCCACCTTGAGAGGTTGTAAATCTCATCAAACCGCAGAGTTTAGTTTTTTGCTTTTGCCTCTTTTTTTTTGTCAGTTGGCAGTTGTGTGAAAATTGGCGCAAAAGTGAACCGAATCCAATCGTGGAAATTTGCCTTTCAGATTGCAATACTCAAATGAATTAGAAAAATTCGACTTTTTCAGGTCAATGAAAGGAAATAATTCCACATTAGTGAGCTGATTGTGAGTTTATCGTCTCTGGCTTTTACACACTTTGCTGCTAAATCTATTTTAATCTCAAATAATGAAGACAATAAAAAAATGATTCTAGAATACTGTGTCAGAAAATGATGATTTATGTTTTCGACCATAGTGTGTGACATTGTTGCAATCATTGAAATAGCTATAGATTGTCATATTTGTTTCTGTTATAGGACAATTATGATGTAGAATATTCAAAGTTGGTATATTCAAGCACTGTTGTAACATATCCAGAACTAAGGGCTCGGCAAATAGTGCATGAAGGAACCGTGCGTATTCCATACTATACAAAGGACATGTTCAAACACACTGCCAGAATGCTCGGTCTAATGGATGACTTTAAGGTCAGTAAAAATATTACTTTTACTCATTATCAAATTCGCTAATTTTGCTAGTCATGGTGAATAGCCAACGATCATCATCTGCATTGGCAGCATTGCATTTGGGTATCCAGCTCATTGGAAGCGATGGCATGGTGGTCTGGCTTCCGCTCGGCGTTCAGAAAGAATTCAGGTTGGATCCTGATTCGTCCACAGGTTTTACCATTCTGCAAGTTTGGTTTTACTTTACCCCCTCCCATGAACAATCATAATTTTTTTTAAAATTATTGTAAATATTTATTACAAGAATATATCTCGTATCTATCTACATGAATTGAATTAAATTGAATTGATTGAAATAAAAAGTAACATTAGAATAATAACACAAAAAAATCTGAAATTATCGGGACAAAAAATCGAGAGTGTTTTTCGCTGAAAACCACATCGGAATCGGAAGCAGCCACTTCTGAGCCTTCCCTAGTATCAACAGTCGCGATTTAACATTCTGAAAATTATTTCAGTCAAACGTAAGAAATCAAGCAAATACCTTATATGTTTTTTCTCAATGATTGTAATGAATTTGTTACAGAGTGGTGTGCCGAGGACAAGTTACAGAGGAATTGTAAGCTTTGTGTTTGAAAATCGGCGCGTATTCCTTGCGCCACAACCTAATTGGAAAGGCTACGATCTATCTTGGCGGTGATGCTGAGTCTCGGTCTACTCTCCGCCAAATATGAAGTGCTGTGCTCCCTGCGTTTGTGATATAAGGTTTTATACGCTAATTTTAATCATGTTATGTTTCCATTTTGTTTTTTGCTGTGAATTTCGAAGTTATTATCAGACTTAGTTCTCAACCTCATCACCTTCCTATCATCCCTATGATATTTATTTTTTTATGTTTTTTTGTTTTCAGACTATCATAATTTTTTGAAAGATCTCACGCCAACGAGTCAATGAATCGTTGATTAACGAGTTTGTTCTTGAAATCTTTGTGCAAAGTATATCCATAAGTTACTCTCCTAATTTCACATCTCAAAAGGCAACATGGATAGGAATTTTGTCAACCATATTCTCATAGTTTTCTAGGCAAAGAAGGCTTGAATAATTCAATCCAAAGTTTACCAAAGTAATTCCCTTTTTCTACACTCATTTCATTTTACAGTGGTCCAATTTTTAGGTGTCATCCCGATCCAAATTTTTAAATGCAGCTGTAATGCACAAAACTTTTATCAAAACTCTATCGTCTAAAGATACCTTACCAGATACTTACTTGAGTTCCACATGTAATGTAAACCTTTTTATCCTTTTCTTGTAATGTTTTTGGTGCTCCAATTCAGGAGTGCATGAAATTGGACTTGCTGTAACTATTACGGTGATAAGTGTTAGGTGCTAGTGAAAGAAAATTTCTTGGTATCTCTTGACTAAATTCCTAAGCTTAAGTAATTTGCAGCTAAAGAACCTCTAATACCAATTTGCTATAAACAGGAGTCTTTGAGATGTAAAATAAGGAAACTTACTTTTGGTTGTATCCTCAGAGAAACTATTTCAAAATCATGAAATGGTTATATGTGTAAATAATGTACAGTATTTTTTTGTTTTGTTTTGAAAAGCAGATTTCTCATTCCAAACTCCATTGTTTGTGTCAGTTTCAATCTTTTAGTCCTGCGGTAAGAATAATCAATTAAATCATTACTTTGTGGATTGCTAAAAAAATGAGGCTCTAGCTATAAATTTTCAGAAAGAAATATTGATTTTGAATCATTCGTTTAAATTAAACTGCCATTTATGAAATGGCTGTGAACCTCTACTGAGGAGAAACAATTATGTTGCATTTTATTTTTATTAAATAATTAAAACATTCAATGGGAATAAGTATAGTTTGCAGAGGTGCTAATCCAATATCTTTCTCCTGGTGTACAACTCATGTAAGTAGAGGGCATTCATAAATTATCTGACGCATTCATAAATTATCTGACGCATTCAATTTTTCTTGCTCAGAGTGAAAACTGAAATGATTATAAGGCTTAGGACTTTTTTATATAAGGGTACTAAATTACTTCTCTTTACAACTCCTCAAAGTAAAGTGCCAACTAATTTTTCATCATTGGATTTTTTCAATTAAAGTATAGCACTTCTTCTAATTGAGAATACTCAAAAAATTATATTATCACCATCCATAGATGACTTACACTGAAATCTAACTTCAAGTTCTTGTTCTTACGACACTGCCAATTTGTTGTATTGCCAAGATAAAAAAGTTGTCGATGGCACAATGGTTCTTGAGATACACTTGCGTGTCACAAAGGTTTGGAATGAAAAATGTACTGTCAGCTTTTCCTAGATGCAAGAAACGTGGGTTTTTATGCTGAATTGATCAGCAATAATGATTGTTCATGAAGTCCTAATATTTGCTAGTCTTGGCAAACTTGTAGAGTAGTAACAGTCTTTTGTGGCACTTTAATTTTAAACAAAACCTAAATAACTTCCTGTTTCCCCTATTCAACTCCACTGTCCATTAAATTGTAATGACAAGTTAAATTTTGATAGGGCATTTTTCAGGAGAAAGTTTCTCTTTTCTTAGAAATTTCATCATTTTGTGGAAAAGGAAAGTTTTTCTTGGTTAAGAGGTTTTGCCTCCTTAAGTTTAATTTTTTTTTAAATTTGACTTCAAGAAAATCATATGGGATGTTGCAGTATTCAAATTCTTTGATTTTATCTGAGAATATTTTGCAGTAGTTTCATACAGAGATCAATTGAATTACCTGCATCAATATTTTTGAAATGAAAATCTAAAAGATTTTTAGAATTCGTTACTCATACAAGTTGGCTTCAATGAACACTTCTGTTTCCAATTTTGAAGATACCATTGATGTTTTGAATTGAAAAACTCGTGCATAAACTCGTATCCATTTTTTTCAATTTTGAAGTCAGTTACTTCAAGTACTCAACGAGAAAAATTGCCTCTGGATAGTCAGTGATACTGCTCCATTTGATTTGAGAGCACTCTTGGGGAGGGACATATATTTGATTATCATTCAAAGAACCATGAACAGTTTTTTTACTCAGAGATTTCAATGCCTTACACACTATGACATGTCCCGTGGGTTTTTCTTTAAATTTCTCCGTTTTACATAGGTTGTCCCAAAAGTACTGCACGTTTTTTTCTTTTTGACGAACGGTAGTAGATATCAAAATGCGGTTTGTGTAGTCTTAAAGACCGGCCAATTACCGGTAAAACAAGACAAATCCGAGCTCTCTAAGTCAAAAAATGACCAAGTTACAGCGTTTTGAAAATGACTTGTAGAGGGGACCCCTACGGGATTTTCAGCTTCTTTTCTGGAAAAAAACAAAGAGTTGATTGTTTTTTTTTTTTTGACAAACGGTAGCAGATATCAAAATGCGGTTTGTGTAGTCTGAAAGACCAAGCAATTACCAATAAAACAAGACAAATTTGAGCTCTCTAAGTCAAAAAATGACCAAGTTACAGTGTTTTGAAAATGACTTGTAGAGGTGACCTCTTCAGGATTTTTAGCTTCTTTTCTGGAAAAAACAAAAATTTGATTGATCAAAAATTCTACAGAGAAATCGTCGCGATCGAATGAAGTTGGTAACATGATATCAGCCCGGACCTTGCACCTTGCGATTTTTGGTTATTCCCTACGTTGAAAAAGGGCTTAAGAGGCAGGAAGTTTAACTCCATCAACGAGATGAAAAGAGCTGTTGAAACTTTCTTAAAGAACATTAGGCAAGAAGAATTCGAAAAAACCATCTTTGAAGAATTGGGAAGAACGGTTGCGGCGCTGTGTGGCAAGTGATGGAGGGTATTTTGAGAAGAAACTAGTGTCCAGTCATCCAGTGAAGAAGAGTAAATGCTAGTAATCTTGGTAAGATTCTGCAAAATTGATTTAATAAAACCACTTGAATCCTTAATTTTTTGTTTTTTTTCCAGAAAAGAAGCTGAAAATCCCGTAGGGGTCCCCTCTACAAGTCATTTTCAAAGCGCTGTAACTTGGTCATTTTTTGACTTAGAGAGCTCGGATTTGTCTTGTTTTATCGGTAATTGGCCGATCTTTAAGACTACACAAACCGCATTTTGATATCTACTACCGTTCGTCAATAAGAAAAAAACGTGCAGTACTTTTGGGACAACCTATGTAACAAAAGGAAGAGTTGAAAACGTGTATATTTTGTCTCATACATATAATCAATAGTAGCTCCAATCAGCCATTGAATGTTCCTTTCATCTGCAATCAAAGGCTTTTACACGTTTCTCCATTTTTCTTGAAATTGAAAGAAATGGATGTTAGACGGTTTATGAAAAGCTGATTCAGTCTTTATCAGTATTTTGATCATTATCATTTAGTATTATACCAATCTGAGTATTTCTGTTTCTGTGATACTCCCGAGAGATTTTCATGAACATTAAAATGCGCTGATTGTTGCTTTTTTAGCAATTTTTCCCCCTCTTTAATTTTGTAACTCGGTGAAAGAGTCATGCATACTAGTACTAGTGTAACTTATTTCATCGAAAGCCTTCCCATATTTTCACCTATCATATCAAAACAACTAGTCAGAAAGGTGGTAAGATTTTGTTTTTCAATTTGTATGCAACCTAGACGCTCTACTTTGAAATTCAATACTTACAAGATGGTCAAAATGAAACTATGCCGTTTATTTATCAGTATATCCAGCTGAAAGTTCTGAGTTTTAATTTCTATTTCAAGATAATCTTTCTGGCCCATGGAAAACCAGTATTTTGTGAAGTAACAATCAGTGCATTGGAAGAAAAGCGAACAATTTTCACACAGCCTCGGAAAATTGGTTATTCATCAATCGAAAACTGTTTTATCAAGTATCAATTAATGTTGTTGTTCGTGTATTTTTTTATTTTATTTTTTTTTGCGTAAAAAAAATTTTTGAGTCAGGGCCTTGATGAAGTTCATGGTAAAAAAAATTAACCCTTTTCATAGGTGTCAGTTGTTTATAAACATTAAGGTATACTGTCGATAACCTGCCTGACACTTTCAGCCAGTGCTCTTGTCAGAAAATTAGGCTGTTGTAGATTTTTTGTTTGTAGACGGCTGTGCTCTTACTGGCCAATAATGACATAAGGACTGACCAAATTACAATGCTGCTGCTTGCAATACACTTTAATTATTTAACTCTCCATTTCAGTTAAAAATAAGCAACTGCAAATTCGTCTGATGCGAGTTGTAGAAACAATTTATTTTTCAAATTTGCTTTTCTCACATCTCGTGAAATAAGTTGTAGTAGGGATGTTCAAAAGGTTGCAAAAATTATCGTGAGCTCATGGAAAAATGCAATTAATCTGTGCCAAACTGTCACAGAAAGTACAATTACTATTACCCATACAATTTTTATTATCATTGAAAAATAATATTTTTCACAACTATAGTTTAAGTGTTCCTTCAAATCTGAAAGCAGATCAAAGTTAAGTAGTTTTGTTACTTTATTATGCTTAGCAATACCAATTTGCTTCTTTGATTCAGAGGAATTAATTTTCGATTAAAAGAATTGAACATAACTGATAAATTAACAGGAGGATAATTTTTACCTTCTTTTCTCTCGGTAGTCTCGGTGGCAAAATATCAGGCATTGGACAGCTTTTTCAACATAGGAATCCAAAAAACCGTATAAAATTCGTCAAAATCTGTCGGTTCCCCACCAAAAATGTGTAATTTTTACATAATCGAATGCTTACAGTCAAATTTGAAATTGTTTGATGGACATAAGTCTGGAGGTTTCAATTTTTGAAAATGTGTTCCCCCAGGTAAACAAATATCCCTGTCAGTATTTTTCCCCTTGCCCAATTATCAGGTTTCATTATTACTTCCTACATATTTTTTATTTTGGACTTAACTTTCAAGTGCCGCCAATCATTGTTAAATAGATTAATTATTGTCAGTCTGTGTAAAGTGAGAATGCATTTATTGACCGATCATGGTCTTGTTGTTATGTCATGTCTTTACTGAAGTCATCAAATTTTGAAATTTAGAGTGCATTTTCATTCAATATTCTTTATCCAAAGAAGTCTCTCCGTGTTGTAGAACAATTTTTGCTGAAGTACTGAGAAAATAACTCCCTCACTTTTCAAGCTTTGATGTTCTCAGGTTGACATGAATTTTTCCAGGGGTGCAAATAGCTCTCGACCGCACACCTGGCTGGTCGATACTAAATTGTGAACACAGACAGGTTTTTTTTTCTTTTTGGTCGGCGATATTTGTCTCATGTGAAGCAAATTCCAATCAGCATGTTGTGTTGACCTTGTAGCCAAAACTCACTGTGTTCCAGAAAATTGTAGAGGCCTCTTCAAAAATTGCGGAGGTCTAGAACTGTTAGCACCCCTAAATGTCTCCATAAGCTTAGAAAACTTTGTAAATATATTAATTGTTATTTGTTCTGTATGTTGTATAAAAAAAGAGGAAACCAGGCTTGAAGGCTGCTCTTTCTGAGGTGGCAAGCTGAACGAAGGTTATTTTGTACAAAGAAACAAATCAATAGTTAGTGGTTTTTCAAAAGATTTGGAGAACGGGGAAGAGGAATCGTTTTTCTTTTTTTAAGAATGACAGGCACTAATCAATCATCTTATTTAAAATATAGGCCACTGCAATAATTCACAACTTTAAAGGTTGAATTTTATGATATTATCAGGGAAGTAAATTAATTCAATGATTACTCCTCTCGACTCCTCCAACTCTTTTCTTTGCATTTAAATGGGAAAAAATTAGAATAAAAGTATGAAAATAATGATCGACAGGAACGATAATATATGGACGGATTTTAACAGAAACGCACCAGATCAGTTTCAGATAACTTTGTCTATTTAGCTGTAGGCGCTAAATCCGGAAGCAAAAAAGGCACGGTCATCTGAAACAGGCTGCATGAAGTTTTATTCCTTCAAACAATTCAATGTTAAGGGCAAAGTTTAATGAGTATTTTAACGTTCAAGTTATTTTTCCCAACTTTCAATTTTTAAGAGGAGAAAATTTTCCTGTAGTGAAATACAAAACCACTCCCAACTCATTTTTTTTTTCCAAAATCTGTTTCGCATGTTCCCATCAAACTCTGTTCATATTTTTTCGTTGCTGTTATCATTAGAGTTCGGCTATGCGCTAGTGATCAGTATTTTATAGTATTCTTTTCCCTCTTGCACTATCTCAGGAAGATATCAAAATTCCTAACATAAGCTGCAATGCTCTACAGGTAAAATTGTACTCTATAGTACCTCATACTTTGTCTATACAATCTCTCATTCAATTTCATCAAAATCTATTGTAATGAGATTGTGTACGAAAATGAATTGCCGTAATGATTTTCCAATGAGGTAGTGTCTTGTCCTGTTATCATACACCAGAATGTAAAATTGTAAGAGTAATGCATAATGCCTGCGGCGCAAAGCGCTTTGGGAGGCTAGACTGCGAAGCAGTCAGGGGGCATAGCCCCCCAGCGAAAGGAAAAATCCAACTCTGTTGTAATTATCCTGTTCTTCTTGATCCTGAAGTCTCTCACTCTTATTTAAGAGTTTAATCAGTTAATCATAGTCATTCCTTGTCAAGGAGTCACCATTTTTATTTCCCAGTATTCTATTCTGTTAGCAAGAGAACAACGCTCTTATTAGGTGAGCTAATAGAATTGTATAAGTATTATGTATGTTCTCCTTTGCAATAATAGGGTGATTCGCTGATGTCTTCTTAAAAACGTTCACAAAAAAAACCGTGCACAAAAGGAAAGTTTGGAATCAGACGGTAATAATTATATTGATGCTTTTAAACTTAACACTGATCGAGGGCAAAACACGAAAAGACAGATGATGTCATCGATTTTTCTTCACCTAATTCTTACTTTTTTCAGTTCCTAATATCTGAGGTTTGAGGCAATTTTAAGTTTCTATGTATTGTTAGCATTTTATTCCCTGTGAAAGTTTGAATCAGAAAATACATGAAAAAATACTTTCATCCCGACTTGAACCCCCGAGCCATCACCTGAAAGTGTTTCTTACATATCGATGATAAAACTATTGAACCTTAAATGTATCTCTTTATTTTCTAAAAAAATTTGTTTGATTAAAATGGCCCATTAGAATAATGAGAATCACTAGTCCTAATTTTTGCAGGGGTATGAAAGAGTGAGAGATCATCATTTAATAGAACTATCTATCGAAAGAATGTATAATGGCCTCATCAAAAGTCTTGTGACTAAAGTTCTCCACAGTGAATGTAACCCTCAGAAAATGAATTTTATTCATCAATACTTTTGTCAAGATTTTGTCAGTAATTAAATAGCTTTAAGCAATGAGGTGGTTTTCACATCAGGTGTTTGTTCATTAAATCATTTTACATTTTCTCTGAATTAATTATCAGGATTCAAGAGAATTTTGTCGGCAAGTAATTCAAGACCTCCTATTTTTTTTTATCCTTTTTCATGCCTCCATTATAATGATTTATGATATCATGAAAAGGTGTAAAGTGAATGGAAAATCATCGCCCTGTAAACAGAATTAAACCATAATCAAGAACTTATCAAGCAACTGTGATCGATTTTTGAGATCAGACTCACGATAAACCTGCTCGCTGTCAAGTGGAAAAGTGTAAGCTTTCCCGACAAAAATTTGCCAATCGATATATCACTAAAAAATGTTGAGAAAATAATATTGCTCAAATCTGATTTTATTCTTTTGTACTGCTGACGAGTTTTTATTGTATAAATAATTTTATTTTCATGGAATGAATGACTTGTACAAAGCTATATCGTTGTGCTCTAACACCTTCTGAGAGTATCATTACTTTTTCTAACACTAAAAATGCAGTCCAATATTTGTCAGACTTGAGGTATATTTTTAGGTATAACGTGACCTCTTTCCATCACAACGGCAATAGCCTGTTTGGATTGGATCAGCCATGACAGTTAAATTGCATTTCATACATCTTTTTTTTTAAAACAATTTTTCACATCATAAAGTAACGTCACCTGCTGGCGAGTTTAGCAACGCATTTTAATGGTACAAAAAAATATTTTCAAGTTTTGAACCCTTGCCTATCAGATATCTGTTTTAGTCATCATGCATTTTGAGGTTTGGTTTTTACTGCCATGCAAGTTGTAAGTACGAAATATGTAGTATAAAAAAGTTTTGTACCAAAGTTAAGTCGCCGTTGTAAAGTAAGGATGACCTATTTGTTTAGCAACTAAGTAAGTTCCTTCAGCTTCAAATTTTAGATGAATAAATGAGGTATTTGTTTTATTTTTTAGTTCATTTTTCACCCTCTGGAAGACTTATTGCTCACTCAGTGATACGATTCCTACTTACTTCGAATCTGGTGTTACCGTTTTCGCAGTTCCTGATCAGTGCTATTAAAATAAAATAATATAGAAACAAAGTTATTAGAGAGACAACAGCTTCTCTGTACGCCTATTATTGACCCCCCCCCTTCCCCTCGGTCTGGGTCGGGGGCTGGTCGATTTTTCCTAGTGATGAAAAGTGGACGTATTTGTCAACCAGAAAAATACGAATATCTCTCAAACTGTTGTTGGTCGTGGTGCAAAACGGACGAAATTTGCCAGCTCCTCTTAAGTCCTGTGATAGTGTGTTTTGCTACTTTCTTGGAAGTCCGAAAATAGTAACTCCTGACTGCAAAATGTAATCTGAATAATATTCTTAAGTCAGATATGAGTATTGATCATTGGAATTTGAGGACATTTTTTAGTGAAACCTTGATATCGAGTTTACAAGGGATTCTGAAAATGTTTAACACGTTAAATGTATTTTGCATAAATGAGGAAACAAAGGCCTGAGTCTCATGGCCTATCTTTTGCAAACGGGAAAAATAATTTTCTTTCGGTTAAAATTGGTGTCTTTTATTTTATGAAACAAAAGCATACATCACAAAAAATGATTCTTCAAACGAGTGATATAAAATTGCAAAATCTTATTATTTATGCAACAAAATGATTTGTACTAAGTCCACAAAAAAGTTAATAAAAAACTGATAATCAAGCACATTTCAGATCTGCAAAGATGACAAACTTAAAAGTATGCGGATGAAACAATATTTCGATTTTTTTTCATTACCTAAGAATGCATGTGCTTAAGCCCATCAATGAGAGAAAGACAATGCTGATACATACATTTCTCCTTTACCCTCCACTAGGATAACCTATAACAATGAAGGGTTACTCGCACGGCCAAAAATAGACCATCTGCTCCTCTTGATTGTCCATAATCGCATGTAATTGAATGGACAATATAGTCTCCAGTGCTTTGCTCACATATTTGTTTCTGCATACTTCAAATTGCATAACCTATCAGAAAATTGACTACGCAGCTCCAATGGATTGTTTTGCAGCAATCCCAGAATGAACTCCATGAATACTTCATTTTTTATTTATTATTGATTGATCGCTTCTCCATAGGAATGCGAGTAGCCGCTTTTATTCTAGGTTACCCTACCTTAACCTAAAAAAAATTTACTTGAAGGCTCAATTTTTATTATCGAAGAGAAAAAAAGGCAGGTACTTTGAACAGAGAAGGAAAGGCTAACAAATAATTCCTAGTTTTATTGGTAACCAAAGAAAATGGAAAAAACATATTTCTGAAATATCGCAAATTTTGTTAAATTCAAAACTTTACATTATAAGCAAGTGAGAGTATCATTTTGAAGCTGAGTATTGATAATTCATTCCAATAATAATGTTGTACTTCAAATGCTTCATACTTAAGCTCAGTGCAGCAAACTTTGCTAAATACATAAATTGATGGAGGATGGACAGCTGTACAGCCCTCTGTAGCAATTAGTCGAGTTTGGCCTTTAACTAATAAACCCAATCCACTAACTCATACCATAACTTTAAATGAGTGCTTGAAAATTACAAAAACTGCTCCTTCTCCATTCGTTAATTAAGTTTCCATTCTCAAGGATCTCTAATGGCTTATCCATTTTACACCATACTGAAACCAAAGTTAATGGCTTAAATTTTGTAAATGATGGGCCACTGGAGAACAGTCTGATAAGTTGCTCTCTGAAATGGTCTGGCTTTACATAACTCTTTACGGATGAACGCAGTTTTTGTTGACATAATTCTGTTATCAAAAGTAGCATTTACTCATATTAAGTGTTAAATAACACCACTCAAAGAGCGTACAAAGAAAAGCTGACTTCGTGTTCAATACTTGAGTGAGGGTGTAGAATCGAAAAAGGAGTGCTACAAGATTAGTATTGTTAAAATTATTCATACTTATAAATAAAAGTCCTGTTCAAAAAGCCACATAAAATTTTGGGAAACGAAAGTCTGCTCATAAGCCATTAATGCATTTATGGTAAGGATTAAATTCATTATTTTTGAAGCAAGTGAAAATAAAATCCTGCAGAGGTAACCACAAATCATTTAAAAGTAAATGCTCAGCAGGTTTGAAAAGTGCCATATTGGAAAATCAAGCAGTTCCCGAATCAGATATGCTTGCATCACTTTAAAAAGTATTCATTTCAATAGACTAAAATTCAGTAAATAAATCATACAAAAAGCAACCAAAGCTTCAACACCAATCTTTACCAATCATTTTTTCAATCACTACAGAAACATACCCTTTCTTATTAAGCAATTTCGGGGAATTCTTTTTTCTCCGAAATTTCTTTTTCTTCAGAATTTCTTTTAAGAAATTTCATCCAATATCAAACCGAAGTTACGTTTTGAAGGAACAATTTCCTTGATTGCCTACGATACGGTATCAAAGACACTCAAATTTGTCGAAGATGGCACAATAATCTGTCAAAGGAAATACAACCTAGTTCCTTTGTCTGATTGTCACGCCATCATTGGTAACTGACTAGTGCACCTGCGCCTAAGGAACAGTACCTTAAACTTCTCCTTTGGCTAAAATAGGTAGGTATAGAAGAGATCTCATGGAAAAGAGCAGTGGACAAATTTTACGGTTGATTCTCAGCTTTACAAAGAAAGAAAGTTTCAGCTAAAAAAAATCATAGAAAGATAATATTAGATCCGTAATGATAAAATGTGTAACAGTTTACAAATGAAATGTACTCCATGGTGAACTTAACAAAAAGAGGGGCAAACTCTGCCAATTACTTAGAAATTTGTAAAAATCACTTAAATGTTAAAAATGTGATAAAAAATTTCTATTGCTACAAATTACCCGAGCGCTTCACTTAATGACAGGTACTTTAACCAAATAGACTAAAATGATCTGAAAAGTCAAAACCTACATCTAAATGCAGGGGCTGATTTAATCTTGATTTGCCATCCATGTTATTACCGGATCTGTTCTGTTCTCTAGCATTTGGAAGACATTTGTATTTTTAATTCATATCTACCTTTAATTTTAGGCCTCCATCATTGGCTGCTTTGAAAAGAAAATCTCCGGAACATCGAAGAACTGGGATCATTTCTTACGAGACCTTAAGTAAGATATTTCTTCCTCAATGTGCTCCAATGGTCCGAAACATTTATTGACGGTGTCATCTGATATTTCTTCCAGTGTTTTTGGATTCCATTTTGGGTTTTTGTCTTTATCCACTAACAAAGCTCGAACACCTGGAAAATGAAATACTCTATATTTTGCGATAAAATTACATATAGAATTAATAAAGCATACTGAGACTCCTGCCGTGCTATTGGAAATTAATTAGATAAAAGACTTGATCCTGGATACTTTAAGGGATGCAAACTTTTTCACTGTCTTGCTTTTTTCAATTTGCTCCTACTTTTACTGTTACATCATGGAAAAACCTCCTCTAATTTCGGTGGGAAATTAGAGCTAGATTATCAGGTCCAAAATATATTGTCCTAAAGTCAAGATATTTAAAAGCAATGTACCCCAGATTCAAAGGTGTTCAAGACTTCTTCTTTGTCCCATGAAGGTATAAGCCTAAAAATAATTAATGCAGGGAAAAAAACATCTAAAGTTATTATGCAGATGAATGGTGTTTAGATTTTAGAGTTTAACTGACAACAAAACGTCCTCGGTCCATGAAACAAGAAAATTGGGAATGGGGAAAAGTTGATTTAATTTCTTCAATTTCACCTCTAATTTTTTGTAGGTATGGTCTGTTTTGAAAGAATCAACCATTTATTTTTCTTTCGCTTTGGACAAAACAGGGATTTCTCAAAGACTTTTATATTTAATAACATAGATCCACAATCTGTCCAAGGTAGGATAAAGACATAATTTGGATTAAAGTTGCCACTTTTCAGTTGTTGATGCAAAACTTTTTCTTATGAACGTTGGGATATGAATCCTTTGTTGTTTTTTTTTTTCTTCAAACATTTAACAGTGAGAGTCCATAAACTTAATGCAATACATTCTTCCAATCATCAACTCCCAAAGCTGCCGTTTTGTTTTGTTTTGTTTTTTTACTAGGCTGCATCGGTATTTGTTTATTGAGATAAGTAGCACATTCATGAGGTCATTTGCGTTAAGAGCACAATTTAAAGGTTTTAGATGAACTGAAAGTTCATGGGCAGATTCAACATGGAAAATAAATACTTGCAATGCAAATGGGCTAGCAAAAAAGTTCGGAAAATTATTTTACCTTCGTAAAAGTCTTTAGAAACGCGTGTTTCAATAGCAGCTGCTGCTAGCCTGTTTTCCATCTTCAGACAGTCTTGCAAGCTTTGTTTGGAGCCAAAATCATTTGCTCGCTTGGTGATTTTTAGTGAGAGAGGAGACATTTTCTTCAAATTTTCAAGCGTATTATTCGCCCAGTCAGATTTATCTTCTTTCAGTCTTTGAACAATTTCCTCAATAGTGTTACCCGAGAAACAATGGTCTATTTTAGATCTGAGAGGTAGAAGCGAGAAGGGTTGACTGTGCATCAGATCTGTGTGTTTTATGATAACAGAGTCTAAATTATCTGCTGTTGTAGAGTTAGTCAATTCTTCATAGAGCTTAGGTAACTTTGAGCTTTCAATGTAGTGAGTAGCAATTCCAGCTTTCATTACGTCAGAACCTGAAAGGAATAAAAGGAGGAAAATTATTTTGTAAAAATATTAATGCCTATGACTTAATGCCATAGCATAAGTGCAAGATTGGGAATGCGTTCCATATTGCAGCATACTTGTAAAGCTAGTAAAATGATTTTCGAAAATAGAATTTTCGTGGAAACTGACCATTTTATTACCTACCCTCTAACATTGGATACATCTGAAATGAAAACAATTTTCTGTATTTTGTGATTTTGTTGGCCTAAGTGAGAATGTGCTTTTTTCAAGACAAACCGATCAGTGTTTTGTAAAATTTGTGAGATTTCTCTCAGAAAAACAAGAATTGACAGCACTTGAACCCATTGATGTCTGCTATTCTGCATAATGCTTGTTATAAGTAAGGGCTGTTGATGTTTCACTGCAGTAAATTGCAATAAAGAGTTCTATATGTTAGGCTATTGCAATTTCCTTCAAACTTGGATCCTTCAAACCCAGGATCCCATACCAGTCGTTCTGTGTCACTTTGCAGTGTCATCTCCTCACTCATTCAAACTTCATGCTGTACCCTCTCGCTCAGTCTTCCTGTCTACCTGTATTATATTCTCAATGAAATATAACAGCATTTTCAACTGCTTACAAGTCTCCTACTTTCACCAAATGTTTCTTTACCTCTGTCTGTGATGTTATTTTATCTCACTCTCTCCTCTACTTCCTCTTCCCTTACTCACACTCTGTAACATTGTACCAACATTTAACTGTTTTTCCCTTACCAAATCATTGTCAAGCCCACTTCAAGAACACTATTCTCGATGGAATTGTGTTAACTAAATGCTAATTTTCCCTTCTACACTCGCCAGGATAAAATTTGATCCTCAAAATCACTTACGTTGCTATCCCAATTTTTACACGTATGAGGGTACTTTTCTTTATTGCTAACTTTGCACTTGCCAGAGCCAGTCAAATTTCTTTTTAGCAAAATCTATTCTCTCGGGAAAAATGAGCTACAATTGGTAATAATTGGACCTTGATGTAATCGAGGTTCTGGAGATATCTGTATGAAAATAAATTACCTTTCAACTGATGACCACTTAGTCCAAGGTAAAGACCTAGTTTACCAATCAAGCGAGGCAAGAAGTAGGAGCCACCAACATCAGGAAAAAGTCCGATTGCGGTTTCCGGCATGGCAAACAAAGTTTTCTCAGTTGCAATCCTATAATGCCCATGAACCGATATTCCAACCCCACCACCCATAGTTATACCATCAATTAAAGCAATGTATGGTATTGAATAGGTTCCTATCAAATTATTCATGATATACTCATTCCGAAAAAAGGTTTTTCCTCGGCTGTTTTGGCTTGGTTCTAATGCTGTTGCATACCTTACGTCACCACCAGCACAAAAAGCCTTTTCTCCTGCACCTTTTACAATGACAAACTGTTTAGTCTTTTCCCATTCCTCTAATTTTCGAGTCAATTTAGTTACCATAGACAAATTAAGGGCATTTAAAGCTTTGGGTCTATTTAACGTAGCAACTCCAAAAACATCTGTGCTCTCAAACAGAACATCGTCAGGTACTTCAGGTTCTGTTGCAGTTGCTGCAGAGGACATTTTTCGCTTGTGTAGTTTGAAAATTTCTTGTAATGGCTTTGGTTGCTTTGGAAGCAGTATGATTGCTTTAACTTGAGAAAACTGAAAAAAGAAAGGAAAACATATTGTATCACACGGATATAATCAAAACAATTTAAGATGCAAACTATCAATGAAACAGGAAAAGCACTCCAAAAAATTATTCTGAGGCATGAATTGTTCCTGAGGTTGAGGATGAAAAAGTTTACTTCATGGTCCCCAAATTTTCATTAGAGTCCTCGTTAAATAAGTTTACACACCTCTAAACTGCGACAGGAGATTGTCTGCTGTCACTTTTATATGTTAAGTAACTGTAAGAATGAATATGGCGGATTTTCTGCCATGTGAACTTATTTGACGTGGAAGTGCCTGCATAATTTGTTGACAAGAGAAATCCTGGAATTAAATAAACGCATCAAGTTAGCCTTCTACTAATGGGGTTGGTGGAAATTTTTGAAGTTGTGATAAGTGTTCCGCCAAGCCCTGCTATTCAAAGTGCAAAATTTAACACTATCAACATTACATTGTGATATATTATGCTGCACCGAAAGAGCAATTTTATCGCGCAGATTTTGTAACATTTATCTTTCACTGACTAGGATGGTTTCCTAAGCTGCCTATAAATTTTTCACATGCTCCGCTCTTTAATAGAAGCTACTATCGGACCATGATACGGAAGAAGCCCAGAAGTAAAACAATGTCATGCTTAAACAGTCATTCTTATTGTAAAACACACGTGAAATATAACAGACTTGAGGGCACGCATCATACTAAGCTATCAGGATGAAATCAGAATGAAGAGAGCGAAAACTCATCATGGCCTACCATGGTTAGAGGAACAACCAAACGTGGAGAAACAGACAGGAGCGGTTAGAGGAAACTCATTAATGCAGCACGCAGTAGATAATTAACTACACATATTCATTAGTCAAACCGGGCAATACTAGAATACTAGATGTGTAGGCTTTCCTTGAAAGAAATTTGCGAGTTCTCCCTTGGATTGTTGAAATGTAAATAAAACGGATTTAAATAATTGTAAATTGCACAAGACTAAAACTCATATATGTCACACCTCCATACAACTAGACTAAATGGAATGGGCGGAAAAATCTTTCAATGGACCGGTATCAATAGAGTCAGCTCCAATTTAAAAAAATTTAGTCTGTAAAATTTGGAAGGCGTTATCACATCACAATGATTGATAAGACATGGGATGAGACACAACCAAGACCAACATCAGTGATGCAAAAGCAGCAGAGAGCTCCACCATCACAGATATGTGTTAACAAAAGAGACCTTGAACGTGCTCAAGCGCTCATTGGCTGATGCGTTTTTGTTACCGCGATTTTTAAAAACACGCTACTGATTGTGAATATACAGGGTGTCTGGAAGTTAACGCACTTAACTTTCAGGATCGATTTTTCGGCTCAAAATATGACTAATTTTTACTATACACATTTGACCGAAAACGCTTCATAAGTGAGCTATGCGCTTCCAAAGTTGCCATTTCTTTTCTTTCAAATTGATGTAATACCTCGTTAATTTGTCGTAAGTAGGTAAAACTTGGAAATTGGGGTATTTTTATACGTACTGTTCATTTATCGTGTTTTCAAGAACGTGCGTCTTCGAAAAATGACGTTACGAGCGTTCCCGAATTTTAAAATTGCGATAACTTTTTTGGTAGATGATATTTCGAAAAACGGATTAAAGCACGTGAAAGGGCGCAAAAATCAAAGCGACCATGTACTGCACAAAATTCTCCAGAATCGCGTCATTTTGACGCAACAGAGCTTTGAAAAAGTTCCAAATTTTCGAAGGTCCTTGCTGGGCAGGCAATTTTTACTGCAGGGACTGTCAGAAAAATTGCTTACGGACCAAGGAGCTTCGAGAATCCGAAGAGCCGTAGCGTAACTTAGCTTCGGGATTGATATAACGAGCGTAACGGTCGTGAGCTCCCAAGTGAACAGAATTATTACTTGCCAACTGATGTCGTCACGGTTCACCAAAAACTTCAATTCAGCGAAGAAGACGGTCGCGAGTTTGACACCAATCAAACGGTTAAAATTACGAAAAACATGACTAGTAGGCAATTTTTTCTTGTCACTGTTTAGAAAAAAGTGTTTTCTTCATATTTAGACCAAAAAATGGAGTAGAACGTATTTATATGCTAGTAAAAGACCAGGGACAAGAATGCCCTCTATTTCAAATTTTCGCCCGCATAAACCTATCGTTGGATTTGATATCGTCCACTTCAGTTCGCCTTCAATTCTGCCGTCTAGGCAACAAACGTACTTCGAGAAGCGCGGATTTTCTGAAAAATATTTTATTAAAACCTCATCGGAAAAAAGCACATTCATCTCGCTCCTTACCTAAGCTTTGAATGCTTTGATTTAACATGACTGCAATGCCTTTCATTCCCTTGTCACTTTATAGAAAAATTGCAAAATTGCAAATTGTTCAACTTTGAATTTTTTCATTTTATTTTTTGCTTTTGATCGATTTACGATATAGAGTCTCTTTTAGCCGCGTGATTGGGAATGGGGCTATACAATGAACAAAATAAAAGGAAGGTAAGTGACCGAGAAGACTGTGTTCTATGAAACTAAAATATTCAAATAAAAGTCCGGCACATTAAAAAAATTAAAGTTTATTATATTTCAACGGCAGAACAAAAATTATCGAGCCGAAAAACAAATTCTTCTTTACATGAGGCATATTTGAGGGACTTGGAGGGCAAGGCGCATAAGTGCCGTTTTCGAAAAATTGAGGTATTAATGATTTCAAGTAATACTAGTCTTAATGCATATTCTGTAAAAAATTCTCTCCCAAATTCCAATTTTCAAGTATCAAAAAGTCAGTTTGAACACTCTTTCCACCATTAAGATTCATGTAATTTCGAAACTTCAAACACGTATTCCTCGAAATAGCAAAAACTGCACGCATGCGCCATGTCCTCCAAGCCCCTCATTTCTACTTAATTTACTTAAGTTTAAATTCATATTAAAAAAAAATATATATTTTTATTTTATTTTACGTATATTATTGTTTTTTATGCCCAATGCTCAAGGGCCAAGTTTCTAATGTTTTCTTACTGGTAAACTCCTGATTTTTGGATACCTCCTATCTTTTGATGAGCCCTGGTCTTCATCTAGAAATGGAGGGAAAAAAGTTTAAATCTAAGGGGAAAAACCTATGGAGTACTATGAATGATTGTAAGGTGCGTGGGGATTTGTGTTTAATAAGAGAATGAGCATAATTTGCAGAATATTTGCCTAATTCGGAAACAGCAGCAGCCACACATGAGGGAGGCCCTCTGAGCCCCAAAACTCAAATACCCTCTAAGGAATTTTTGGACATGCAATTAATTTTTCAAGATATTCTAAGACGTTGTATTCCATCAGTTCCATCGCTGAAAATAAATCGTCGGCAAAGGTTCAATAATACACGAACCTTGAATTACTATAATGATTAGACGATTTTTCAAATTACATTTGCTTATTTTTTTTTTTCAATTTTTTATCATTCGGCGTTATAAAAAATATTCTGCTGCACAAATATCATGAAATAATGATGAATTGCTCTACTTTGAAAACATAAGTTGGAGAGGTTTTAAAACAATGCAATGAGATATGTGCGGGGGTGCAGAAACCTCTTCGGCCTAAGCGCAATTATGAGCGACCGGGGATTGAGCCCACCTGCCATTGAGCGTTCGCAGTAATTTTCACGCAAAAATAGCGCGCTGAATAGTTGGTATGATATAGAAAACCATGTTTTCCCTCATATCGTGAATCTGCAATTTTATCTTAAAATAATTGAATGTTTGAAATAGTCGTATTAACGCGCGGTTTTGCCCCATCTAACTTTTCTGCTCCTGTGTTAAAGTTTCCAAGTCAGTCGAAAAGAGTTATTGTTTTCCTTCATTTCGTGGGTATGCAATTTTACCTACTTGGAAGTCGAAATAGTCGTAACACGCGTTTCGCCCCATCCGATTTTTCTACTCCTGAGTTTAAGTCTCTGGGGCAGACGAAACGAGACTCTCCTTCATTTTGTGAATACGCAGCTCTACCTAATTTGAAGTCGAAATAGTTGTCTCACACGTTTTGCCCCATCCAACTTTTCTGCCCTTGCGTTAAAGTCGCTAAGTCAGAGCCGACACGACTTTATGTTTTCCTTCATTTTGTGGATATGCAATTTCATCTTCTTGGAAGTCGGAATAGTTGTATCACGCGTTTCGCCCCCTCCAACTTTTCTACTTCTGCGTTAAACTCTTTGAGTCAGTGAAAAAGAAACGAAGCTCTTTTTCACTCTTGTGGAAATGCCAGAGAGTTTTATTGCTATACAATTGTGACCGCGAATTTGTAAAAAGGGACCTCACCTTCCCAAAGAAAATTTCGGAAACTTTGAACTCTCCGTGAAAAACAATCGCGGGAAGCGCCTGCAAAACTGTGGTTATACTTCAAGGATCACGATGTCTCCTCGAGCTCATAGCGAAACCCAATCTCCAGTCTCTGACCCAAACCAAAGGTGCGTATCTTTATTTCCACATGATCTCTGGAAAACAAAAAGTTACACGGAGAACAGGGCTCAAGTGGACATCGAAATGCGCTCTCACATTTTTTGGCCCTTCAATAATACACTCCAAAATTTCTGTAGGAAGCAGGGTTTTCCTGTAGCGCGGATGGAAAGACGCCTCTGCTCAGGGCTATCAAACAGTTCAGTGCGTTTGGATCAAACGCTTAATTGTTGGTGATGTAAAGAGCTGCTCTCGGAATTTGCATTGGTTGTGCGTTGTCTGGTGACGAAAGTCCTAACGGTCCGATGGAGCGGCGGCGATATGAGCTTGATTCTCTCACGACGTCTTCTCGTCCTCCTCCGTATATGCCTCATCTTCCACAAGAGACCTCCCCCTGAAACGAGAGCCCATGCATATCTTAGCTGATTCCCACCCATTATTTTAAGTCATATCTTGGTGAAAAAGTAACAACACATAGGCAAGGCTAGGTCAATATGCTGGGGAGAGCCTACGGGTCGATTATTGAAATTTATAGACAAGCTATAGACAAGAAGACAAAAAAGATATGGAGGGATCATTGGTGGAGGCGGGTGGCTGAAATGGACAAAGGAGGAAGGTAATACAAACTAACTAACGGCAACCTACGAGAAACCCCTGCAGTTTGTCCATCATTTTCTCCCTTAGTCTATAGGAACCACCCATTTCATGTTCTATAACCCCTATGTCTTCTTTGTCTATAGCTTTGTTTATCAATTTCAACCATCAGCCCGCTGGTCCCACATCACCGGTGGATATGAAGGGTGACGCCCTCCCATCAATTTCTGCACAAAAATAATGTTCAATCGTAATTAATTTTTTCAAAAAAAGTGGAAAGTACACCAGAATACGACGCATTGCTTGTGCACTGGAATGTATTCATTAAGCGTACTTTAATGCATGCATTTGGGGATTATCTATCCCATCTTCAGCGAGATTTAAAGAACAAAAACACAATGATCAGCTCGGAACGAAAATATCAAGTATTGCGCTGTTTCATGTACTTTCGGCACAAATCACTTTCAATTGTTGGATTCAACAGGCCCGGACATTTTTTGAAATTTTCACTCTGTTTGGACGTATTTTGCGGCTTCCGAGATACAAATTTGCAACTAATTTTTGAACATTAACTACGCTGTTTCAAGTTTTTTTCACCTCTAAAAACTTTCGATTTGTTACAAAGAATTATCTCTGACGAAGAATTTTTCCACCAAACAGCCGAAGAAGCCAATGGCACACACGCTAGGTACGAGTATCTCTTAAATGAACCAGAGGTAGTGGTTTGTTGATGTAAAATGCAGTCCAGTTGGCTTCTAAATTAAAAAAAAAAAAAACTTATGTGAATAAATTGCAGAGATCGAGCACTTTTATTGCAAAGATAAAGTCATCACAATTTTTAGTAACATAATTACCTATTAGTAGCCATATAGAGGTGATCCAAAAGATATCTGCGATTATTTGACACAACAAAATGCCACAAGATATGATGTTTGCTATGGACAGCCAGAACGGACACAATATCTCCCCTTCGACGCGTGGTCGCTGAGGCTGGCATGCCAAAAGCCCGCCGAAAATAGATGCTGCTGTTAAAAAAATGGGAGAGGTCAATTATTTTGAAAATTGAAAGATACTCGTTTCGGTCATGGATTGGTGTTTTTTTTTTTTTTTTTTTTTTTTTTTTTTTTTTTTTTTTTTAAAAAAGAAAGAATCTAAGGTATATGCATGCATGAGCATGTGCGCAATCTTGCATAGGTAATACATCTCCAGATGGACTCTATAAAAACCAAGAAAACTTTTCAAAAGAAAGCAAGAAGAGGGACAAAAGGGGAATCCTATAATGAATTAAGGATATCTGACGAGTGACCATTAGAATATTTTTCTCTATATGTACGAGTAACTCTTTCGACTTTGTATAATGTATACACACTGTAACTGAATCTACTTAGTAATTTTTGCCTTAAAAATGCGAGTGATAAAAATATTTTATTATAATATTTTATAATATTCTATTCTATACATGCTTACCAAGGAGCGAGATGAAGAAAACAAAAAATAGCGAGTAATGTATGCTTGCACCCAAAATTCCGGTGCACACTATTATTCCGGTAATGCTTGCAACAGCTTTCTTCCAAGTCTCTGAGGTTGGAATCCGCGCTGAACTAAAATTGGTTGCAGACTCTATCTGTAAACAATTCATTAATAAATGTGTTATGGCTTTTAGGTGATACTCATTTTCTTCCGTTTTTTATTTGTTTCAACCACTGTATACAAAGTAAACGGTATACATTAAAAAAGTGAATGCTCATAAACTAAGTTCCGCGACGACAAGTTTGATTAAAATCAAATCTCATCCAATCACTAATAGAGCGCAACCATCAAAAATCAAACATTTACTTGAATTTCTTTTTTAATGTACCTACCTACCACCTGCCTACCGCCTTTTGGCTGAAATGCATGATCAGAACATAAAATACAAATATTTTGACTCCTGGGTAGTGTGTTTTGCCTATATAAGTAATTGAAGGCGGTCCAGCAGTTTAGCTATCAACACTCAGAAAGTTTCAAAGGGTTTTAATGTGAGAAATGTTTACATTCACGATTTCTTTGTGTCAATAGAGATCTGCTTTATTGGTTGACCTCGTGGTCCCGATTGCGATTTGCGCGGGCTGAAGCGTCGGCTATGTTGCTATTGCGTAAGGGTTGAATAAAACGACTCCTCTGACGGAATGCTCACCTGTGCCGTAGTATCTCGTTTTTGAAGCGGGAAGCTAAAAAAGAACGCAAATTTCCTACGCAGATTGTGAAGTTAGGAGTGCATTTCAAACTTTGCCAGGGCGCTCAACGTGATTTTCGAGGCATTTAGGTACGGATAAATACGCCGCATATTTTTGCTCCAGCAAAAGTTTGCAACAGGCCCACTCCGGACTTCCCCGGACCAGTAGACACCTCGAGGTCATACACGGAGAAAAAAACTTCGTGCATGAGACCCGAAGTTGAGGTCATATGGATCTCTGAAGTTTTCGGATCACGCATCCAGCTTGAGTTCCAGCTGCCGAAGTTCTGGTTACACATCTGAAGTACTTCGATATATACTGAAGGGTTCGGGTCACACATCTGAAGTACTCCGGTACATACAGAAGTACTCAGATGTCCGACCCGAATTCGGCAGCTGAACCTCAAATTTTCGGATGCGTGATCCGAAAACTTCAGAGATCCACATGACCTCAATTTCGAATCCCATGCACGAAGTTTTTTCTCCGTATAAAAGGCGCAACGCGCCGTGGGAAAGTGGGGTGTGCTGCGTAGCGGCCCGGGGGCGTACCCCTAGTTTCCTGCGATGAAAGAGAAGTGTAAAAAAGTAGGGAAATTACCAAGAGGATCTCTTTGTACTGGGCGACGGCGGCGTCGATGTCCGTCTCGGAGCTGTGGCCGGAGTCGTTGCTGTCGTGGGGGTGGAAGTCCGAGGCGGGGCCGGCCCGGAGAAACCGGGTCTGGGAGCCGAGTGACGTCACGGACCCGCGGCTGTCCCCGTCGGTCGCCGAATCCGCGTGGATGCTGATGAGCTGGTGTTGGTCCTGATCCTCGCCTGGACTCCCCGGTTCCTCCCTCGGGAACCCCCTCAGCTCCGTCCGGGAACCCGGCGGTGACGATAGACTGTTCCCGGGTGCCGGGTCGCCTTCCGTCCTCAGCGGCCGGTACTCTGCCTCTCGGCCGTTGCAATCTGGACAGACGCAACCAATGATCCGCTCTCATAAGTCAAAGGAAGATAAACGAGTTATTTGGAGAAGGGCGCAACCAGAGACAAGAGACCCTCCACTAGTATATTGGCAATGGTGGAAGCTTTTACTTCCGGGACATTCAACTGTTGACCTTCCTACTTGGTTGGTGGTTAACAACGTGTTGGCAGTTTCGTTTTGCAAACAAACCAAAGTTTGGGAAACTTCTTTGACTCATGACGTTCATTATCTACCATGTAGGTAGGTCATCAGCCGAAAAAAGAGTGATGACTGTTGCTCCCTTATAATTTTCCGTAAGGAAGTGTTGATTCCCGATGGTAAAAGCTTCTACCTGTCGCCAAGAGACCAGTGAAGGGTCTCTTGTCTCTGAGCGTAATCGCCAAAAGAGGAGTATCGATAACCCAAGTAGCAGTGATCGCGATAAGTTGCGGTTTGATCGGAGAACGTATCGCGATTTTATCGACGTCGATTTATTGTGATATTATCGAATAAGAAATTGCGATTTTATCGAGAGAAATTTTATGAAAAAATCGTGATAAATTGAGGTAAACTTTCGATTTTATTGAACGCAATTTTATAGAGATAAAATTAAGACAAAACTAAGGATAGTCAGATGTTTGATGTGCCTGGTGATTTTATCGCCAAAAAATCGTAGAAAATTCGCAACTCAGTTTCAAAATAAAGCGCTATATTTCCGTTGAAAAATTTACTTGGGAGGGGCCGTTTTTGGGCTCACGCTTAATTACCCCAATTTTACGATCTGTTGATCACTGAATGGCTATATTGTACGGAATGCATCAGGATCTGGTCATTTTCGATCTCTTTTCGGGTCTAATACTGACCTAATCATGGGCGTGAAGGCCGATTTTGGGCCCAGAACAGTCATCATCGATACCCCTCCTATTTCCTCGTGAGACCGAGGTCTTATTACAGATAATATGTAGGACATTGATTGATTTTTCGGACAGAATTATGAAGAATTGGCAAAGAAATCAACCGAGAAAGAAAAAGGAGGATAAGAACAAACAGACGACGTGTAGGTAATCTATACTCACAATTAGAGGAAATACTGATGGACGGCTGATATCTTCTCCATAGTGACGCAATGACGCAAACTACATGATTGAGCAGGTAAGTGCCGCTTACTAAGCATATCAGCACTTGCATTGAACATATAAGGCACAAAATGGCACTTAGGCAACCTGAAATGTAGATACATAAGTAAGTACAGATTACCTGAGATATTCCCTGTTTCCCCTCCCACTGAGTATATTAATTTATACCTCAACAATCCTCAAATCCTCGCCTCATCTTCATCATTATCAATCTCTCTGACCCCTAAATTTTCGATTTTTATCACAGCCGTTCTAAAGTTCTACCGGGCCTATTTTCGTGATTTTTTGACAACTGTCGATAGGAGATAATCTCTGGATGAACCCGTTCTATTTTAATTTAATCATGCGGGCACGACAAGTAAGCCTCAGGTGCAAGGTACCCCCAAATTTTTGCAAAAAAAAAAAAAAAAATAGTCCTAGTGAAAAAAATCGCCCTCCGAGGACAAAATTGTCCTCCGAGGGCGAGTTGAGGACGAAAGCATTCTCCGAGAACAATTTTATATATACTGCGGTGAGAGATACGTATGTTTTTAATCGCAATCTTGCTATTTTATTTGGCCCCTGGAGATGAAAAAAGGTACCTTACCGACGAAAAAAATTGCGTATACATGGGTAGAAGTAAAGGAGGCCTCCTTAGCCAAGACCACCGGGAGCATGTAGTTTTGCGAAGAGATGCCAACGACATTATGAACGGCTGGCGACATGAGTTCCGAAAAGGTCAGCGTCAGAATGGAAACGGTAAGGCTGTACACCACGAGAAACAGACCCTGATCACCACGAATTGCGAAAATCTTTACCACTGCCACATCATCAGTTGATATCAAGCTGAAAATTTTCATCAGAATTAATCATATCTACCTATTTAAACATTAAAAAAAGCATTGACTCTGTCCCAGTTTTTTGTTTTTTTCAGTACCGCTCTTCAACAACACTTAGATTCATCAAGAACGGTGGAATTTGCTCTTCCAATGAAATCATTATGCTCAAAAATCGATACTTAAGAACGAGAGCATACCGTCATCGCGTTTGACTGAACGCCTTCAATTTTTACGAGTAGGCAATTTCTCGACCCAGGAGCACGTTGATTTGTATCCATCTTGCCAGTTGAACAGAACGGAGGTCGAAGTGCATTTTAAAATGGTGTCAAGCTCGATTGTTGATGACCTTCAATGACTTGAGAGGCAGAAAAAATACCCCCCCCCCCCCTCCGAAAAAAAACGAATTAAGAATCCTATGTAATTCCAGTCAGTGGCAAGGCGTGAATGATCGATTATCGATGTTTCTGCATTTGAAGCTATGGTAAAGCTATGGTATGATTATTAAGGTTTAACGATGTAACAAACAACTGACTCCTAGTTTGCGGGAAATGGTCTGATTCGGGAGAACTTACTCAATGTTGATGAGCATGGAGAAGGACATGCAGATGAGCGTGTAGGAGACGATGGCCAATAGGATCGCCCCAGCATGGACGGAAGAACGTCCCTCAATGGTATCCACGTGACTAGCCACTCTGCCTGTGCTTATTAGACTACAGACCAGCATGGCACCCACTCTAACTACCTGATAAAATAGGTAAAAATATAAGATAACATGGGAGATTTGGAAAAAAGCGACTTGTGGGTATTGGGCTTGGTTGCACAGTAATATCTCTTTATAACGAGAACTCAAGGGACCGGACGCTTTCCTCGGTACAGAGAGATTCTCGTTATAACTGTAGCCGATCAGAAAAAGATGGACGAATACTGATTTAAATGCAATCACTCAATAGGAAAATGCATCATTCAGGGTCGCAAAATTTCTAAGATCCATCGACTGCAGATTCGGCGCGTGTATTGGTCAAAAATGGTGTCTGGCACCGAGAAATCACAAATTTCCAACAAATTATTAAAAGCGCGCACCGAACACCGCACGGCGCGCTGCGCTGACCGGTACGCACCGTCGCGCGTCGGGAACGTGCAATGCGGGAAGTATTCATGCAGTCTTGTAGGCGCTAATATGCACGCCGTGACGACAGCACTGTGTTCGGCGCGATTGGTTCAACTCGCAGAGTCAGCGATTTTCAACTTGTTACTACCATTAAGTCTTCTTTTACACTCTTTTTTGCACAGATATGCAACAACTTAATCTGGGGAAAGGCTGCAACAAAATACAAGATATAAAAAAACCGGGACGTTTCGAAATAATTACGGTCTCGTTTTTAACCGAAAAAAAGATATATCAAAATATTTAACAACCTTGACCTACGCCATTTTTCCGGCGGTTTCAAAGTATTTGGAAACTGCAACTAAGGTATGCATGTTATCAGAGTTTCATTATCGACGTAACCGCTTCGCGCGGTCCAACCCCACAAAGCGCTCCGTGCCACATGCGCTGTGCGTTACTCTTATAAGATAATGCACTCACCTCGGACCAATCATGAGCTGCGTGGTTTGGAATATTATTTTTATAATTTGTCACATCTGGTACCAAAACTGCTGTGAAAGCTAAGCAAACCGTCAGCAAAATGACACACTTTACCATCAGCAATCGCATGATACTCGATCTCTGGAATAAAAATTTAAGAAGTTTAAAGTTAAGTTTTAAGTGAGAAATCCACCGCACACTTTGAAACATAACCGAAACAGTCTTCAAGAGTCCAAGGTATACAAAGTTGGCAACCTCCGTTTCGGTGCTTGGGCTCAGCTGTTGGGTGTTGTCCCTAAACTTTGAAGAGACGAAGGGTTCGGAAGGAACACTGCTTAGTGAGAAGCCTGTCAAAACCACTAAGTGTGCGATTTGATGCACTCAGACTCTTGTTTTCGGTGTGAGCAGGAAATTCAAATCCGTCAAAACCGGCGCTAAATACAAACTTTAATATCTTAGATTATGAGTTAATTTTAGTGATTTTCATAGCGCAAATCGGGCTCAATGTGAAATTTTGAACAAAGGCGAATCCAGATACTTCGAACGCGGGGGTGGAATGGGGTGCGGGGGGCTTCCCCGAGAAAATTTTCGAAATTTTAAAGCATCTAATGTGTAGTTTTAGTCAATTACGTCATGAATAATTACCAAATATAAGTTTTCTTCTTTCTTCTTTCTTTATTTAGACGTATTTCTGTCAAACCGAACTAAGCGCCATAGGAGGAGGAAGGTAGGGGGGGGGGGGGGGCTTGGATTGGCGGCGGAACCGGGCGTCCGGCTCATTCCGTCCTATACTCGCAATGCTTTTCCATAGCGCTTAGTTCCGTTTGACAGAACGCGCTACCCGGCATTCTAAATTCCTCAAAAGGAAATCAGTTCCTTAGTTCAGGCGCTTAGTTACGTTTGACAGAAATACGTGCATTTTTTCCCATTTTCCTCCTCCTTTGCTCGGTCTCCGGGGTAGGCGACGTACCCCCCCCCCCCCCCCCCCCCNGCCCACCAGGCCCACCAATGATTTTGAAGAGGAAACATGTTTATCCGAATGCTTACTTAGAAAGGCATTGGCCAAAGGCTAGTGGTCTACTGTGATCGTCTGAAATCGGGTCAAATGTTAACGTTTCAGCATTTCTTTGTATGGCTGATTGAATAGAGGATAAGTTCGTGAAGTGGACTTACTTCAAGACCCAGAGAGTAGAGAAGAGATAGCATGGCGAGTGATAGAGTGGCTAAGGCTGAAGGTGGATACACTAGTGGAAGATTGGTATTGAGGATCTTGCCAATCCAAACGTCGGAGCGCATGTAGGACATGGTCGTGCCCAGGGCCTGGGCGACCAGACTGAGGGAGGCCACCCGATGGAGAAGCTCTAACCAGTAATTCAGCTGGTGAGGTTTTTTCGGGGTATTCATACCTGTCGAAGAAGTCATACAGTGTATAATTATAGGAAACACGTGGAGGAAATAGACGGTGTTGCCAAATTGCTAGATTCACCTCTGTTTCCGGATAAATCCCAGTTTTTCTCAGTCCTAGATACCATGAAATAAACTCAACAATTTCTACTGCAAGAGGCATAGTCTGCCGTGTTGAGGGAAAACGCCGTAAGAACATTCGAAAGTTGCCTAATTGCCCTGGAAAAAACATGTGCGTTCAAGGAATTTTATGCATATTTTTCCTCGAAACATTCAGATATGTTCGATTAGACTGCGAACAAAATCATCTGCCAAATTTGAAAAAAAATTGTTCACAATTTTTCCATTGGATTCGTTTTTTGTTGAAAGCATTATGACAACATCTGAAGGCTGACACGGCGTTCTTTCTTAGTACGACAGTGCAGATGCGGGGTGTAATGTTATGTATAGTTGTACAACGCGCGCGGTCAGTCCGACACCGAGAAATCACGAATTTTCAACGATTAAAGCGCGCACCGTAGGCAACGCGCAATGCATGAAGTATTCACCCAGTTTTGTAGGCGCTAATAATATGCGTTCCGCGCCGACCGTACCGTGTTTGCCGCTGTTTGTTCAACTCAAGCAGAGTCATAATATTCATAATTGTTTCCAAAAATTCGTGATTTCTCAAAGGAGATTTATCAACGTTCATAGAGAAAAACAGGAGGTGTTTGCATTTCGGGCATCTTGGATTTTTTCGAGGACGTAGACGTAGGTCGGTATGGACGATTTTTATCATCGATTTACTTGGAAATGGTGTGGTTTAGAGAAAAAAGTCATTCTAAAGTGCTTGAAATTATGTCATGAGTTGATTTAAGCAAAAAAATCGGACGTTATGGTCCGGTTTTCATACTTCGGAATCCGAATTTTGCTGGCCATGTCGTACCGACCTACGTCGCGGGGTGAACAATCCTCAACATGCAAACACCTCCTTATCTTTCTCTATGAGCAACGCCTAGAAGGCTCATACCGCGTGCTTCCTTTTAGCACAACAGTGCAATTGTGCAATAGTGTTAGTGTGTACTTACAAGCTATGAGGCACGTGTGTGCAGAGATGGGAAGGGCGACGATGGCGATGGGGCTGCTGTGTTGGGCAGCCACGTGCCCGCAGACGATGGCCGTTCCCAAGGCGTAGCATGGTGTCAGGCGGCTGGTCAGCTCCAGCCACATGGAGCTATATCGCCTCACTCCAGATCCAGATGACATTTTTTAGCCACCCCACCAATCGTACCTGCAAGAAAATCCCTCCAGATTAATTTTTTTTTTAAAAAAACTATCCATACTAATCTTCGTTTTAACCGGTGAATAAAGTTTGCGTAGGTACACTTTTCGTGCCGATGAAGTTTGCTCACAATTATCGATAATTTCATTTGCGTGCGTTTTAGCTCGCTTTTGCGTCTATGATGTAAAAATTATGAACTTTGATTATAGGCATTCCTTCGAATGATCAAATGAGAAAATACACGCGAGATGGATAAAAAATAAATGCATGAAAAATCGAACAAGCAATTTTAACAAAAAAAAAAAAAAAATTAAAGAGCGGGCAGATAGGTACAGAGCTGGTAAAATTTCTCTCTGAGTCGATGACCATGAGTCCATTTGGGCACATACGATTCATTCTAAAATGTATGTTACATCGAAGACACTATGGACGAAACACGAATTAGTCCCGTAAATTTTACACGATTGTAAAGTGACAAAAGTTCACTTTTAAGTGCGTCAGCGCAAGAGACTTTAGGTATCATACTTTCATATTTCTGTGTTTTTCAAGTGTATTTATTACAATTCCAAAAGATGAAGTGCGGTAAGCAGTCGCTTGCGCTCACACCTGAATCACTCAGGGCCGGATTAAGGGGGTGGCCACATAGGCCGTGGCCCATGGCGGCAAATTTTGCAATTTTTTAAATGTGGGTATAAAAAAAATGGAATTCAGAAAAACAAATTATCAATGAGAAAAGGGGACAAAATCTCTCTTTTCTGAGAGTGTAGTAATTTCTAATACTGTTGCTTTTGGTGATACAAGGGACAGCATCTTTAATTAGTCGAGTTAAGAGAGAGACTATAAACACGCAATTTGGCCCGGAGCTCAGCGCAGAGAGGAATGATGACGAGGACTTGAGATGAAACTCGGCGCGGCGGTCGGCATGTAACACATATTAGCGCCTACAAGATTGCATGAATACTTCTCGCATTGCGTTAGACACAGTGCGGTCAGCAGCGGTCGGCGTGAAACGCATAGCGCCTACGAGACTGCACGAATACTTCACGCATTGCGTCAAACACAGTGCGGTGGCGGTCAGCGTGGCGCGGCGGCGAAGTTAAAATTATTAAACCATATTTATGTTTGTTCTTTCTTAATTTTTTGGTTCAATGCTTATAAATGGAAGGCCTTGTCCACAAAGAGATAGGTTTACGGGACTTAACTTTCGCGCAAAGTTCCGTGAACTTTTGCTAGTAGTGTTGACAGGGCTTTCGCAAAAAATGTGTCTAACACGAGTAAACGCGTTTCATGCACCCCTCTCCCTCCGGCACGTTCACTAGATGGTTTTATTGATGTTTCAAAACGAATGAGAAAGGGGCGGGAAAATACAGGCGGCCCATGGGCGGCAAGTAGGTAAATCCGGCCCTGGAACCATTAGTTTTATAACCGAAAAAGAGCAATTTTTCGAAGAGACGACAAAACTTTTTCAATTTGTGCCTGTAACTCAGGCCAAAACCTTCAACAAATACCTCGAGCAAAGACATATTCTTGCAGGGTAGATGATGAAGAGTCGATATGGGCATACACGACATTATCATAAGCTATTAGGTATAATTTTCGACCAAAAGTTGGGGTCAAAAAAGCCACTTAATGGGACACATCCCTAAGAGAACATGCTACTAGCATGCTAAACTAGACCGCATTATTTTTGCAAACAGGATTTACAATATCTGGTTCATTTTAGAAACAACATACTTTGCCTGCAGTTTCCGTATGCAGATAGGTTTTTTTTATGTTATGAGCCAGAAATAGTAGTTCCTTATTGCAAAATACAGTCGAATTATTATACCCTATGTATTGAGTACCTATATGTGTGTGTTTTATTCTACTTTGAGATTTTAAAATCAAAGTACCAACTCAGTCTCTTACTAATTTTTTTTTTTTTTTCAAAAAATATAAAACTAACGGGAGAGCACATGATCTATTTATGAAGTAATTCCTTTCGTGTTTTTCCTCTCCGACTTTATTATTTTTTTTTATAAAAAAAAAAAAAAAAAAAAAAAAAAAAAAAAATAACTTTAATAATTTTTAGGGATTATAGGAAGGGCAGAGGAGCGTCTACGCAAATAAAGGCTCACGCTTAAGTAATTTTTCTTTGAGAATTAACTTGAACTCGCCAAAATTTACCACATAGCGTGCAAATTAAAACCTGGTCTTTTTCGGCACCGCTTGCGGGCTCTTATACGGACCTGGAATACTTAGTGACTTTAGAATGCGTTATCATAATTAATGTCAATGTGAACAACAAATTATGTATCGCAGCTTAGAATGAGTAAAACCATCCAGTGTGCAAAAACTAATGATCAACGGACCATCATCCAGCCTCTTGAGGTCTTGGAAAAATCGGGCCACTCACCTTGAACATTTGAAAGAATCGGAAGTAAAAGTGGGGAAGAGTGAATTCTGAATTAATTTAGGGGGGCGACATAGCGAGGGCACAAGACAGGTTCCTTGTTTGCATGGCTATGGAAATCGGTTACACAGAAATGCACTGCAGACTGCTCACTGCAGCTGTGAAAAATCTATACGGAGGGGGCTCACGATGTGAGGCGGGAGGGGTACAGGGTACACGTCCGTTAAGGTACGATTCCACGAATGACGCGCGACGCGAACGTAACTGCGCCAAGTCGCCAGCGGGTAGTTTTTCGATTAGTCGATTGATCGAATCGAAAATTGAGTAATCGATTAATAATCGAATCGAAGCGAAGTTCACCAGTTACTGAGATACTTCGAAACGGGAAATCAACGCGCGTCAACGGGCAAAAATCAAGTGTGCATGCTGCACATTTTGGATGATAATTTAGCGAGGTTTGACACAATTATTTTCGCAATTTCTCCCGGGATGTCGTTTGCCCACAAAATATTTACAAGCACCTTCAGCCTTTGAACTCAAATTTTAAGAGGTTTTGGTATTTTTTTTTTTTTTTTAAAATTTGACCTGAAACTGGGAAATTTTTAATCAGCAATCAATCAATCGGTAATAAATAATTGACTAAACAATGGATGGATTTTCTAACGATCGATTAATTGATCGGTTCGAAAGTCGTTCGATCAGTTTATTGAATAAATAATCGAAAAACTCTAAAGGTAATAGTTTTTGACATATTCTGTGTTAAAAGCGTGTGCGACGCGAATCGCCGTAAAATCATTACTTTCGATCGTGCGACTTTGTTGCGTCGCACAGTGGATCGGGTAAATTAGAGAGGTCGGACATGAAATTTTTGACTAAAACTGCAAATTTTGATGCTTATTTCGTCACAATTTAAATTTTAAGGGGTGCCTCTGTAAGATAATTTCACGAGAAAACCAGTGGAACCACTTTTAGAACCTCAAAATTGTTTATAAACTGAGTTATAAGCTTTTGAAGATTCCAAATTTTGTGCGACCTCTCCTGATGACTTGATCCACTGTGCGTCGCTAATCTCGCGTCGCGCGCCGTATGTGTGAGCGTGGCTCCACGTGCTTGGCCGTCAGCGCCGAAGCGGCATCGAGAAACAAACCGCGGGGATTGCATTTCAGAGGTCTCCAGAGTCGTCAAAATATGCGATTTCCCATATATTTTCACCGCGGTAGGTAAGACAGCGCATTCGCAAATTGCAGCATATCCTTCCGTTAAATATTTAATTTCTAGATCAGGTAGGAATATTTTTCTTTGAAATTTTCAGGTACGCGACACTGCATTGTGAGTAAAATTTCCTGACAAATTAAAAGAAAAAATTCACAAGTCCATCGCACAATTCGTATACTGTCGGGAGAGTTCTGGCGGCATTCGAAAGTTAACACAATATTTTCCTTAGCGCGGTAAAATAATCCCGTTACACTTGGCACCACCGGACGCGGAGTTTCCAGTAAGCACCACTCATAGCATAAACAAACAAAGGTTCGAATGTCGGTTCAAAAAGACGTAGGGTAGCAAGTATCCGAACGNGGGGGGGGGGGGGGGCTCTACTCGAGGATCTGCCTGCTTGTTGTGGGGATGATTTTTAAATAGAAGGGAGGCCTACTCTCCCTCCTCACATTGTGGGCGAAAAAATGATTAAAGAGGGGTTAAAATTTTAAATTTTAAGCAGGTAGGCCCTCCAGACCTTCCTTTACTGGAGAAATTCTTTACACCACCACCACCCCCCCCCCCCCCTGAGGAAATGCGTCAAGCATTGTGGAGCCCAAAAATCCTGAATCTGGAGCTGTTCAGTCTGACGAGTAAAGAATGCTCCCTGGTGACCGTGACTGATGAAAATACTTTTCAAAAATTCTTAAAGGTCATAGAGGAGAGGAAAACCCTTTTCCAATAATTTTTTTAGAGTAGAGTTTAAATGGAATGGTCGTTAAAAAATTACAGCAGACTTTGTATAGAGTTCAAAATTAATACCTTCTCCTATTTTTATGGTCAAAATTGTATGTGTCAGTAACATTTCGTACTTTCAGCCTCTGTGCATTTGCAAAAAGCTAAGATAAATTTTCTCCCGGAATTCACAGACCTGGCCATGTATAGAATTTTCATTGAAAATACAACAACATATTTGAAAATGTATACATTTATATATTATCAAATATATGAAAATAGGCAATAAATATTTTATCATACAATGTGTACATGTTTAAAATATACACAAAATAAATATTTAGACAATAATATGCATATATAATTAAAAAACAACAGAGGCTTGAAACTAAACAAATTCATAAACTGCATTTTTGCAACGTAGATAATATTTTGACAATGCTTCAAGGAATCATTCGTAAAATCTGATGATCTTACATCTCTGAGGATGAAGGATCAGTCTGAAAATTTGAGAACATATGCATTCCACTTATAAGTACGGTTCGTCATATGGTTCTTATTTGAATGCACTATAGGGAACGAGCTCACACACAGAAATGTATTCAGAGCACTGATGATAGATTGAACTGAAAAATCAGCACTTTTCTTCATTTATAATAATGCAAAATAGTATTCAAATTTTATCGCACGACATGGCAAACTTGATTCAGTGACATCTGATTCAACAATGCAGTATAATTATTTCTTGGAGTGAGCTCAGTAAGCAAAGAACGTACGAGTAGCATCAAGCACAAAATACGAAGATATATTTAGATCAACATTTATTGATTAAATGTACGCTTTAGAGGGAAGAAAAAGTTCAGCTGTTTAAATTGGATTGCATTTAACAGAGGGAAACCAACACGATTAAATTGTTGTAAAAACCATGCTTCTTCATCTAATAAAAAGCCTACAGTAGGAAATAGTTATTTTTCCTAGTAAGAAATTGTTAATTGTAAAGGAAAACAATTGTGCAAAGTAGGGGTATAGATAGCAGCGGAGCAGCCATTCCTGGGCCCATCATAGCTGAATTTCAACTCTACGGTTTTTTCCTTTTGCTATTTGAGGGTTTACCTACAACAGAATACATCATGGTATGGTTTGGTCATTTCCAGTCCTTGATCAGGGCTAATACTGGCCTAAACATGAGTCTAACAGCCGAAAAAGGGGTTCGCGGTCGAATGTCGAAAAATCCACATTTATCGCAAAAATCGGCCTCCAGACCCATGTTATGGCCAGCATTTGACCTGAAAAGAGATCGAAAATGACTGGATCATGATCATTCCACTAAATATAGACCTTAAATGGGCAAAAAATTGTAGAGTTAGGGAACTTAAGAGTGGGCCCAAAAACGGCCCATATCGATACCCATTTTATTACTGTTTGATTAGATACTGTGCATATATTTAGTTCTTATATTTAAATCAAAGGAGAAATTGCACGATTTTGAAAATGCTAATCACGTTGGTACCCATTTGCTGAATCCAATCCAATTTTGGGCATGATTTTGAGCATTGCATATAAGTGTCTACTTTTAACCACTTTAACTATGAAGAGCTCATTTTGCAATGTGGAACTACTACTCCTGGTTCATCGCAGAAACAACGTATCATTATTTTCCACATACAGATATGTGCTTCTATGCAATGAGTTAGAAACAGTTGTTCCTCATTGCAAAATGGAGTTCTTTTCAACAATTATAGGCACTGATATGAGGTTCGGTGAAATATTGTGAGAAAGTGAGAAAAGAAAGTAAAAAAAAAAACACATTTGAATTGAATCGGTCATTCTGAAAAAGACTTAAGCCTCAGAAATAATACTATGAGAAAAATAGTAGAAACTATATTAATCGATTAGATTTAAATCATAGATTATTAAATCAGTAATTAATTAGTTATTAATTTCGATATTTTAAAGCTTTGAGATATAAAATGACTCGATTTGAACTGGACTGCATTTTGCAATTTGAAACTATAAATAGTGGCCCGGTTTAAAAACAACGTATGTGCCATTAGTTTCCCTATACACATAAAAGTTTTTCCAGAAGAGCCAGAATTTATAGTTCCAAATTGCAAAATGCAGTCCAACTGTTTCTACTGTTTTTTGTATTATCCATCCTGGCGCTTGGGTCTTTTTGAGAACGAGAAAATCAATGTAGGTTAACAACATTTTTTGGTGAAAGAATTTGATGAATCCAATGATTTTATCAACCAGAGTTGACTTTCATGGCAACTTACAGGAGGCACAACTTTTTCCATAACTAAAATCTAGCTACTTGAGGGATGGGTTGGTTTTGACAACAAAGTATGTATCTGATATACACGGTACATATGTGTGAAGGTGCATTAAAGGTACAGACTCTTAGATGCAACGTGCAGAGCAAAACTTCCCAGGAGTTCGGCTGCGTTGCGTATTGCAAGAATGAGTGCGTAGCGTCAATTTTCAAAAGTCTAACAAGATGTAAAATCGATTTGAGGTGGCAATTTCTCATAAAAAGTTCATCACAAAACACTAATTTGAAAGGGGAGAGGCGGAGGGATCAAACAAAACATAACATAATTTTTTTTAGAAGGATGCAGGATAATCTAAGATTCCGATTTTCATTTTTATGTTGCTCATTAACCTTTTCAAAGGTTCTTCGATCTGTCATGCAAATCAAAATTTTGTCACTGTTGGAGTGAATTTTAAGTAAATGTTGCCCAAAACTTATTTTTAAACAAAAATATTACCACAGAATTTTATGTTTATTTGGACCATAAGATACATTAACGCTAGATTTTAGCCGGCCTCCCACCTTGTTGAGCACTTTAAGACATACTTGAACCGCTCCTTCCTCCTAAAAATGTAAGGTGATATTTGCACTCCACCTTTCTTTTAATAATGTATCAATGATAATAATAGAAAAACACATCGCGATTAGCAACATTGCAAATTTTCTCGTATACTTATACAGGGTGTCCTAAAGCAAAGGTTGAAAACTATAGGGTCCATTTTTTTAGACCGAAATAAGACTATTCTATGACACATTTTCGATTGAGCCATTTTAAGGTGGGATGTATTTTTAAGGAAGTTAGTAATTTTGACAACTCAGCCAGTTACAGAGAAGTTTCTTTTTTACAATTCGCCTTAGGAGCTGCATGGCGTGGGCTTTTCTTCAGGCACTCGGAGGGAGAAAATAGTCCACTGTCACTGGCTGAACGTTTTCGGGAGCTCAAAGATGAGCTATCAGAAGGAGGTTCATTACCATCAAGAAAATAGAGTAAAGAGCTACTTAGTTTCTCCTCATCGGAGAAAATTACAGATTTATCATCATCATCCATCAAAGATACGCCGTCGGACATTGACAGTGTGTTAGAGGAGGAATGTTCAAAATCTCCAGTTCGACTTGAAAAACTGAGATCGACAGGGCTTGCAGTTAGTAAACTGCGGCTATACAAATAATCACAAAACGTATCAGTGAGTAGATGTGAGTCGTTGAAATCTACTGGGTTAGACAAACCATCCTTTTTAGTATCGCTATTAGAGCCGAGTTTCTGTGAGTCGTTGGAAGTATCTGAGTTCCGGTTGCTTCCATTCTTTTCTTTCTTTGAGCCACCCTTGAGGCTTTCTGCAGAATTTTGGCCGGGGCTCCAAGGAAGATCTGTCAGGTTACTAAGATTGGAGTCAGATATGGCTATTACAGGTTTTCTACAGCGAGGAGTCATCATTGTTTCCTGGAAAAACAAAAAAAGATATTTCACCCATTTCTGCTAATGTTATTTTTGAAAGGTAGGCTTTACTTTAAGTGTGTAATGGGGCTAAGGTAGATTTTTTTTATGCTTGTATTTTCCCGTTAATCATTTAATTGTAATTTAGCTGAGAAAAAGACTTTCAAAGTCACAAAAAATACAACTTAGTTTTAAATAAAAAAAATTGTACCAACAGATTTCATGACACCATGAGAAGAATTTTTTACTGCACATCCTTTCACCTGTGATTTTTTATTTACTTTCTGGTCTCAATAGTGCTGTGAAGTTATGAATCTCGACCATGTTCGCAATATTGTTATTGTTTGAAGTGAATATTCTAGCCATTTTTTTTAAAAATGAAATTGTTTGTTTGTAATTTGAATTGTACAGTCGATATGTTGCATTGAATTCAAGGAGCTTGAAACCATGGGTTGCTGCCTTGAATTACATCACAAGTTTCAGGTAAATGAGAAACGTTTTTTTTAGAATGTCGACTATTTGTCGATCAAAGAAGCAGTTTTGAACATTTGAAATCTTGGAAACTCGTTTTTCCCTGAAATTAAGCATAGATACTTTCATTTTAAAGACAATGTCTCGATCTTGCAACAGTTCTCTTGCTAAAAATATGCAAGATAAAGTAGCTTAATTGATAATTACATTTTTTTATCAGAGTATGAGAAGAACACACTTTACAATAGACAAAAATAACTGAAAATAAAAATATGTGCAGAAACTTGCTAAACAGTGGGATTAGAAACCTGTTTTGTGCTGTTTCTGAAGCTCTCTCTTACACCGAACTGCTAATCCTTGTACAACACCTTACTGTCTTATTATTGAACCTAGTTTATTTGCTAATTCCTTGGGTTGAGAACATGTCAGCTCTATAAGCAGTACTAAACTGATTTTCAAAAAAATTTCAATTTAAAATTAAATTTAGAGTCCATTGAGAGTCCAAAAATTAAATTTAGAGTCCTAAGAGTCCATTGGACTCGCCAAAGAAAACAAAGAGGAAGACAACTGACCTGCATAGCTTTAGTCATCTTCTGTGCTGATAAAGTTATTGGTGACATGTCGTCGTTGATTAATGGCGATGGTGTTCTACAGGCAGGCGTTGACGTGTAATTGTTAAATTTATTGCTGAGGGCATAGCATGACCCGGAGGGCGTAAAATTGAAAGTTTTTGCAGCACTTTTACGATGAAGCCGCACACTCGGTGAGAAGAATTGTGTCCTCAGCGCATCCGGACATTGCAAGTGGCCATGAGACCTTTCTGGGAATTCAGAACTGCAGTAAGCACCATTTGCACTAGTTGTAGCGTAGACAGATTTAGTGGAAAAATATTCGTCCTCCGTCTGCTTATCAATCGATGATATTGTTAAATCAGAGTTCACTTCCTCAGTATCTCTTTCGCAAGATTGCCTCTCCTTTGATACTTCAATAATTTTTTCCATAGCACCTTCCTTGAATCTTAAATGTTTCATGGGTTGATCCGATTCATTCTCCTTGTTTTGACAGTCATTCTCCCGTAATGGACTCTTTAAACAATGTTGCGGAGAGTTCGGTGAAAGACACTGGAAAATCACAAGAAAAATTTGTTAGAAACTAGAATCAGTTTACTTTTCATCCTAGAAGTTAAAAATATACCTATCTCATTTAGAAGAAATGATTTTGGCTCTCAAAAGCAAAACTCATTTGGAATCCTTGAGTAAGATGAAAATGAGAGCGAAACAATTCAAATTAAAAAAATTAAGTGCCAGAGATAAACAAACAAATAAATTCTGGATGATACATATGAGATATTCTAGAAGAAGTGCAACTGATTCTTGGACAAAGAAATGAAGATGGAAATTTTTGTGTTATCTTCTGAAAATTGAACTGGACATAAATTATACATCTTGGTTTTTTGACAGTTTATTTGTCGGTCACAGTTCTGCGGCCACGCGCGGTGCAACATTGCTAAGGTTTTAATTATTAAATTCCTGAAAAGAACATCGCATCATGCAGTCACAAGTGTAAGAGGAACAAATTGAATTATTATCACCGAAAATGAGTTGAAAGATTGAACTTACTTCACTACTTGAGATATCCTCCGATGTTTTGTCAGCTTTTGACGCATAGTCAATTTTAACCATATGCTTTCCATTTTTATTTAAAATATGCTTCTGCAAAGAGAAAAAATATAGTTTGTTTTATAGGACACTATGAAAAAGACACACTAAGTACTTATAATTTCAAAAATCGTCATTGATAAGGGTCAACTTGACCTGGGCATTATATGCTAACACTGCTAGGAATTTGACTAAAAAAGATCCCAGCGAAATAATATCCAGGCACTCTTAATAGGCTCTATGAAGGATTTCTGAAAATCCAAGGGATGCTGTGCATGACATGTACAAAATGCAGGAACATGCAATACATTAAATGCCTTTACTACTTGGTTTGGTCAATTAAAAAAAAATGTTATGAACAGGAAAACTAAACTTCGGCAGGTTCAGGATGATTCTGTTTTTTTTATTAAATAATCTTCCAGGGCGTCTTTGCTGTGTTTCTTAATAACTCGCACGCCCTTTCTGCAAAAAAATCCTTGATTAAGTTAAAATGTCTGTAATGATACTCAAAAGATTACACAATGAGAGACATTTGACTGAGCTTACCTTGATGGAGTCTCCGAATCCTTTTGACTTCTGTGAACTCTTTCCTCCAGAAAACTGTCGTGGTGTCCCGTGGCCGTTTTCTTTGTTGAATTGTTTCACTAGCCTGCGCTTTTTCGAGGATTCTGGCAGTGACTGAATATGTGCGTACAGTTGCGCTAAAGCTGCTTCCGTCGGATTCAGCGTGTTTTCCTCAGCCGTCCTTGCTCGATCAACAAAGCTGAAAACTGTGTTCACTGCACTAGTTTCTCTTACCATTTCAGCCTGAAAAATTTTGATTATGTATTTAATGATGCCAGGTTCATAAATGATGATTATGAACATCAGGAGTTCATAATGTGTACGTATATAATTACAGATTTTAGAAATGACACTTAGTTTTGTTACAGTTAGCTAATTTGAGAATACACTGCAAGACTGACAATGTCAGGTAATTACTTTAGGGCATCAATTGCTTGGTATAAGTAGTTAAGAAAAAAAAAGAAGAAAAAAATTCAGGATCAAGAACAAAATGGGTCAGCTAATGGCTTTTAAATTTCCACACTTAAAATTCAATTTGATTCCCAGTATGACAGCTTAAAATCAATTTGAAAGCAAATGATTCTCAGCAGATTTTGATTTAAGTTTTCTTAAAGGGATTGGTGGTGACAATATGATCTAGGATTTTATTAAATCCTAAATTTTAAT
Source organism: Bemisia tabaci (assembly GCF_001854935.1). NCBI lineage: Eukaryota > Metazoa > Arthropoda > Insecta > Hemiptera > Aleyrodidae > Bemisia > Bemisia tabaci. The sequence continues at coordinate 727,763 of NW_017552322.1, read as the reverse complement.
AATCGAGGAGGTCGATATTTAGAATACCTTTTACCATCTTTTAATTCTTTTACATTTAAGAATTTGTGCTCGTTTTTCAATTGAGGACACCGCACCAAGAACAACCTATAGGCTTATAGGTCGTTATTACGCCAATCTGCTTTTCGGATTCTACGTACCCTAGACTATGCTGTGGTAGCGATAGAATATAGATAGGTAACGTCTCGAGGTCGAAAAACCTTTTTTTTCCGAGGCAAGTCAGGCCTCTGGATCGATGGGTGCAAGAACGACCTATACGCGCGGCCTTATCATTCTCGGTTAGCGGGCATCGGCGCGGCGCGGCGATAGTGATGGCTCGATTTTTTTATCTCATTTTATAAAGATTTGTTTTTATTTCAGAAAAACGAGCTATTGAAATAATTTATTCTCCTCTCAAACTATCCTTTCCTCCAAAAATGTATACTTCGCATTTTGCCACCAAAATGACTGTTGGGCGTAATACGGGCCTACAAATTTAAAGGCCTATAATGTGCTAGTTACCCCTCTCTATACTCACCATCGATATTCTTTTATTTTGCGTTAATCATGCGTGATTAAAATGATTTATACTGCATATTGCCACCAAAATGACTGTTGGACGTAATAACGACCTATAAACCGCTTTTTTAAATTAACTATATTAGAGTGTAAACCCAAAATGTATCGCAAAATCTACCCGGCATCCTTCAGTAGAAGGGTTAGGTCACCCAAAAACACCAAAACAGGGTACCTGCATAGAAAAGTCTGCGCAGTACATAAAAAACAAAACTTTAAATGCGTTTTTCTCAAAACGCGGTCTCCAGTTATAGGTTGTTCTTGGTGCAATGTCCTCAATTATAAACAAATTAACTCATTAAGATTGATCTTCTCTTGAAAATTATAATTAATCCTTGAGCATGCACCAAAGATGCAGAAATTCCCAATCTAAGATCCTAGGATGACAATTGCTGGAAATGCAGAGCAAATCTTGGGCTGTGAGGCAATTTTAAAAAATGAGGACTTTTTTTACTTTAGTTTTGCTGGATACATTGAAACAAAGGGGCTAAACCCACAATTAAATGTGAAATTAAGCATTTTATCATTGAATCAGACACTTAATCTGCCGTGCTTGGCAAGGAAACTGTAAGTATGAGCCTTCAGATGTTGCCAAAAAAACGCAAACTTTCAGGGAAATTTTTAAATTCCAAATTCTCTAATTTTTCAGACAATTTTGATCGCAATCAGATTTAAATTATCTGAAAATTTCAAGAGAAAATATTCATGACTCCTCGTAAAAATAAACAATTTATTGGAGGTAGTTTGGCAAATCTTGAATGTTCATACGGCGTTTTACCTTAGCACAACAGCAATCATGAGGAAAATCAGAGATACGATTTTGAGGCAAAAACGCAGGATCACGGCAGACAATTGACATTCTGAAACTCTCTGCATTTCCGGCATACACCCTTTTTAGTACATTCGTTTTACAGAAGAGAAATCCTCTGTCTTGGCAAAAATACCTGTAAATCAAAGTCTTTAAACATATTTTTAAAAAAATTAGAGTCCCAACTAAATAGAATAATGAAAGTTCTCACCCCTGTTTTCTCAGACAAAATTTTTCTATTTTTGTCTGCCCAGTAGGCACGGATGTCAGTGGCTAGCGTTGGAGGCACTTCAAATAAATCCAAGCCAGCTTGAATCATGAACACGAGTACTTTTGATAGCTTCTGAGCATTCATGTGCAGAGCCTCAGGCGTTAACTGTATAAAACATAGAACATTAATTAAAAGAAAATGCAAAGTATGATTTCCTTTTAATTCTAAAAGCTACAGGAGGAACTGATTCAGTAAATTGATTGTAAAAGCACACGCTGATACCATACAAATCAAAAGAGCCTTGCACAGAACAGGAGGCTCAGTGGTTCTCGTTAGATTTTGATAAAACTTAAATAGATTGACATAAAAATCATCATTAGCACAAAGCCAAAAAAACTAGCTCATTCTAACGAGTGGAAGCCGAGAAATTCGCAATTGAACCCCGACTATTTTCAATCATATCGCAGCATGACGGAAGACTTATAAATCCCCTCTCCTCTGATTGTTTGGCGTTTTCGATAAGATCTCACACACAATTAGGTGCTTGTACGTTCAGCTGGTGCAGAGGTCGTACGCCCTCCTTCTCCTCGCGTCTGCTGATTCAATATCAGCAACTCTTTAGTCATTTTGGAGGAGAGGTGCGAGACGCGACAGATAGAAGACTCCATATCACACTGCCCGAGCTGGCCCAAGCAGCTACTTGGAGGAGTGAGGCAGTTTCCCATCTTAAGTCTGAAGTGTTCAAGCACAAGGAAAGGCGACGAGGAGTGCTCATGTGTCTCTGTCGTACATAAAATGGCCCATGTTCAATTGCGAATATCTCGGCTTCTACTCATTAGAATGACCTAATTTTTTGGCTTTAAGCCAATGATGAACATTATTTTCCAGTTTTCCCAGAATTCCCTAACTGCGGAAACCCTGGAATTGGACCTCTAGAAGAAGTCACTAATACTAAATCACACAATGTACATAAAAATGAGAACAAAAAAATGAATGAGGAAGACCTGATAACTACTACTCACCTTGCGAGGACATAGCAAGTGTGGTGTGAAGAGTGTCGCGAGATTCTCAGGTGACATTTTGTTCGTCTTCTCATGACTTGCAGTCAAATTTAACAGTTTGATAATATCCTTGAAAAAAGCTCTATTACGAGCAGGCAAAAGCATTAAGAGCAGTTGCAAGGACCTGAGGAGTCGGTTCTTAGCAGAGTCTCCTAGAGTACAAAGCTCTGAAAGCAAAATAAACAAAATTAATACTTATCTCTTGGATCAAGTTTGCTCTCACTATGACATAAAGAGACACTCCCTTGGCCCTCATTAAGAGAAGTATTTCCCTCTGCTGAGAGTTATCTATGAAACAGCTCAATGGGTCTGTTGCACACAAGAGATACAACCAACCAACCAACTTCTGGAGATAAATTTACTCAAAAATGACGTTGAGCACACCAAAAAAGTCTGGAGTCGTCTCCTTACAAGCAATTGGCTTAGTTTGTAACATGTTTTTTCAAAACCGCTTATGCCGGCAGTTTTTTGTGGTCTCACATTCTTGAGAGGGGTTTTACATAAACTAAAGTACAATTGAAATATCATACCAGAAATTTGTATATATGCTGGATAGTAGGTGTCCGAGAGTAACGGTTCTGGCAATTCGGATAGGAAATTTTTCAAAACTGAGGCACAATCGTGAACGGAGAACTGCCCATCTTCAAGATTCAGGGGCAAACCTTGACTGATCAATGATTTCAATTTGTTCTGCCTGGATAAAGCACCAGTTAATCTAAAAATACCTTCTTGACTAATATCTGTAACAAACAGAGAAACTATAGAGTATGGGAAAAAGTCAAAATAGAATCAACCTTTCGTCTGGATAGCAATCTATGTCTGTGTCTTTCAGCAGGACGCTCATTGCATTTATGTTAATACAAAAAGACAAGACAGAGCCTTATCTTAACCAGGCAATAATGCTGCATTTTGATGTCTTGTTGTTCTGACATAAAATTCAATGGTCTGATCACGTTATTAAATGCTCATTTCAGCACAAGGGAAAAAATATAAGTCAAAATTTGAACATATATGTCAGAACTACACGATTTTGATACAGATACAGACAAAGAAATTCAGAAACCACATTGCTTGAGTTACAATACAACGGATCTCACTTTACATCTTTCTTTCCTGAGGGATGACTGATCAATTGGATCATTGATGATGCACAGAATTTTGAGTGGGTAATTCTTCTTGGCCCTTTTGAAAATATTTCTGGATAATTTCAGAGTAAAAGTGTCTGTAAATGTTACCTCAAAATATAGGGCGGAACTGAAAATTTTGAAAAAGGGATGCATTAAATCTGTGAATTTCAAATTAAGATTTAGTGGTTCACATTTTCAGATCAATCAAAGGATTTTAAGATTTTCTTTTTATAGATTGTGATTAATTTGTAAAAGTGTTGATTCAACTGCAAAGAGGTAGTTTAGATAAGCCTTACTGAATAATATAATATCCCAAATGATACATTAAGTTAAAATGTTTTTGCTTTTTTTTCTCCAAGGAGCTTTTTGTTAAGGCATAGTTTCCTTTAAGAAAATTAGATGGAAAAAATAAACCAGTTTCTTTAATTAGTAAATTGTATACTGACTAACTAATCCTCAGTGATTTTGGCGAGTAATCCTGAAGGATAATACCTAAAGGAAAATTTCAATCTTGGATTGGATCAGCTAAAAATTAATTAAGAGATATACTCACTTTCCATTTTACTTAAAAATTCTATTAGCTGAGCAATTTGCGTCATTCCTGCCTCGGTTAAGGTAACTTTTTCGATCACTCCTTTGAGTGAACCTTTGGGTTTTTTGGAGAGAAAATTCCATTTTAGTGGTTTGAATTTTGTCTTTTCATTAGGACCATCACAGCTGGAAAAGAAGAAGATTGAAGTTAATGAAAAAATTAATAGAGGAAAAATTTGATGACATTAATGAATGAAAAACGCTTTGTTTGGAATAAATCTAAAAAGATCATAATGTGAATTAAAAATAACCATCAGATTTTATAGAGTACTTAAATATTTCGGGGTTGTTCAGTGAGGCTCTAATGGGGAAAAAGTGCTTCATCAAACTAGTTCTGAAAATCAAAATCAACGATCAGCCAAAGAGACTGCAAATTCAATTCTAAAGTCTCTGGATTATGTTAGGAAACAGTTCGGTTTAAAGCTCTCCTGGGGCAGACCTTCATAGATTGCAATGATATCAGCCAGTAGCATTTTACATTAACAGGCAGATCTATTTGAATGCTGGATTATTGTGTTCTCTTTGATGCATTATTGAATAACCTTGAAATACATGTTTAAATGACATGGATCATTCTTCAACAGCTTGCCATTCTTCCTTATTTTATAAATGATATTAGCCACTTAAGTAACTTTCACAAATATCCTGGGATGTTTCATTTTCCAACTAATTTTAACATGCCAGAATTACCCCACCCTGCACGCAAACTCAGACAAGACTGTGAGAATATCACTCTTGTTTGTCTGGGGCTTGATCTCAACGAGTTTTTATGAACAACATGAAAGGATAATTTCTAGAGACTGTTACGGATCATTCTACAAGAATAAGCATTCTAATTTCATTTTTCTGCATAGACACTAGATCTAGGAGATAGCATCTCCACGAGATATATACACGGAATACTTGTTGGAATTGTGTTATACTTGCGTTCAGAGGAGACCTCTGCTCGCGTCTTGTGAGTTTGATCAACATGGGTCTCTGAGTGATAGGCTAAAGGAAAGAAATTTTCCAAAGATAAGTGTTAATAGCTTATTGAAACCATAAATTCTTACTCGTCTGTGTTAAGATCCAGTACAAAAGACAAATGCATTCGAACAAGAGTATAAAATTGATCCGGGTCCTCTTGAAGCAGTTTGTTGGTTAGTAGTGAATCACTGCAGTTCAGCATATCACTATCGTCAGCCATTATCTAGGGCTAATGAGAAATTACTTGAGGACAAAAAACAATATTTAGCATCTTGTAGAAACGCGGTAAAAGGAATAAACATTCATATTACTTTCACAAAGTAAAAACCGCATTTTAAAAATTGAAATCCACCCCCACATCCCACACAAAAACAACACAGATTGAAAATTTGAAACAACCGTTGACAGGTTCATTGTTACCAACAGTCGCAAATGTGACACACCTTTCAAGTAAATAATCAAAAGCATATTTGTGCTTTTTTCAGCCCCATAATATTTTAAAAAAACACTTCAAAGGTGGCCTTGTCCATTTATTATGACTTTTTTTCCCTTAAAGTAATAGTTTTACGAAATCTTAGTAGAATTCTGGTCAGTAAAGAGTCTCAACAGTTGAATACTTGATACAATCACAGCTTCCGGTTGGCGCGGCAGCTGATTGGTCGAATGATAAATGGAGGCAACATACTGTAAATGCAAATTAATCACCCCTTATCGCTGTTGCGACATCAATGAGGGGGAACACGCATTAATTTCGCATTTGACACGTTGATAGAGGGGGATAAAGATGACCGCCTCATTTTGGGCGAGTTCAACATGCAATATCGGTTTCATCTGCGGGTTAAGTACGGCTCGTTATTAATGCGGAGAGTAAAATCACCGACGTCCGGCCTGGCCGAACCGATGCCGGTAATCTCTCAATCTATTCTCAATCTTCATAACGCAAGGCAAAAAGAACGCTGATATATAAGACAGGTACTTTAATCTTGAAATCGTACTGTCCAATAAACTCATCTGCGCTAACAGACTCAAATCGTGTTGCCCATGCGCTTGCCTAGAAAAAATATGCCGCTAGGAAGATCGTGTGAGGCAATTCATAAATTGCTGCTCATCTGGCTTATGGATCATCCCTAATACCGTGGTGGGTTTCCTTCTACTTCCATAGGGATGGCCATAATGCGAAACCACTTGTCTCTTCTCGTGACGTTGAAGACCTCTTGGACATTTAAGTGTTTTTTAAGAAAAACTTTTCAACGTAATTTCTTGAAAATTTCTTTCTCTGTTGGCAGCATGTTCTGTAAAATTTCTCCTGATGCCTTATTTTCTGCATTTTATTTCTCAACACAGAACTAAACTTCTTGAGCTCTCTGTGAATTTAACAAAGATAATGAGGAATAGGCAAATAAAATTTCACGTCTCGAAGTTGCTCAGTTCTCTGATTTATAAATAAGATGTCGGAGAAAATTAGGCAATGTCAGTTGAAATTAGGCTGGTTCTACTGTAGGTCATCAAATTGAGACCTGTCCAAGAAGACCCATCATCAGTGTAACTACCAAACCGTATATCTTGTTCGCAGTGTTTAAAAACCTCCGCTCCCATCTTAATCTTTTGAAGGAGAACAGATCAATTTCGCTCCTTGAAGTTTCCACCGAGTTTTCTTAACACGGAGAGGGAATTGATGTTGAGTGCTTTAATGAAGTATGGAAGGAAGTCTACAGCATTGTAAACCGAGATACATGGTCTGGTAGTTTCACCATCGCTATGCAAGATGCCGGAATATATGTAGAAGTCTTCACTGGATATTGACTGATCATTCTAAGATTTCTCTGCAGTGACAGGAAAAATCAGCTGCTATTGTTGATTCACTCGAGTTGGTCAGTTCACATTTCTTTGAAATTGATAACTAACTTCCACTGAAGTAAAAAGGGGGAGCTAACATCACTTACCTCCTCAGCAATTGTAATTTCTCCTCTTGACGAGCACTATCAGCTGAAATTAAGAAGTTTTGCTCTCTGATAGTTCAGTCTATCAGTGTGACACACATATTACCTAGCTAGAAAGTGCTACAAGAATTTCCCAATGTCAGGAACAGTGGAAATGCTTGGAGTCCACAGATATGATCCCTTCTGTTCATTTTGTGGCAGGTTTAGTCATAACAAGAAACTTGCTCACCTCAAAACAGAAATTTTGGAAAACTGCCTTAACTCAGCATACCTACATATCCTAAATGAGGATCAGAACTAAACAAAGTCCTGCCTGCAACCCATTTATGAATTTTCTTCACTCATTGGAAAATTTAAAGGAGATATTCTGATTAATTTTCTTTGAAAAAGAAAATTACACAATCGAAGATTTCAAATATAATGGTGTTATGCATCTTTCTTGAACTTTAGGAGTCGATTTTTTGTTGACACATCCTTTTTCATGTTTTCAATTGAGCCCAGTCAGGTCTGATTCATTCTTATTGGAAAGGAATATAGGTAAAAATCACTCACAAAAAAACGAACTATAATAGCTGTTCTGCGGTTTCACTGACTAATGAGAAATGAATTGGAGAGAGATAATTTCAGGATGTAAAATAAATCATTGAACTAATCGGTTAATGAGCTTCCAGTGAGCTATGGGCTTTTGTCACCACCCGCAAAGATTTATGACCTTTTCTATCAGTTGTTCTGATTTCCTGTAAGAACTCTCTCAATAATAAAGCATCTGGAAGATTAATTAGCCCTGATCATTTGGATTTAATTTAGCAATTTCAAAAATATTTCAGGTGAGATACCTGGAAAGATGGACAAAATATTTGCACATAGCTGCACAAGCTTCACCAAAATCTACTGAAAAAATTGAGGATGTGAATGAGGGCCTATCTCTCAATTTTCAATTGTCACTTAGTTATTATGTTTTCCACCTTATGACAGAAAACAAAGTAAATTCACGCCTTTGGATCTTCTATGAGTTTACCCTGAACTAGGAAAATTATCCTCACAATTTAAGTTTCAGTGTTGCATGGTTTTCTCTTAAAAAAAAATACCTCAGGGAAATTCAGCCAAAAAAATATTTAGTTGGACTGAATTCGCTGGGATTAGTCTAACTGTGAAATTAGTTATGTAAAAGACGTCTGAGATTGCTTGCTGATAGGCCAGAGCCACACTTTCCCAAAACCTGTACATTTATTGTGCAAGCTCATCATTACCAACTCAGGCGCAGAATTTTTCTTGCAATTGCAAATGTAGCTGTTTCATCTGCCAGTGATGTGATTGCTATCAGGGAAAGTTTCAGTTTCAACAACAAAGAATGCAGAGGTGCTAGAGATTGCCAGGGCATTGATTCAAAGCCAGCTGAGGTCAATGCAATATTAAAATTGTTAATCACGGGCCTTTTCAGGTTTAAACTTATCTGGTAAATAAAATAACCTTTATCTGGTGCATTACATAAGAATGAAGTATTTGGAATTGAAGCGCAAGAAAATAAAAATTAAAATGCAATCGTGTTTTTCCTCTGAGAAAAGTCATTTTGCAAGCACTGTTGAGCCATTCTGCGAAATGATTCTGGCATATAATGAACAAAATCGAATTTTGTTCTAACAAGATTATTCTGTGCATAAAAGAAATTTTGGATAAGGTGGCTTACTCCTTGAAGCTTTCATGGAAGAGAGGTGCAGCTAAACAGAAAAGAAGCTATGTTCTGATGGATAAAATTTTATTTAAAAATTGTAAGAAACTGAAAAGGAAAACTGGTTAGGACATGTCACTTTGCCTCAGACTCTCAAATGAAGTCCCACCCCCCTTTTCTGTTGAATTTATCGAGATGAACTGAGTTTTCATCAACGAAGCTGAGACCAGAAATCAGTCAAACTTTTTTGAGTCAACTCCTCCTCTTTAGCTAGGATAGTACTGCTGTCAAAAACTTCAAGATTTCTGATTGATCTATGATATAATTTAGGCAAAGATTTTGTTTTAAAAAAAAGGCAAGTTGAAAGCCACAACCATTGCGAGGTACCACAAACTTCAGTTACCAACCCAACGGCAAGGCAAAGCAAAGCATAACTCTTCCGCACATGAACAGTAATGGTTCCGTTTTATCACAGAGAAATGATTAGTATGCACGGGCATACCTTAAATACGACAAAATTTTTTAAAATTAATTGACTAGAGTCTTGGATTATTAGATTGACGCTATGACTCAGTAAAATTTATGAACATAAAATCTGCGCTGAAAATTGGCTGGCATCATGAGAATTTTCAAATTTAAAGATAAGTAGAAATAGAGGTATAAAAAGAACCGCGGAAACACTTGTGAATTGCGGGTGGCATTAAAAAATTTATGTCAGTCGAGATGTGCATTCTAATGTAAACAACGCGAAGTGGGTGAATGTACTGATGGAGGGCACGGGCGACTAGAAGCTGTTTGCTTCATCTTAAGGAACGAAAAGTTTCTCCTGCACTTCACTTGATTAGATTAATTCCGTGCATAGTTTTCTCCGACTAATTAATTTTTTCCAACAGTCTCCGACTGCCAACAGTCAATGTTAAACGTCTCAGCTAGAAGTTACTCGAACTCTGCTACTACTCGAATCTCGTTCTCAGGAACTCTCGATCTCGACCCTGCTGCCTGGTTTCATCAGCCACCAACCAGCAAACAGCTACCCCAAACACCATTAACCGCAAACACCGCACAGCAAAACAGCTTTGCACAGGCTGCCTGGGTGCAACATTAAAAAATGCATTAGTTTCTGGGCAAATCAACTTGGAAGATGAGTAACTGAAAGGGCTTGTCATCCTTAAAGTGAGAATAGTTTATGTTATGCTCATAAAAATGCTGACATGTAGTCTACATATTCATGCTAGATTTTAACACTCAATTAGCTCTTCCTACACAAAAACTAACTAGATTCAACTCAAGTTTGAATTGAGTTACTGATCTGATGTACCCTATAGTCCTGAACTTTTTGAGGATGTCTTGGGAGAAATCTCAAAAAATTATAGTGCTACTAAAACCCTTTCTGAGCTCATGCAAAAACCATTTGAGTGGTATATTGAAGATTTGACAGGGCGACAAGTTTTTAGGGTTCCAAAATTTCCTGACTTTTCAATGTTTCTATCGGCATAATTTTTGATGAAAATACTTTTCACAAAAGGCACAAAGTCTTTTGAAATTCGAGAAATTCTAATTTGAGAACTAGGGGGCAAAACTACTTATTCTTGACGGTGTTTTTTTGCCTATGCTAAGTCATGGATGCAGTAGAAAATAACATAATGTCTTGGCCAGAAAAAGAATTTGAAGGTTCTGGAGTCAAATTCTCCAACTTTTCCAGGTTTTCAATGTTTTTTCAAGAACTTGTCATCCTGTTGGAGAAGTTAAAATTCCATTTCAGAATGGTTTCAATGTCTGAAGCGGGTCGAAATTGGGACAAAATTGCACAACTTGTCTTGTTTTCACATTAAAATTACAATTCCAATACTAATGTTGAAATGAAACTTAAAATAAGAGGAGACGCATAAGTTATCAGATAGCACAGTTACTGGTTTCAATATATAATTAAAAATAGAGATTCCTTTGTTCAGAAATTTTTGGGTTGCCTATTTTCCTCCCTCTCTTCATACTACAACCACACAGGGAGATGGAATTTAAGTCAAATCTTTTCTTGAAAATGATATGATGGATGAAGGGGGATGTGTAATACCTCCTTCAGGTTAATATACATCAGAAGAGAGAAAACTTACAGCAAAGCCGAGCTTCTGCCAAAAAAACAATTCAGAGTGAATGATTTATAAAGTGATGGATGTTACTTAAATGAAAATATACAGGAAAAACTCTCGTATCTGAAGATAATGGAAAGTTGTATTGGACATACACTCATAGACGCACAAAATATACAATAACTGAGGTCGGCAACCAATATTACTGAAAAATTGCTACCAGAAATAAACGATAATAAATGATTGAAGATAAAAAATTAAAATTAAACTTTAGGGAAACACACTTGAAACAAAATGATGAAATTATACATTTTAAACTGAAATCGCTAAACTAACATAAGTGGTGCAAACAAACGGCTTGCAATATGGAAAAGACAAAAGCTGACGTACACATTTGTTGACACGCAGAGACAACAGCCAAAACTGTTAACATTTATACTTGAAGGACAAATGGAAACATGAGAATGGTAGAAACAAGCCTCCATTAAAATGTACACTGATTGACAGATATCAAATTTGGATTTAGAATGAGCCTTGTTCTTCCCATTCCTACGCTTACTTTTGTGTGTCATTGTCAAGGTACAAATTAATTATTTTTATACTGATATATTTAAAGATGTTAAATCATACACACTAAAAATCCACACATCTTTCTGTTGATGCTTTTCTCACTTCCACTGCAAAGGAAGCTCGGTCACAAATTTAAATAAATAAGAGAGTTTTGTCTTCACAATCACGACTTTTTTATCTTCATTTCAGCTGTCAAATTTGGCCAGAATATTTTACAAAAATATCCTCCGTTGGCGTATATGTTGTTATAGCTTTAGTCATATCTGTTTGCTTTTGTTGCATACATAGTACTTCTGATAAAATAAGTAATTTGTCAGCTCCTCATTTAGAGATAAGGTTTCATGTATGATTTAGTCCTTATAAAAAAAGATAAATTCTTCTGCGAAAGTTTCCTGAACTCTCACAGGACTTAATTTGCAATCATGCCTGATGGGAAACTAACCCCAAGAGAAAATTAGGCGTCTGTCAAAGAACAAAAAGGAGAAGAAAAAACTACTTCATGTAAGAAATTACCCTCCAACTCAAAGATTGAAGAGAAAAAATAATTCACAAAGCCTTGGAAGTTTACGATATTAGTTCAGACATAATATCACATCTTTTCTATCCGAAGTTCCTAGCTAACAATGGCAGCTTTGCTTAGCCATTGAAACGCTCTGATGTTACACACTAATGATGGCGATCAGTTACAAGAACTTAAGAGCAGGGAAAAAGTAATAGGTTTCCAACATGACAGGCTATCAACTAATGGTATATGTTTTAAAGCAAGAGGAAAGTAAAAGTAATTTAAATGAGTCTCCCAACGCACATCAGCAACTTGACTCGGATCTATGTCACTTGTGTTGAATGATTTAGCATTGAAATTACTAACAATTTAATCAGTGAGCAATGAAATAGATTTCAATACCTAAGATTTTTAACCTATCGAGCTTCTTCCAAGATTTGAACTGATGTTACCTATCTTGGAAAATGAGCCAGTGAAAGCCTCTGCCTAATAAGTGTCAAGACACAGAAAAAATCTAGGTGGGGAGTGACTCTTGGAAGTGTTGCAAAATGGGAATCGTTCGAGCAACTTTGATGAGTGAAACTCGATGAAAATAAATACTATCAGAGCACGTTTTTTTTAAATTGAAAAATAAAGAAGCCCTTAACTAACCAACTATGAAATTATTTGCTTATTTACACCTAGTCAATTAAATTCAACTTCTGAAGAAAATTTGACAAAAATTGGAAACTTCTCAGGCAAAATTCAAAACTGAAAGTTGAAAATGACTGTCTGAGATGGTAAAATTTGGATTGCCATAACCGAAGAAGAGTTGAGGAGTGGGATCGGTCCGGAATGGTTTTAACAACCAACAAGACCTGTGTCGTAGATTTACTATGAGCTAAAAATACAAATGGGGAAATGGAAATGAGGAAAGATGAGGCAAAGTGGGAGAGAATAAAAGGGGAAAAATACATTTAGTAATGGGAATGGGTGGGTAAAAATAACTACCTCTGAAAACAAAAAGCATCTTCAAGCAGGTTCAAATGCAGCTGTTTTTGGCCATGGTCTGTGCATGATATCTCCACAACAGTCAGTTCGATGAAAGTCAATCCTGCAAAAGATAACAATGTGGGATTAACAACCTCTCCGTCTTCTCTTGCAATGAGTGATAATTTATTGGAGAACAAAAGAAAATCAGGCGTGCATTTATGAAAGGCTGTGGTACAACTTGAAGTTATCTCTCACAATGAGTGTTAATTTCTTGGAAAATAAAAGAAAATTAGCTGTGGTATAGTTATCAGGACCCAGGGGTGCCGAAAGTTCCGTACCTTCTCCCAGACTCTACAGAAATGGATGAATTCTTTCCCCTGAAAACAATAAAACCATGCAAACAAAACCAACAAAAAGACCATGATGTGAAATCGAGCTTGAGGTTGAGAACTCTGTACTTTCCGCTGGACCAATTTTTCCTGACTTTAAAATACCCTGACGTTTCCTGGTATTCCTTGACTGGCAACCCTGTAAAAAGATCACTTAATTGCGGTCTCCTCTACAAATGGTGAAATTCCCTAATTATGTAGGATTTAAAAAATTTTCCGAGTTTTCTAGGTTTTCCATCCTGAAAGAGATAACGGAAAAAGAGGAAGGCCAAGAAAAAAAATTACATAGAAATAAAAGAAGAATAGGCAAAAAAGGTACTCACAATCGCCATTTAGGAGTGAGAGCGGGAGCGAGAGCGGCTGTGCTTGGGTGATTTAGAGCGAGATTTGCCGCGAGAACTCTTGCTGTCTGACGAGCGGGATCTGGAGCCACTGTGAGAGCGAGAATATCTCCTGCCTCGGGACCTGGACCTAGAACGGGAGCGGGAGTTTGAACGGCGCCTGCAAGCAGACCTCAATTTAAAGCAAGCCCTTTTCTCTCAATATGGAGGCTCTGGGGCGGTAGGCTTGGCGATTTCAAATGGATTATTTGGAGACATCTTTTTTTTCCTTAAGATGGATCGTGAAAATGCATCAATTTTACAGGCCAATTTTTGAGAGCAGCAAGCAAACACTAAAATGACATTTTTTCCTCTTTTGGATACAAATGTTAATCTGAAAATCCAAATCCAACAGCACTGATGAATCATTAGAGATTTTTCATCCAGTTGAGTTCAAATGGACGTATTTCTGCCAAACGGAACTACGTGCATTATGACTAGAGCCTTGTTACGCATGTGTTCTTATGGGTCTCAGAGCTCATGACTTAATGCACATAGTTCCGTTTGGCAGAAATACGTCCAAATATCAAAGAAGTTGGTTGTTGTTCAAATTGCTTTCTGCCTCCAATTAGACCGCGTTAAACAGAAAGGAACCATGCCACATCAGCTATTGCCAAATTTAACAGGGAGATTTCATTTGTCACGAGAGAACGTCTGCGCAGATTCCTTTGAAAATTTTAAGGAATTTGCTTCGTATTATGGAGAGAATTCACTGAAATTTGCACAGAAATCCGCACAACCATTTTCATGTAGAAAATTAAATTGCCCGATTAAATTTGGCAATAGCCGATGTGGCTTGGTTCCTTTCTGTTTAGCGCGGTCCAATTATCCATTCATATCGTACATTTAGAAAAAATCTAATTGATTTACCGCAAATTATTTAATCTCAAAAATCACCATCCCTACCTTGGGGCAGTATTTAGAAGCAGCACTGCAAGTCAATTGTGCCTTCAAAAATGCCTTAAAGCAGCTTGAAATGCTGTTTCTAAATACATCGCTATAAAAATGAGAAATGTTGGGACAGACTGGAAGTTAAATTGTTAATTACAATGTTGCCAAGCTAAGGACGGCTGTTACTTGCCTTAGCCAGTTTACTGGTTCTTACATATTACGTTTGGTGTGGACTATACCTTTACCTGCCACATTTGGAATACCAAAGCAGGATAACCTCAACCTAATACGTATACAGCAGAAACACTATTCCCCTGGGGACCACATCCAAGTATTATCATTTGCGGCTACATTTTATTTCCCTAACCAATTCCAGGATTGAGATTTAAACGAAAATCACAAATCCAGTGGTATACTAAGGCAACTTTCTTTCTTAAATTGTTACAGTTAGTAAACTCAGGCTTGGCAGGTAATGGTTTACGATGATAAATACAGACGTATATTTTGTTGGCATCAGCACCTCTCAATGGTGCCTTCTGAATGCATGCATCATTTTGTTAAAAGGTGCTAGTTTGGAGTTGATCAGGAAATGATTTCAGATTTAAAATGTGATGAACGAGCCAGAAGTAGGCTTACAAAGTTTCCTATGTAAGGGGAAGGAGGCAACAAGAAGGGGAACCTTCATAGGATAATTACCTTCTTCCTCGGCGATGTCTGTAGGGAGATGATGGTCTTCCATAGCGAGCCATTTGAACACGGAGTTCCCTGCCATCCAAAAGTCTTCCGTCCATTGCATCGAGTGCGTCTTCAGCATCTCTTTTGTCGTAGAATCTGTTGAATGAAAATGATTATTGAAACTATGTAGAGGGAATACGGTAAGTTAGCAGAAATTCACAATCTCAGCAGAGGCGCTGCCAGTGTAAGCTGCTATTCGGCACATGAACACATTGTAGAGACTTCAGAGGATTTGAGGAAGTCATTGATCCTAAAATTGGCAGATGTCGACTTGTGCCATTTTTACAAATAGTACAATATACAGCACAATCCACCAGTAAAATCACTAAGATTGCATGTGGAAGTGTGTGTGGAATGTGTTGTAGTGAGTGCAATTGGAAGTTTCATCATGAAATTATAGTAGAACTGCTGAGAAATTACTCTTCTGTCTCTTGAATTGAGTTGAGAAGAGAGAAAAATTCATATTGGGTGGGAACTTCAGATAAGTATCTAGCTACCAACCTGACGAATGCAAAGCCTCTGCTTTCGCGAGAATATCTATCACGAGGTATGTAGATGTCACCAACTTCTCCACATCTTTCGAACACTCTGCGTAAATCTTCAGGAGTTGTGCGGTAGGTCAAATTGTCCACTTTGAGAGAGACCATTCCCTCAATACGAGGAGGAGGTCTTCCGTAACTCATGATGACGCAGTGTAAATTATCCTGTAAAGGAGGAAAATAAAATCCAATTTAATGAAAATTTTTGGAGGCAAGTACTTGAAACCGAAGAAATTTTGATCAAGATGCAAAAATATACTTCAAATACATACCTTGGGGAAAAAAACAAATAACTCTTGCTAACCAGCAGTGATTCATCTGAAATTGGATATGAGTATCTCTCACATATGATACTTAATATGGATCAAATCCTAATATGCAGTGATGAAACATGTCCTCTAAGATGGTCTCAATAGGCTTTAAAAGAAGGATCCAAATCAGTCATTAGTGAGTATTCTATAGCGCCCACCCTACAAGTTGATCTGTGAATCACTTTCAGAAACTTTGTTTCTGTCAAGTCATATTTGATCTAAACCAAAAACAGGATTACTCGTAGAGAGGAGATATTCAAACTAAAATATATCCACCTGATTTGATGAATGTAATTTCCCAACATTGTCAAACACAGCTACACTTCACATTGAGCTACGACCACTAAAAAGCTGACTTGAGATGACTCAGCATGCCGGATGACTGGGCGGGCCATCACGATACAACAAAGAACTTGCCTTTATGATTAACCTTACAAATTCTAAAGCTATGGAAACTGAGACAGAGCTTCCATGAAATGATACAGCAGTGCTAGAATTAGTATGTATCCTTGAGTCGAACAAAAATCAAAAATTCTATCACTGCTTAGACTGGACTTTGGCATCAGTCTGTGATGCGCAACAGGGACATGGTAAAATCCTCCATTATACCGGTAGAGGACAGTCCAAGACATACTCTTCAGAGACTGGAAGAGTATAGTATAAACATATACTTGCTAAAGTGATGGGGGCTGGAATAGCAAGAGGCAAGGCAGAAAAGAAAGGATTACGCAGGGCGAGAGGCTCGACCAAAAGGAGAGGGTACAATGATGCGCCCTCGGAGACTATCATGCAAAAGTTTCACAATGGAAGGAAGTAGGGCCTTAGGAGAAGGGGAATAGTTACGAACCAATCAGTAAGTGTAACTTAACTGCGGACGGGCATGATAATTTTAGGTAAAAGAAGGTAGGACACGCGGAACTCCGCCATTTTAAGTGACGCGGATCCATAGAAACACAAGGAAATCTGAGCTAATATCGCAAAGGAGCGAATTGCTTAATGGATAGGAAGCTTAAAAGTGCAGTGGGCTGAAGGGACAGTACCGGATTTTCATAAAATAAGAAAGAAATGTGATAAAATAAAAAGAAATACGGCTTACCTCGAAGAGACACTAAATTTACCACCACAACAAAATTTTACTGGTTCTCACGAGTGAAATCAGCAGCCACTTTCAATTATGTCTAAAAAAGAAAACATAAATTCCCATTGGAATCCCGGTAACATAATTGAAATTTAATTCAATATTTATTGAAACATTCTTAATCCTTTTAACTCCTTGTGCCGTGAAAATAAAGCCAGAATTTTTTTTATGAATCATTGCGAAACAAAGTTGAGGGAGAATTTTGATGAAATTATTTGGAATTCTCGGTCTCCGTGCTAAATTACACTGAGGATGCTTTTGTCATTACAAGTACGGCAAACTTGCCGATTGTCCGATTTGTTTACGTTTTCAGAAATTGGTGTTGATAACACTTTTTCTTATCTTTTTTACCTTGTTTTAAATATGTTTATAAAATTTAATGTCCAATAACTAATGCGTTTCATGAGCTAATAACGCTAGTGATGAATTTAAATGTTTAAAAAATCAGCCATGAATTGTAGAATCATCTTATACCTCTACTTCCTATGCATCATCTCACTTCTAGTTTCTCTTTGCTTGTTCCTAAATTCAAGCAAACACAGTTAGTATTAATTTACTTCTTGGTTTTACTTTTTGTTATCAATTGTCATGTCATTCACTGTGTTTCCCTGTCCTCTTAGTCAAACATTTAATGGGTAATGTATCAGATTTTGAACCAGTATTCCTTCAAACAAGCAAATTTTTCTCGGAGGAAAACCAGTACTCATATTGGGCAGCGATCCTGGGTTGTGACTACTAAGTTCTTGTCCCACCTTTACTCATGGAAGCAAATAAATTTATGATTGCAGAATTCTATCAAAGAATTTTTATTGTAACCAGACTCTTCCTTTGTAATTTTTCGCCAAGTGATGCTTGGCTCTTTCATTCGTAATTCTTTGAAATACAAAAGGAAATTTTGAAACACCCCTGTTGATACACATTTTTTTCAAATGTTGTCATTATAGCCTCTACATTCTGTGAGTACTTTGTACATCAGATGCTGATTTCAAAAAAAAAAAAAAAACTCTCAACATCAATGTTTAGGTCAATCAGTCATGTTCATTCAGTTCATGTTCAGCATTCTTGAAATTGAAGTAAGAAGGAAGTAAGTAAGGGAGTAAGTATGCACCGGATATTTTTACAAAATTGATATGGTGCTAAATTATTCTATGTTTCTCGTTGCCCAAACACACTTTGAGTGTCAATCTCTAAAATGCTATAGATCTTACCTAATTTTATCTGCTTTCAACTTGAAGGCCCAGAAGTTAGGCTCCAAAGAAAATTTTTCTTAAACATTAAGTGGACTGCGCCAAGTAGAAAGGAACCAAGCCACATCCGCTATTGCCAAATTTAATTTGGCAATTTCACGTTTTCATGAAAACGATCTTAAAAATTTTTTTTAAAAAATTTCAGTGAGTTTTCTGGAAATCACAAAGCGAAGTCATCAAAATTTTCGGAAGAATTGTACAAACGTTCTCTTTTTTTTAAAAAATTAAATTGCGCAGTTAAATTTGGCCATAGCTGATGTGGCTTGGTTCCTTTTTGCTAAACGCAAACCCAGTGTGATGTGGAAAATTGATTCTCTTATCTCATAATTCTCTTACAGATTATCAAAATGGGCATAAGAAGCAACCAGACTTTCTTGTGAGGAGGGATCCAGAAGCTGCTCATGAAAATGAAGTTTTCATTTTATCAAAAGCGAACATTGGCCAGTTTGTTTGGCACCATGTTTTAAACGCAAGCAGTTACTTTATACGGCACCGGATGTGGCAGATGGGAAGTCTCGATTTTGATGGAGTCTCCTATAAATTTTATGCTGGACCTGGCCTCATTCAGACCACCGCTCCAAAACAAATTGAACGTTTAATTTTAATTCTAAACGGCCGGACTGAATCAAAAGTTGCCTCTTCAAAACTTTGGCTAGACTACCTGTCAGTTTTTAAAAATCTTCAAAAAGTGGGAGTAGTACTATTGGGTAATGAAAATTGTGACAATAACTGGATTCTTCCGTACTTGGAATCAAACGGTGGGCCTGTAACGTTTGTGTTCCTGGTTTATGATAGCCCGTTGGTGAATAATCAAGATGTTTTCCAATGGCCACTTGGAGTAGCTGAGTAAGTGTTAGTTCTCACTTGCATTATGTTAAGAAATTTTCAAGATCAGCGGAACCGAAAGAAGGTTCACAATATGATAAGTGAGCCATGTGGCACTGCTTGCTAAACACACTCTCTACACTGATTGGTATTTGGCAGGGGTACCTATCAAGAGTTTTGGACAATCCAAAATTAAGAAACATGGTTAGAATGCTACAGCATGTCAACTGTGTCATCGAGAAAACACTGATGGCAATTTCTTACTCTGACATTCTATTCTTAAGATCAATTTGCCTCAAGAATCAAACCATTTTTTGAAAAAAATAATCAATGAAGCAAGTTCTTATTTCTTGGTAAAAAACAAAAGAAAAAAAGGAGAGGAAAAAAAAAGTTCTTGGCACGAACATTGATTTTTTGCTTAGGAAAGGACTCCTTACTCATTATTTAGCATAACTTTTTAAGCCATAACCCATGACATTTTGTTTTCATTGTTCAGTTACAGAGGATTTCCAAATGTTAACCCAAGTGATGTGGACATCATCTTGAAGAGACCATTCATTTGTAATTTCATGGGAACTGTTTATGAAGATTCCTCAAGAAAGTTTCTAATGGACATCCTACAGAGCAGTCCTCTAAACAGGAGCATTTATTTGAAAGGGCGTGATAAGTAAGTATTTAATTTGTATTAATTTTTTATTTTTTCCCCGAAAACTCTCAGCCTCAAATCTTAGCTACCAAAAGAAAAAAAAACCAAAATTATGAAATTTTTCAAGGTACTTTAGATCATTGAGAATGCATTCTCTAAATTAGTTCTTTCAAACTTGCATGAGAAATATCTATATTTTTTAACTTTATAAACTAATGCTTTTTTCAATCCCAATATTTCTTGATTTCAGGTGGACAGAGGGTGAATCTACAGAATCAATTAAAAATTATTTAAATGCTTTGAAAAACTCAGACTATACTCTCAATCCTGTCGGTTTGAATTCTGAATGCTATCGAATCTACGAGGCGATGTCTGTTGGCAGCACCCCTGTTATAGAAAACGTTGTGACTCCAGGGAGCTGCTCCCGAGGCAAAGATTCCCCGTTGAGGTTGCTCAAAAAATATAATGCTCCGGTAGTGTACGTCAATGATTGGAGTAACATCATGGATATAATTAGGGATCAATTAAACATCAGTCAGCAGGATTTAATGAACCAGCGAATTAGAATACTGAATTGGTACACAGAATTCAAACGGAAAATGAAGCATCAATTTCATAGAGTTGTAAAATCTAAGTTTGCAATTGCCAATAGTGCATTTATTTGAAAAGACTGAAATTGAATGTTTCGCCAATTTTTAAGTCTACAGTTAAGGAGCATTCATCCTCAAAGACACATTTATAAAAGAATTAATCCTTATAGGGAACCGAAAAGCAGAAATGTTCTTTCTGAGAGCTCAGAAATTTTTTTTTCTCTCCTAATTGCTGTTAAAGATGCGTTGTCAAACCCAACAATGCCAGACAGAAATTACCTGATAGCCATCAAGTGATGAGTAAAATGTTTTTTAACTCCTATGGATTTGCCAGATTGCCAAGGTAGCTGCCCTACAAATTACTCAACAACCCCTGAAGGTTAGAAATGTTTGCCATTTGCAAAGCTTTTGAATTAGTACTTTATTATTGTTAACATTTTATTTTTGATGTCATGCTGATGCATCGGTCAGCAATGTTGAGATGACATCAATGGCAGCCATTCTTGTTTGGTTTAACAATGTATCTTAGGTGCACTTTCTTGATGCTAACACAAAAGCACTATGCGAAGCTCTTCAATGCCCACTTTCCTGAATTTTAATCAATTGAAACCGGTAACTACTTAAGTAGGTTTGTTATGATGATCTTTTTTACTCTACATAATAAGTTGACTTTTACTTTATTCTTAATAGTTTACATTACAAAAATGAAGCTTCACTCCTCTTTTCCCAAATGAATTATGTGCCAAATTTTGAGAGACACTGTGACAATTGAAGTTTATCTCTTGTGGGTTGTGAAAAATCAGAAATTTTATCTAGTCCTCCTTCATGAATGTAATTTTGATCTGAAACAATGATTGCAATATTGATTTCGTACTTCAAATCAATCATTGTTATTATACTCAACAGTATTTTCTCTTTTAGTCAGTACTGTAACTAAATTATTTATTTTACTGTGATAAGCAGTCATTGAAGTTGACTGTCATTTTGTACGGAAAAATTGACTGCCTAAAACCTGCTTACAATAAAAAAGTTTCGACTAAAATGTCTATTGCCAGTTCTTGACCTAATTCCTCTCTTGTCAGTATGCCAGCAAATGAATTTTACTGTAAGCCAAAAAAGAAAAAAAAAACTTTGTGTTTTCTTAATTAACATATTATTTTAAACTTGTACAACAAAAACTTTACAAAATGTTCTAAAAAACCTTAACCATAAATCAAAACAGAATACTGGAGAACAAAAATTGAGAAGTGCTCTATTATAGACAGTGTTAAGTTTTGCATTATTAATGATGATACTTAAGGATTTTCTTTCGAGCTGCAAGTACATGTAAAAAAAACGCTTCTCATGTCACATTCATTTGATTTAGAACATTTCAATTTTTTTAGTGATGGAAACTTTTCAATTCTACAAGAATTAGTTTCCATCTTTTTAGGAAATGCAAAAATGTACGATGTTATACATCTAAAAGTAACGTACTTCAATAAGGACCAAGAAAAAGGAATTTTCATTCCTGGACTCTTGGACCCTTTGACTTCCGAACAATAAATTCTATTACAACTTTTCAATTTTTTTTGCGATTTCAAGATCGTGGCTTGAATATTAAAAATGCAGAAAGTAAAACAAATGTTTCAAGTCTTCATGAAATAAATTATGTCAACAAGAGGCTTTGAAATAAAAACAAAGGTTATGTTTTCTCACATATGATTCTGTTCCTCCGCTGTTTCAAATTTAAAATCAGCACTTTCCAGCAGTTCTGCTTCAATGTTGCTTAAAGTCCATGAATGCTCACAGATCTCAAGGGCTTCCCACTCAGCTTTGAAAGCTGCTTTGGGATCCAGGGGCATAGCCATTGCAGCTCCTGACATTTGGTCTTGGGTAATTTTTGATTGGTCGGCAGCTGTCATGCAGAGAAAGAAAAAACAATTCAACAATAAGAATTTTTTACTGATAACAGATACAATGTTTATTGTAGGGTCAAGAGAGAGTAAACTTTGACCTTGTAGGCATACTGCCCGGTTATGATTCCTAAAAGGGTTTTAGAAACGTTACAACAGTGTTACCGCAACTTTTTCGTCAACCATTACTAGGCATGATTACATGAGCATACAGATGAAATGTTTTTAAAGATCATTTTGAAATAACAATTCATTTTAATGGGCCCTTGAACAAGGTATGAAATAAAGCACTTCGTAAAAAGTTTTCGCACTGAAATTTTACAGGAAAATGAATCACACAACGAGAAGTCTGGAGATCGACTCCCAAAAAAGATATACATTTTTATGAGTTACAATGGAAAAAATACGAATGACATAAATTGTATAATCTAACTTCCGCTTGAGCTTTGTTAAAAATACTAGTTAATATCTCGTTCAAAGGTTGATTTCCAAACTTCCAGCTTTGTGGATTGCTTTCTAAAAAGACTTAGAATAGAGGACGTGTGCAGTTTTTCTTTAGTTCAAATCTCATCTAGTGGTCCATCACATTCAATTAGTCATCACTGAAGAGATTTTCGACACTCTACATTGTATGCGACATGACAAAATTGATGTTTGAAAGAGAAAAGGCGATTTGAAAATATCAAAAGCCACACTAGCAACTGCAAGCAAAGTTCTCTTTGCCCTGATAGTAATTTTTGAAAATTTCCTATGAAATTGTGAAAATTTTAATTTTTAAGTGCTAGGGTCAGAGGACCCCACTAGATACTGGACCTCATGTAGACCTTTTGAAATTTCAGGTTGAAAAAAAGGGTTTAAAGTTAACCGATCATGAATATAGGATTTCCTTATTTGGCTGATTCTAGAAGACGTCTGATGCAATTTTTAGGATTTTTGGTGAAATTTGTTAACAACGCCGAAAAACCAAATTTCACTAGAAACCGCTATATAAATTGTATCAAACTTTCTTTAGAATCAGCTGAATGATGGGGAAATTTTACTTTCGTGATTGGTCAACTTTGAATCTTTGTTTAGATCTGACAGTTCAAAGAGTCCGCAGGGGGTCCACTGACTCTATACCCCTCCCATTTGCAAATACAGGGTGCCTCTTTTATGTTCACAAGTTTTGCTGTGAATAAACTATTGAGTGCCAGGGACAAGAGGTTATTGAAGTAATCTACAAAAGGGCGAGGGAGAGCTTAGGATTAGTTCCTCTCATCATTCAAGGAAAAGAGAGAAAAAATGTAAGACTCACCATTATTTTCTCCTAATACTAGAGCGTAGATACTTCTGAGACCAAAGACATTCAGAAAATACCAAGAAGCAGAGGATACCCAGGCTGCATCCAGAGATACTAATTCCACTCCTCTTTGCAACATAGGTTTGAATCGAAGAGTTAGAGGGAATGGTACCTTGGCTGAAAAAAAAAATTAGAAATTTTGTCATGAGCATAGCAAATGTTTCAACAAGAAATGTATGATAAAATGGAAATTGAATCAAATTTAACACAGAAAGTATAAACAGTTATAGACTTTCCCTTGCTTTTACATCTAAATTGAGATTTGATGCATACACCCCTAAAATTGGACCTGTATTTTTTAGAAAATAGTAAAACCAGGAAAAAGCTGTTCCTCAGCAGGACAGCATTGCCCAGTCTGAGGCCTCAATTGTTGAAAATGCACTTAATGTGTGTCATCAGTTATTTCCAAAAAATATAGGCCAAGCAAAAAAAAAAAACTCCTTGCTCCATTTTCTTGAGGAATTGATGTTTAAATCCCCCCATTTTTTAAACAGCCTTCCAGGTCTATTCCTGCGGTCAATCTAATAATCTTCTTACATCCAACCCCAGGTGACCCTTGCTCAAGACCTTCAAACTCAGGTCACCTGGCCGGAAATCAAACCTAGTATCCCCTGATCATGGGGCTAGCACCAGAACCCATACACTGATTTTTTTCTTTTTTTTCTTTATTAATAAAGTAGATGACTACAGAAAAGTATTAAACCTAATTATGCTAGTTTTAAAGAGCTTGATGCAAAAACGGCTTTTTTCGCCCCCCCCTCTGGAAGTTCTTCAGACTTTGTCTATTGATTACTCATACTTGAGCGCTTCTTTTCCCAAATTTTCAGACCCCCAAAAAATTTTGGGGGGGAGCTAGGGGGAGTGGAAGTCAAAACCTGTGAACCTCAATATCTCTTGAACAAAGAAAGATGTCGAGGTCCGGTTTGGACGAAAAATCGTTTAAAATTGCATACTTTAAGATTCTAAAGGTCGAAATCCCGATATCACATTTTTAAGTCAACATCTGTGCTTTTTTCCAGTTTTTAGGTCTAGAAAATTTCTTTTAAACGAAGAATTTACAAAGATCTCAATTTTTTATTTGAACCAAAACCAGTTTTTTAAATTGTTCGTCTTTTCCCGCATCCAACGAGTGGTCCATTAAGCTGGGGAACTAAACGGTTCCGGAGTTATGATCGATTGAAGTTTCCGCTCAACGCGCGCCGACCGATTTTCGCGCGCTATAAAGTCGGATTTGACTGTTATTAGATCAGATTGAATGTTCAAACTGAGCAAAATGCTTCATTAGGGAATCTTGAGGGTCGCTGAGTTCAGGAATTACCGATACTTCCAAAAAATTCACGTTTTTAAAATTGCAGCTTCGGACAGGACCACTGAGCGGCCGGTCGGCGCTCAGTGGGCCTCTAAAATAGCGCTACGGAGCTGTAATTTTAAAAACGTGAATTTTTTGGAAGTATCGGTAATTCCTGAACTCAGCGACCCTCAAGATTCCCTAATAAAGCATTTTGCTCAGTTTGAACATTCAATCTGATCTAATAACAGTCAAATCCGACTTTTTTGCGCGCAAAAATCGGTCGGCGCGCGTTGAGCGGAAACTTCAATCGATCATAACTCCGGAACCGTTTGGTTCCCCAGCTTAATGGACCACTCGTTGGGTGCGGGAAAAGACGAACAATTGAAAAAACTGGTTTTGGTTCAAATAAAAAATTGAGATCTTTGTAAATTCTTCGTTTAAAAGAAATTTTCTAGACCTAAAAACTGTAAAAAAGCACATATGTTGACTTAAAAATGTGATATCGGGATTTCGACCTTTAGAATCTTAAAGTATGCAATTTTAAACGATTTTTCGTTCAAACCGGACCTCGACATCTTTCTTTGTTCAAGAGATATTGAGGTTCACAGGTTTTGACTTCCACTCCCCCTAGCTCCCCCCCAAAATTTTTTGGGGGTCTGAAAATTTGGGAAAAGAAGCGCTCAAGTATGAGTAATCAATAGACAAAGTCTGAAGAACTTCCAGAGGGGGGGCGAAAAAAGCCGTTTTTGCATCAAGCTCTTTAATACACTGTAGAAGGTCGATTTGATTGCCAAAGATTGACTGACAAAGGCTGTTGGAATTAATAAAAAAACTTACTTGTGACAAAACCGGAGAACATCCAATTGATCCAGCCTCCTATGATGATCATGGGCAAGACATTAGTCACATTCCCTTTCAGCATATCAACCAGCATACTTGGATCTGTCATAGGGTTCTGCGCTGGAGCTGCTCTAGTTTGAGTTTTGAAGTAACCTGAAAAAAAAATTAAAAAGATATTCATAAAGAATAGAAGACACAGATAAAGCTTTTCTTTCAAAAATAGCACAAAATGATTACTTATTAGACACCACAAGAGGCAATGAAAATGTTTTGCTTTATGTTGAAATACTATTACTACAGCTCAAAATATTTAATTATAATGCATCGTATCAAAAATTCGACAGTTTATAGAGCGCAATCATGATTCTGAGAATTATATTGTAAATTAGCAGCTGAATGAAATTTGCAAATCGGAAAAAAATATTTGAAACAATTTTAATCAGCATGTTGTGTTGACCTTCTCGCGAAAATCTAGTGCGTTCCAAAATTTTGGAGGTCTAGAACTGTTTGCACCCCTACGTTTTAACCCGGCATTTTTGATAGCTTACTGGAAATAAATGGAACACCCTTTAAAGAGGGAAAGCACATTCCAACAAGCTGTACTGCATTTAACAGAATCATAAAATATTAAAGTAATTTCTCACCTGTCTCTTCATTATTGAAGAAGTGTCTCCTCATGAGGAATGACTGTTTTGGTAGATACTTTCCATGTTCTCGTAAAGCTCTAGCTCTCAACATAACTTGGCTATAGACAGAAAATTATCAAATTAGGAACTCCCTTTGTTGTAATGAAAACTAATTTTTTTTTTTTGGTTATTATTATTATTCATTCAAGTGGCCTATTAGCTAATCCTGTTTCGTTACGAAATCCAGTTTTTTTTTTTAATTTTTTCTTTTTTTCTAAAAACCAAAACTTAAGCAATTTTCACACCAATGGTCACAGGGAAATACTTATAAAGTACAGATATCATAGGATACTGCGATGGAACTTGCACAATTTCCCTGGAAATTGTAATGGGTCAGTTGTGTAGCAATTCTGCATCTTATCTGATGGCTTTACTAAAGGTAAAGTTTCATGAAAAACCAAAAAAGTCTTAAGAGAGTTTGAATAAATCCCTTAGAAAGGGAGAGAGAGCCAATTAAAACCCTACCAATCAGAGGGCGACAGGGGTGACGACGCAACTAGGCCATGATTGTGGCTTGTTCGAAACTTGTAATGACTCTTTTTGACATTTGTTAAAAAGGCTTAGAAATATCAGACTTATTCAGGGGACGGTTCTCCCATGCATGAAACATAAACTGACCATAAAAATGATCATAGAAGTGCTGGAACACCATAGACAGAATAGGTACGTTCCTTCGTGCCAGTGACGATCAGTAGAGAAGAGCTCATTCAATTACACTCAGAATTTGAATCCTTTCAATAGCAGGATACTTAAATTTGGCTCACAATTTGATTGAGCCTCATACTTGGCAAGTTTTAGCTTTCCTTGAAACAAATAAAATTGTAAAATTTTCATTGTTCTCCATGGAGACGCCTCCTTCCTAGGTTCATTAGTTGCATCTTTAGGAGGTTGCTAGGTTCCAGCAAGGTGTGGCATAACTTACATTTACACAAACTGGTTTGGAGACCCAAAATTGATCGATAAAAACTCTGAAATAAAGTAACTTTGACATTAAAGGGTGGTGCGGGCAAACAGTAACACATACCTGTCTTGAATCTGCGTGATTTCTGCTTTCTTCTGAGTTGTGATAAGAAGCGAGACATAGTGCCTCACAATTCCTACCAAGAAAGTAATGACTACGATGGGTAAAAATACCCAACAACGAATGTTGGGATCTAAAAGCAATTCAGCCATCCGTCAGTTGATGATTAGCTCTGGTTTGTTGAGGAACTGTTCATTCTCTTAGAAGTACCTACAAGTATGTAATTAGAAGGAAAATAAAACTATATGTATAACATAATGGAAATATACATAGCACGTAAAAAACTGAAGATAAAAGGCTAATTAATAAATTGATAACCGATCACACAATCAATTTCGATCGGCTCGCCCCGTAATCAATCAATATCAATATAAACACATAACCTCACAATTTTGGTACGGTTTTTGTTGTTAGTCGGTGGTATCACCCATCCATTAGCGCGCGCGGGAAACGGAGATTTTTTCAAATCTGTGGCAAAGTCCCAAAAACTATGACAGAGCGCAGGGGAGAATTTCATGAGCCGCCTTACGCCGCGCCGTCCGCGGAGCGGCGCGCTGAGCGTGCACTGGCGCCTACAAACCTAAGGGGATACTTCAAGCATTGCGCAATGCGTACATAGCGCCTACAAACCTAAGGGGATACTTCAAGCATTGCGCAATGCGTACATGGCGCTTACAAACCTAAGGGGATACTTCAAGCATTGCGCAATACGTGAAGTGTCCCTTTAGGTTTGCAGGCGCCAATGTGCGCTTCGAGCTGGCTGCACTCTGTACCGCAGCGTGTCATGAACTTGCCCACGATTAATAGGTCAGGTTGTTAAAATCTTTGCAATTAGCGACTAAAAAAACAATAGTTACGAAACTTTCGTGATCTTCCAGTCATGTTCCGACTTATTTCTTCCTAGTTCTTGAGTTCTGGACTATAGTGCGCCGCGGGCGGCGGCTCATGAAACTCTCCCCTGTGCTCAATCGCAAAAACCACGCGCAGAGGCAGGTTCATTCCTTTTTGCCTCAATCCCTGAAAATTTAGATAGCCTAGGGCATTGTTGTGTGTGTCATTCCTTGACGTCTAAGGACAATTAATAGGGACTAGATTTGACTCTTTTTATGGGGCCGCCCATAAAATACGTGACGCTAAATTTCGGATTATTCGCAACCCCCCCTCCCCCGTCCCTCATTTCGCTTGTGTGCCGCGAGTCCATTTCCCTTAACTCGTAAAGAAAACAGCGTAACACATTCCATGACCCCCGGCTTTCTTCAACGTTACGTATTTCATGAAAGAAATTAGAAAAAAAAATCACTACTGACCATAGACAACGAGAGAACTTGTGATTGTTTCACTTTGTTGTTATCTAATCTAAAGAGTAATGAAAAGGTGGTGAAAGTGAAATTACCAACCTACGTTTATAACTCGTATTGCGACCTTCCTGCGAATCTCCTGCCACATTTTACTATCCAAAGAGGGACTGATTATCGTTCTTGCTCAACATATTGTTTGTTTTTCTTCGTTTTTTGAGGATATGTTCCCTAGAAATTTCGTGCAAAAAAAGTTGAGACTCATTATCACGAAAGGATGAAAAACGAGTGAAAAATTTCAAACCGAAAAATTTACTGTATGAGAGGTCCGTGATTTGGTATTTCCGCCACCGCTGTAGTTATTTAGCATCGCGCCGGCGCGGCGCGCAGCGCAACATGCGCACTGCGCGTATTTCGGTGCGAGCAAGGAAAAACTAGAGCGCCTTCAAGTTTTTCATGCAACACGCGCGTCCATGGAGCACGAATAGTCGCATCCAGGCGCCGTGATGAACTTGGTCTCCTTCCGCGCATTCATCGATTGCGGAACGAGGGGGAACGGAGAATAATTTGATAATGAAGGTGAAACTACCAAACCACGTAGGTATCTGGAATCGCGACGTTACATAACTCCTGTCAAATTTTACTGAAAAATTTTACTAAAAAAAATTAAATTAAAAAACTTAAATTCAAAATTTCGTGATTTTCCCGTTGAAAAATGCTACTTGGGTAGCCTAACTAACAGCAACCGGCGGGAGACCCTATAAAGTCCATCATTTTCCCCCATAGTGCATAACAACCACCGCGCTTCAACTAATAGGATTGCTCCGTTTTCCCTATGTCTATTGCTTTGTCCATCAATTGCAATAATCATCCTGCTGACGGGGCTTTCTTTCTGTTGCCGTAGCCGAGTAGCGGCCCCAAAAAAGGGGTGGTAAGGGGGAGGCAAATAAAGTGATCGCTCTTCCCGTTCATTCAGTGGAGTGGCATGCTTTGCGATAAATCGATAGATCTGCCATTCGAACCTAAAGAAAAGGATCGATAGACAGGGTGTTCGCAACGAACACCTTGATAACCGATCCTTAGCCATAGCTTCAATGGGAGAAATTTATATAATCGATCATTCACGCCTCGCCACTGCGTTTGTTGCAAAACCAGAAAAAGTGGGCATAAAGATGGTTTGGCCGTGCCAAGGAAAAACGTCGTATGATCATTCGAGAGTTGTCAGATTTCTTTCGATAAAATATTTATTTTTTAGGAAAGTTATAAATATTTTTCCTTGAAATTTTCAGGCGCTTAAGGTGAAATGGCGAACAAAATTATCTGAAGAAATGGAAGGAAAACACTTATAGGTTTACCAGGTAATTCGTGTTACATTAAAGGAATTTTGGCAACGCGTAAAGGTTCATACGGCGTTTTTCCTTAGCACGGCAGTATTTGACTTGTCTTTTGGTAGGTCTCGTTGCATTTTCCTGCTCAATAAGAATTAACAATGAAAACACGATTCTGCGTCTTATGGGACTGGCTCGTTTCCGACCTCTGACGTAAGGGCATATCTCAATATCCATGTGAGTCCTGTTTTACATATGAATACATGCTTTCTGGGGCTCATGCAAAATCGAGATGCGCCCTTACGTCAGAGGAGCGACAATTTGGCACTGACCGCGGAAAACGAGGGGCGTCCGACAGAGACAAATGACAGGTGGGAACTCTCACTTTCGCGGCTTACGCACCACGAAACATCTTAAATCACCTCCTTGTTGAATGCTGTATAACGTGATTTGGAAATTGTTTAACAAACAACGTGTGGTTTGATAAGCGGGTCGGGCAGGGAAAAAGACCTCAAAAAAGTGATAAAAAGTATTCAAAATTTTAAGTTTTATTTTGGGAAGTAGACTACGAAGTAGTTTTGGGTTCATTCCATTTGTTTAATTATTTTTGCGCTTAAATTTACCAAATTTTTTGGTTGAAAAAATTCAACTCCCCGAACCGAACCCGTTGAATCGAACCCGGATTACGTGTAGTTGATAATCCAATAATCCATCTCTCGTTTAGTAGTCACGCTGTTTTTATCGGCGCCTTCCTTGTATGAATAGTGGTAACTTTTGATAGAATCATATCAACTTATTCAAATTTTTATTGATATAAAGGTTGAGTTCAGATTGGGGGTCAAGATCAATTACCATTCAACAATAGACGGTAAATAACGTAAAAGCTCCCTGAACGCTGTTTTTCATTTTATTCTCCCTACCCGAAAAGAAGATGAAAAGAGGAACGAGGAGAAGAGGAAGAAAAAAGAGAAAGAAGAAGATGAAGAAACGCTCAAATGCAGCTTTCTACCATACCGACAGAGAATACTTTAACGTCATTTCAGTTCGCCTTCAATTTTTAGTGTAGGCAACACACGCTCCTATGTGATCGAATAGTGGTATCATCTTGAAATGGCATCGCTTCCTCGTAATTAAAGAAAACAGTTTTCTACCAAACCGGAAAATGTTACACTTTAACGCCATTTCAGTTCGCCTTCAATTTTTATTTTTTAGTACAGGTAACACATACTGTTGTTTTAGTTGTGTTCTTTTTTTCTCTTCTTCTGCCTCCTCTTTTTCTCCTTTTTTTCTTTCCTCTCCATCTTCGTTGTCCTCTTTTTCCTCATGAATTATTCTCCTTGTTTTCATTCTACTTCTTCCTTATCTTCTCCACTTTTCCTTTTTCCATCCCCTCTTCTTCTTCTTATTTTTCCTCCTCTTACCGTTCAGACCCTCCTCTCCACCCTCCTCTAGTTCTTCCTCCTTTTCTCCTACTTGGATTCTTCCCATGCAGATAGATGCTTTTACGTATGAGCTAAAGATAATACTTCGTAATTGCAAATTGTCGTTCTCTTCACGAAAGAGCGTAACTACATTTTAATGTTGCCAAATTTCCCCTCGCAAATTGCATTGGTACTAAGAATTTCTTGAGAATTTCTGATCGAAAATTTAACTGGTTTTCCTCTGATCTCGTGCAAAAATCAGACAAATTCTAGACAATAATTACACCGGTATATTACTATATCCTCGTAAAAAATTGAATTATTTGAGTCAATTTTAAAACCTTGGAATGAAGTTACGTGCCTCCGTCCGTAAAACTATACGAAATATGTCATGCAAATCTATATTGGAGATACGAAGTTTTTGCAATAGACGGGAGAATAGGCAAGGGTTCTTTGTTAGCGGCGACCTTGGGTCGGAGTGATGACTTTTCGGTGGTTAATGGTCCCCGAATTTCTCGGGTTCTCACGCGAGGTCCTTGAAGAGGAGCCATCCGAGAAAGCTCCGGCCCCCAAACCACGCATCTGCACGCGTGTTCCCACTCCAGTTACGCGGTTCTTACTCAGGGGACAGCACCGCGGTCGGGAGGTGAGGGACCTAGGTTCTTACGTTCTTACGCTCCGGGCCCTGGCAGCTCCCCCCTGCCAAAATCTTGGCGGCTATAATTAGCAGGCGTAGATCCGTCTGCTCGATGCAGATCCGCTTCAAACCTCGAAGTGTTTCGACCCGAGAAACAAGTTCGCTTTGTTGCTGTGTTCTGCTCCCGAGCTTTTTATTATTGTTATTATTAAATTGTGTGTGCGCATTCGGATATCCTGCAGATCGCCCCGGCCGGAACTAAAACTGAACGTTGAGTCTGGCTCTAAGGTAAAGCTCTACTTGCAACTCTTCCAGAGTCGCTGAAATTAGTTTTTCTTGGGAGGGATGTGAAGGGGGTCCTTTGTTTAGTGATGCCTCCGGTGTACGCAATAGAGGATATATCGACGGTGAAACTACCAAACCACGTATCTCGTTTGCGGTGTTTAAAAATCTACACTCTTATTTTATTTTTTTCAAGTAGACCAAATCAATATCATTCCTTGAAATTTTCACAGAATTATCTCCGCACGAAGAGGAAAAATCACAGAAATTTTCAATACTAGACGTTAAGTAGTGTTTCATTTAAAGTTGAACTTATTTTTATCGGGCTGCATCGGGAGAAAGGTAATTTTCATCAAGTAGTGTTTCATTTAAAAAATAAAGTATGACAGGAAGTTTGCGACATCGCAAACCGAGATACGTGGTTTGGTAGTTTCCCCGTCGATATGCGTTTTCTGCAAACTGCGCGTAGCACAGTGCAATGAACATTTTGGAATACAATTGTGATTTGATGTTTTACGATTGCTAATTTTTTACCATAAAATTGCAATATTTTTGCATAATTTGGTTGATGGATAAGGAGTTTAAACACAATGAGGAAGATGAGATTCGTGTGTTAGAAAGAAAGGCAATTTGCAATACAGTGAAAAAGCGTATTGCAATAAATTTCAATGAAGAGGGTCCCTTCAATCAATAGATAGGCAACATAGACAACACTCTAGTGCAGTAATAATAATTGTATCGTGTTACTACAATGTACTGCGCCACTTGAAACACGTTGCGAAAATACTGTTTCCCCGAAGACAATTGGGAGTGAATTCTGTTACACGTATCATTTAAAATTGTCAGTCACGGACTATAGTGAGAAAATAAAGCTAGTACCGTGATCTGGACAATGCAAGACACAATTATAGGCGGTCAAATTGATCACTATTGATTGATGCACAAACGGTGCGGTGTTTCCTGGCCTGCCTAAAAAAAATTGAGAGGAAAGCAAAATTAGCGCATTTCTCGGCTTCCTCCACGTTTTGGATTGGACAACGACACTAGAGGAAGCACTTTTTCCGGAAAGAATTTTATCGTTACTTTCATGATGTGAATATCGGATACCTTTTCTGTATGGAGGATAATGTGCGACTCAGTTCGAAATTGAAGGCGGAATGGCAATATATGTAACCTTCTCCCTTCATTCGTGGGCTTCCAGTAAGCTCTGTCGCTTCTGAGGATTTTGTCGAAGGATGCCACCATTTTATTACGATTATATTTTGGAGAGTTTGTGACGAGGGTCTGGCCTCCAATGGAAATGAAAATTTAGAATTGAGGTCGGTTCCGTGATGAAAATTTCTGATGGCTTTTCAATCTTTGGGTATCTTTCGCTTGAAGGACAAAATAGGAGGAAAATTTCCGTACGATCGAGGTTAGGTACCTGATTTATAGAGGACAATGCCTGGTTTGGCCTGGTACACGACTGTGTCGTTCTTCGAGAAAATCATTTTGAGAAGGGAATAATAATTTTTAAATAATTTTTTTTCTCATCACTGTTTGATCTGTTTCGCTTGAAAATGAAGAGCGCAATAGATTTAGGTCCCCTTCCTATTTTCCTAAAAAATATGCCTATTTGTTTGGAACCATTATAAACAGGCGCATTTGATTTGCGCATATTGATAGGTGATTATTCATATAATGGGCAAACGTTAAGCTATTTGTCGCGCGTGACCTTATGAATTCAAATGAAACACCATACGAGCCAATGGGAGAGTCATAAGTTTGTTACAGAATCGACTTTTGATGGTCAAATTGAAAATATCCTTTCAATCGTCATTTTCTCGGTCCAATAAAGAAAATACCCCTATTAAAAAAACACTGTGGAAGAAGTTATCCGCTGCGTTTAGTCTAAAACAAGCGTTAATGATGATACTTCCTCTGACACCGTCAGTGATGCAGGTGGAGCAACGCAACAAGCAACAAGTGATATTCATCAATTACTGTGATTAAATGGAAAAAAGAATGGTTAACGACTGTTTATGTATATGCTCCGTTCGCAAATCTGTTGGCAACATTGTTTTTTCACCATTTAAACCTATGGAAATTAATCGATGTTCCGATAAGAATCAATTACTTAACACAAGTTTAAATGGAGAGAATACGATTTCGCCAACTTAAGGTTAGTGACTTAACAGTTTCATCAGTGATGTAACTAGAGAGATAAAACCTAGGCGCTACCATCATTTTCAATCCGTATGAAGTTGGAGGGAAACACGGTGTACATGAATGCAACAAGGAACGTCCCCTGTGGAGTCGCTTTTATTGTTTGTTTTGGTCTGATTGAGTGAGCTGTTCATAATTTAAACGGGCGTTCAAAAGTTTTACATGGTCCCGTTTAGTGATCCACTCATAAAATGAAGTAGGATCATTTTATTTATTTACTTTTCTTTACTTAATTAATTAAAGAATATGAAACTGCCGGTTTCCCCATAGACGAGTTCTGGCGGATACGGCTCGGGTACAATGACTTCATAATTTTTGGTCTTGTGCGCGTTATTTCGGTGTTGGCAACGTGCCTACATGATGTAGTTTGATTGACAAGCTTATGCTTTGTGTCTGACTTTCTCGCAAAAGCGGAGCAACAGCCGAACTCTTTGCCTCAACCGTGAGTCATTTTTTTCAAAGGAACAAGGCTCGGACGAAATTGGGTTTCCAAGTGAGCCAAATAGACAGATTCAGTGACTATGTAGGTGCGTCAATCGATATTCGATATATGCGGTGGTTCCTCCCAGACTAAATTATATGTTTTAATATCGACAGTTTTCCCGCGCTTATATAAAACGACCAAAAATCGAATGAAGTAGCCACTAGATCATTATTCATTGCCGCAAAGTTTACTCTACGGCTATGGCTTTTTG
This sequence comes from Bemisia tabaci, assembly GCF_001854935.1. Lineage (NCBI taxonomy): Eukaryota > Metazoa > Arthropoda > Insecta > Hemiptera > Aleyrodidae > Bemisia > Bemisia tabaci. The sequence continues at coordinate 692,060 of NW_017552322.1, read as the reverse complement.
GGCTATCATTTGCCTTTAACTGGGATAGGATAAATTTCCTTGATTTTCATAAATCTTTTTTTCTGCTGAATATTTAGCTACTATTCCGATTGGACTTACACCTAAAAACTCACTACACCTAACCTACCTACACCTAACCCCTACCCGGACTATCTATATCAGACTGTATCGGAATGTTGTGTATGTTGCCTATCTTCCAATTGAAGGGGCACTTCCTATTGCAATTCGTTGCACTAAAATTGAAATAATTTGCGACTCTTCGTTGCATTGCAAATTGCCTACCTTTCTGACTTATTTATCTCATCTTGCTGATTGTTCAAACTCAGCATTTATTGACCAAATGATGTGAAGATATTGCAATTCCTTCACTTCATTCCGCAAATTTTATTATATCATTCGCATCGCACTGTACTTGGGTTCCTGCATCTAACACAGGGTCAAGTCACTCGTCAAGTAACCGGTTGGCTTCAGTCCAGACCAGACCCGACGGTAAAAAGGGGGGGGGGGCATCCTCTAAACGGCTTCAAATTCAAAATCAAGGGATTAAGAAAACCAACTATTAATTATCCTCCTAGCTCCGACACGAGCTACACGATTTTTCATGGAGATACGCGAATGGCACGAATTCCAACGCGGTAGCGCGAACAAAAAAAGCTCTGCTGGCATGGTGACTCTGTGCGAAGTTAGGAGGAAATCTTTCGCCGACGACAGCCTTCTCGAAAACGACCTCGAGTTAGCGAAGAGTTTCACAAGAGAGGGTGAGTTGCCATCGGTTCTCGAGCAAGGGAAAGGAGAAAAAGTCGCCCGAAAGGCAGCGGCTTAATTTGGATGCTATTTTCATTATTTGTTTGCCCTTGGTATTATAAACATGAAATTTGGCTCGGGACCAAAGCGATCACGTGATTACAACAAAGGAGATGCCAAATCATTCGCGCCGCGAAACGCTCGACGCAATGCGGAGAGTAACTTTGAGTGAACTCTTAAAGCGCTTCACTTGGACGGAACTTAACTACGGTGAAATCTAGCTGCTTGGAACCGAGCTAAAGACGAAAACCCGGTAAAATCGAAAATTTCTGTGCCCCTAGACACCGTCATAGGGGCCGATATAAGAAAAACTACGATTGAAAGGAATTCGTGACTCTCATCACGAAGGATATTGGTTCCAAAAAATTAAAATAAAAGATGAGATTTTGAAACACCGCAAAATCGACGAGACTATTTCGCTCAACTCCGTCCAATTATGAGGCGCAAAGTATTTAAATCCAACGATTTTGAGACCTGAGTGTGGTAGATGAAAACTGTCGGTAACTTTTTCTCGAAACTGAGTCTTCCGGAATTTCAAACTTAAAATTATCAAGTCTGAGAGTCATTAGTGAGACACACACTGGAAAAAAAAGCCACATTGGATCTAGAGTCCAGACTCTTAAAAACATCGACAAGAAAAAAAGGCTCTTGATTCAATCAGATTTAAGCTTGAATCAAGAACCAAGCCTCTTAATTTACGCAAATATCCTTTTGATTTAAGCTTAAATCTGATTGAATCAAGAGCCTTTTTTTTCTTGTCAATGTTTTTAAGAGTCTGGACTCTAGATACAATGGGTATTTTTTTCTAGTGCACATTTGCACTGGGTACTCAACGTGAAACTCGAATGAAAGCAAGGTGGGAGAAACCGAGGGTGTCGCACTGCCGCGATGGATGACGTCACAAATCGAATTTTTCAAAGTTCGATATCTCGATTGATATTGAACGTTGAAAGTTTCTGTTTGGACGGATCTTAATATTTTTAGGTGATCCACAAAAATCGAATATCGAAACACGATTCTGTGATCAGCGCAACTGATCCACTGCAAAATGCAGTCCAATTTTCCCTTTGTCTATCACTGTTGATAATCAGCTCGCAGATTGGTTCTTTTAGGAACGATAGCCAACAATACTTGTTTTTTATCGAAAATGTAGTGGAATTTCCGTTAAATTTCCGCGGCAAATCACGGTGCTGCGGAGCAAGATGGTGAACCGGGAGGGGGGGGGGCGGCTGGCTTTTCCGAAATTGAAAGAGAGGTAGCGAGCGACCCGTGCGCTCGCTATAACTTGGCGGAGAAGCAGGAGGAGCGAGCGGTGTTAGTGTTATCAACATCACTCGCGAAAATGCAAGCGCGCGGAGCGAACAATAAAGGGGCCTCGAATCGAATTAAATCGAAACTTTCAGTAATTTTCAATGCGAAAGCCCGCTCGGTGAAGCGGCGCGGTGCCGTGGTTTCGGCGGCCGGTCGCGGCCGTGGCATGGCGCTACCACCGCCGCTGCGTTGCCGGATTAACGCGAATTTCGTCGATTCATCGACGGAATTGAGCAAACACAGGGCGGCACACAAAGGATCGAGTCAATGGGAGAGGCCGGACATGATTGAAAAACTTTAAAATCGTATACCTGCATTAATATGAAATTTTGATGTTTTGAAAGTAGTTTTATTGGTTTTCTCGTGAAATTTTCTACACAAAACACCCCTTAAAATGAAAATTGTGACAAAAAATTCTACAATTTTTGTCACAAATTTAATGTCCGACTTTTTCCAAAGACTCGATCCACCGTGCGGCATGAAATTTATGGAAAAGCTATGAAATATTGGAAATTTCCGTGGAATATTTCCAGAAGTTTCACGGGTCAGGGAAACACTATAGACACCTGCTAATTCTCCATCAAAGCATACATCGACGGTGAAACTACCAAACCACGTATCTCGGTTTGCGACGTCGCAGACTTCCTGCCATACTTTATTTTTTAAATAGAAAACTACTCAACGTCAATTCGTGAAAACTTCCGTGATTTTTTCTCTTTGTGCGGAGAAAAATCTGTGAAAATTGTAAGGAATGATATTGATTGGATCTCTTTCAAACAAATAAAATGTGAGTGGAGATTTTTAAACACCGCAAACGAGATACGTGGTCTGGTAGTTTTACCGTCGACATATCCTGACTCATTCGTAAAAACACTCATATGTATACGGGAGCTGATCGTACACGCGTTGTTTCTAAACTGAGCCGGCAATTCTAGTTCCTATAAATGCAAAATGTAGTCCTGTTTTAAACGAACTTTTCAGGGGCTACGTATGCAATTCGCGCTTAAATTCAGGAAACCTTGATCTTTGGCACTCAATTGTCAATGGAAGCGGTCCCCATTGGACGGGCAATAACTCATGAGCCCTAGCATCCTGAGTGATCGACGAAAGCCAGGGCTCATGGATTTCCGGACAAACGCCCGTCCAGCAGAAACCGATTCAATTATAAATTTCTGAAACTTCCGGAAATATTGCGAGAGAAATTTCATGATTGTAAATTTTATGAAATTTTTATCACCCTGAGGAAGCATCGACGATACGCGCGGAAACAAATTCGTCGCCCTTCGCATATCCCTAGATAGAGGTCATAACAAGCTTGACATTTATGAGGATATTCGACATCGTTTTTTGACGGTTTATGACCGTTCACGGAAGGAGGAATCTTAATATTCTTGGTCCGTTGAGGCAGAGTTTTCAGTAAAGCCATTTTTGTCGAGGCGGGTCGGAGAATCGAATTTTAAGATTGCGACGGTTGGCACTCTCGGAACTGAGAAAAATGTTCCAATTGAACAAAAATTGCGGCAGAAATTCTTGTAAAATCAACCGGAAATGAGGGGCTTGGAGGATAAGGCGCATAAGTTGTGGACAACTGCGGACGGATTAATGAAATTAAGCAAGACAAAGACAAATAGTTTTCAGCGAGGGTGGCAGAGCTTCTCGCACCCCTGGTTTCAGCCGCCAGGTGCGCTTTCAGTGGCCGCGTCCAGGCTTCCTCATTGTCCTCGGAATCACATCCTGGGATCGGGAGAAAAAGGAAGCAATATTTATTGCTTGAGCGGTCACTTGGAGCCTGGCCGACTGCGGCCATGCAGAACGCTTCAATTCTCGGTCGGATTTTTAATCAACGGGCACAGGCGTGAGGCTTACGTGCGATCGAGTGTTGGACGTAGGAGTCGGCTAACACATGGTTCATTGACACATCATTGTCGGGATACCGCGCCGGGTCACCTAGTTTCCGGAGTCTTTAGACCGGCCGTCGGGATGTGCGCCCCCCTCCCCCTCCCCCCTTGCCCCCTGAATGCAGCCCTCCTCCCCGTCCGTCGATACTTCTGACCAAACTTCAACGTGCTGTATCATATATATAGTCAAAACAGTGCTCGAATTTCCCGGGACCAGTACCAAATTTCGGAAATTTTGAGATTTCCCTTAATTTTTCCGGAACTTTTGAAATTCCCGAAATTTTCCGGAGTCAAAACAGTAGTGCTCCAATTTCCCGGAACTAGTACCAAATTTCGGAAATTTTGAGATTTCCCTTAATTTTTCCGGAACTTTTGAAATTTCCGAAATTTTCCGGATCTTTTGAATTTTCCAGAGCTTTCTCGGAACTTTAGAAAAAATTTGAAAAGAATCCTGGAGTTTTAACGGTTATTCAGTTGGAGAAATTGGAATAAAAAAGTTCCGAATCCCGGAACTTTTGACGGACATGGAATGGAAGAACTGAGTTAAAACTTAGTATACGCCCGAGGATTGTGCAGGGTGTCTGCTAAAATAGACTGGCAAAAAATCAAAACTTTTACCGAACTTTCTCAGAACTCTTCCGAAAAATGGACGTATGCCTGCCAAACAGAACTGTGGACGAGTGGGTAAGATGGGGTGTTCCCATTCATTCTTACGGCCCCTGACTTCCCCGCTTGTCTCTGGTTCCGTTTAGCAGAATACGTCCAAATGTAGTACTTCCTCATCAGAAAAAACCTTATTTTGGCACATGGATCATGCTCCATGCAGCCAAGTCGTCTTCATGCTTCCTTTTAGCATGAATAGTCCGAATAACACTGTCGTGGTAAGAAAACCCGTAAAGGGATCGTATATACCCCCAGCGTTGGTACATTCCTCCCGATTAAATATGAATTTTCTGAAAAACTTAGATTCTTTGATACTCCTGGAGAAGTTTGCTCGCAATTTAATCTGGCGTGTCTGAAAATATCAAAAGAAAAGTATCCATAACCCTCCTCACAAATCAGTGCATTGAAAAAAAAGTTACAGGCCATATAGGCATACCGTCCGTTCCGGGCTCAGAGGCCAAAAGTTCCGGGTGCTGAAGCCGTAACTTCGATTGCTCCGGGTGCTACGCCCGGAACTTTCGGCCACTGAGTCCGGAACGCAGACGGTATGTCTATATAGACCATAAGTATGGCTTCTACGGTCGGAGTTTTTTTTCAATGCGGGAAATCTTGCAACGTTCGAATGTTATGCGGCGGTTTTCCTTAGCACGGTGGAACAGGTACCCGGACAGGGAGGGGGAAAGAAAGATGGGGGAGGAGTGCTATCATGAGCAGCCGTACGTCGCGGTGACGTGTGAGTGACTGATTGAATAAGGGCTGATCGGTAATGAGCGCATCCCAAATCGAATGCAAAGCCATCGGCTCACAATGGTCAACTCCGTTACTTCCGGTTTCCGCCGGGCGGGGGCCGCGGCCCCTGCGGATATGGATATCGGCGGCGGTGTCACATTGTGCGCTCGAAATGTTCCCACGCGCCACTGACACGGCGCCAGTCACCTAGACGGTGTTTGGGGAATGGACCGGTGGACAAGGTACATACATACATATAAGTCGCTTTACAGCACTCCCTCGCGCTCTACGACTCCTAACCTCCACTGCTCTCTTTCAAACCACAAATCTTGGGGGATTGAGCACCTTAACATTTCCGCTTCAATCCCTTCCCTCCAACCTTTCATTGGGCGCCCTCTGCGTCTTCTCCCAGGAGGAACCTAGTCAATGACCTTCTTCGGCAACCCGTCTCCTGCCTGTCTAGGAGAGGCAACTCCGAAATCAAACTCTGGCCCTCCAGGTTGGGGGTTAAATTGGGGCATCGGGCTGACTCCCCGATTCTCGGAAAAAATACACAATGTCAAAAAACCTAACCAAACTGCCTCGGTAACCATGGAAAAAAACGGACGGACAAGGTACAAATTTAATTTTAAAGCCATTAATTTCTCTCTCATATTAACTTGGAGGAAGGGATTCAGACTCTGAGGATTACAGTAAAATAATTAAGAAAAAAAGGAACAAAAAGTATTCTGTTACATGTTCCTTAACCAAAATTTCACGTAAAACAAGATTCGCGTAACGAGAATTACTGAAACTGGATCCTAACTGAGATATCTAGTGGGTGAAACTTATTATAAATTAATATTGTATTATAAATATAACATAAAAATTACATATATAGATTTCATGCACATAATTTATAATATTCTGATGATGGGGTAAACTTCGAAATGCATTAGTAACTAATTTTTATGTATCTCAATAAAATATACCTTTGGATGAATACTTTTATATTTTGAATCATGATTAATTTTGATTAGATTCAATTATTAATCGGTTATTGAATTTACGATTACCCGAAAATGCGATTGATTGGCTAATCAGAAAACTCTGATTATGCCGATGTGGCAACCATGGCCGGGCGAGTCCCCTCCGCCGAGGCGCCACGCGAAGTCAGGATTATACAGCCGTACTGAGGAAAAACGCCATAAGAACATTCGAATGTTGCCTAATTTCCTCTCAAAAGACATTTATTTTTTTAGGAAATTTATGAATCTTTTCATTGAAATTCCCAGAAACTTCGGCTTAAATCACGAACAAAATTCTCTAAAAAATTGGGTAAAAGAATGTCTACCAATTTTACAGAAAATTCTTGATTTGTCTCAGTGAAATTGGCAACGTGTGAAGGCTCATACGGCGTTTTTCCTCAGCACGGCAGATTATGCTATGGCCGACCCCGGTTAGTTACGCACCGTTTCAGATTCCATCGGTCCATCGCTCTTCGGACTTAACCCATGCCCGCACCTATTGATGAGCGGTGGATTGGCTGGTTTCAACGAGAATAAGTTTGACAGGGACGATGTATTCGAGAGAGCCCACTTTAACAATCTAAGCAAAGTAATTGGGTGAGGCAAAAGCTAAGTTCAGAATCGGAGGTCTCCACTAATTTTTGCTCTACGATGATTGTTGCACAATTTGTTGTGCGAAAAATTGCATCAAATTCGCCAGATGATGGTGGATGAATTTCGGTGTGAGATCTTTGACAGGCGAGTTTTTGCAAATTACGTTAGAATGGCCAAATCAATTGGACTTTATTTTGAAATTATGAACCACATTCCTGGATTATACATAAAACAATTGCTTGCATAGGGAAACTAATGGCACATATCGACGGTGAAACTACCAAACCACGTATCTCGGTTTGCGACGTCGCAAACTTCCTGTCATACTTTATTTTTTAAATGAAAAACTACTTAACGTCCAGTCTTGAAAATTTCTGTGATTTTTCCTCTTCGTGCGGAGAATATTCGGTGAAAATTTCAAGGAATGATATTGATTAGGTCTACTTCAAAAAAATAAAATGTGAGCGTAGATTTTTAAACACCGCAAACGAGATACGTGGTTTGGTAGTTTCACCGTCGATATGCTGTTTCTAAAATGAGCCAGAGATTGTAGTTCCTAATTATTGCAAAATTTAGTCTAATCTTTAAAACTCCTTGGTCATGAGTCATTATTATTACGCATGAGTTGAACAGCTTCGCTGGCGGTTAAGGATCCTAAAAAGCGGGCCCGTTAATGAGAATTAAGAGAAATATGGAATGACCAAAATTATTGCAATTTGTAAAGGCATCTTTGAAATCCCATCGAGAAGGGAAATGTGGCAATTTCCTTTCCATCCATAGATATCCCCGTTTGCAAACGGGGAGATGATGTCTGTCTAGAGGGAAACAGAACTTATCAGAACTACTCAAGACCCCAATTCACACAACCACTTAGAAGTTTTTTTTAACATCCTGTAGTTTTATCACGTTTGCTTTGTGCAATTTTTGCGCCTACAATGTTAATAAGAATGAACTCAAAACAAAATGTAGGCAACAAACAGGCACACACATCATTGTCAACAATGTATGGGGACTTTCACGTGGAAAAGTGCGCTGAAAGATCGTCAATTTGGCGAACATATAACTCAGCATGCGAGCCTTCTTAAGCCCGTGCTAATTGGAGCAATAACTCACAAGCAATTTGGCACAACGAGCGCCGATTTGAAAGTGAGGATAGGAAAGAACGAGCCCGTGAGCCTTCGTTTTTTCGTATATGCAACCCGGATATCCCTCAAGCGAGTTTAGTTGCATCCTGGGGTTGCCGAGTATTTCGCGTCACTTACCATACATGTTCAGTTTTTTAAACTAAGGTTCCCATCTCAGTAGCGTGGCGTGTATTGCGGTGAATCGATTGATCTGCCAGTTAAACCTATGGAAAAGGATCTACCATCGGGATTTTGGCAACCAACACCTTGATAATCGATTCTTTATTATACCTGAAAATGGAAAAATATTGATGGCTAATGATTCGCGTATGATGTGCTTTACGATGAATCAGCGGATCTGCCATTTAAACCTATGGAAAAGGATCTATCGTCGGGATGTTCGCAAAGAATGTACCTACCTTAATGATCGATTCGTTACCATAGCTTCAAATGAAACTAGGGTAGCGAGAAAGTGAAAATATCGATAATCGTTCGATTCACGCTTAGACACTGTCTCTATTTTTTTTGAACGGTCATATCTGAAATGAAGCTCACTACGAGAGCCGGAGTTACGTGGACGTCATCCCGTCAAGAATCGTTCGCAAAATATTGAAAATATTTTGGCAGAAATATATCTGGGAGTCATCGATGATTAATGTATTTTTGACGAGCCCCGAAACACCGTTGGCAGATGACGAGGAGTCTCCAAGCAATTAGTTCGTTCATAAATTCTTCATACACGTAAAAAAACTTTGGTTCTGAGAACTGAACATCAGTTCATATGGATAACTACTCTGTTTTCGGTCAAGACAACCAAAGTTTTCAGTCCTAAGCACCGAAGTTTCAGCTCAGCAGGCGGATTATTGAAATCAATAGACAACGTGATGAACAAAGAGAAAATGGAGCGAGCCTATTGATGAAAGTGGGTTTTGCAATGGACAAACAGGGTAAAGAATTTAAACATTCTGACAGATGGTTCTTCTTTAAAATTTCACGGAGAACACGATTCGCCTAACGGAAATAACCCATATTAATTCCAAACCAAGATAATGAAGTTTTTATTATGCGCTCCTAAGAAACCAAGAGTCTACCAGAACCAAACGGGGAACAGTGGCGAGGCGTGAATCATCGATTATCGATACTTCTCCACTTGAAGCTATGGTAAAGAATCGGGCAAGGAAGAGAGAATGGAGAAGGATGGAGAAGAAAGGCAAGGCGTGCGTTGCGATGTATCGATTTATCTGCCATCTAAACCTATGGTGAAGAATCGAGTATTAAGGTGTTCGTTGCAAGCGCCCTGTTTATCGATCCTTTTCCATAGGTTTAGATGGCAGCTAAATCGATATATCCCACACTGGAAAAAAAAACACATTGGATCTGGAGTCCAGACTCTTGAAAACATTGACAAGAAAAAGCACTCTTGATTCAATCAGATTTAAGCTTAAATCAAAAGGAAATCCGCTCAAATTAAGAGGATTGATTCTTGAGTTAAGCTTAAATCTGATTGAATGAAGAGTATTTTTTCTTGTCGATGTTTTTAAGAGTCTGGACTCTAGATCCAATGTGTTTTTTTTTCCAGTGCAAAGCACGCCACGCCCATTGTGAATAAGGGTAGGGGAAGTAAAAAGAAAATATAGTTTTGCAGTCTATTCAGTTTACTTCCGAACCATCGAAGATCGATGCATCAAAGTATCTCAAGCCGCTGAATGAGTTTATTCGCTGACCTGTCACAATGAAAGGGTATTGCCCCCGCTATCAGAGTGAGGTGGCACAGGGATAGCCCATTCGAATATTGTTTATAAGCCCGTTGCCAAATAATACCGAGCGGTCAAAAGGTGCCACAGCCGCTCTGTCGCCTTTAGCAAGAACCGCCGTTGTACATTAGATATCCGTTAGATGCTGCGCGCTTCTTAAAGCATAGCCACGCTCATGGACCCTGTCCAAAAAAACTCGGGCTTGCCACTTGGACCGAGAGGTAATTTAAATATCGAGATTCGATTTCTGCCACTTTGTAAGAAGGAACGTCACATGAGTGATAGAGCGTTGCCACATTTCCCTCGATTAGTTACTTCTTTTGCAAAGACTTAAATATGTACATTCTTCCTTGAAATTTTCTCTCACGCCAAATTAAATCGCGAAAAAAATTCTTTAAAAATTTGAGGGGAAAAATCATATTTAATCAGATGAAATTTGGCAACGCTTGGTTTTTCATACGTCGTTTTTCCTTACCGCGGCAGATTGGAGGATGGAGGCTCTACGAAAATTCGATGATAAATCACCGTGCGGATCTAAAGCGGTGTTGCCAAAATTAGCGTTTTTTGTAATGCACTGCCGCACATTCTTTAGGAGAGATCTATGGAGATAATTTAAATCATAACGATTCATTTTGATGTTTATTTCTTCAAATTTTTAATGTTAAGGGGTACTTACTTAGGCAAATTTTACGAGAAAACCGACGGAACCACTTTAAAAACCTCAACATGTCGTATTCACGGAGTAGCAAGCTTTAAAGTTCCTGCATTTTCTCCGACCCGTCCAATCGACTCGCTCCACTGTTTGCCGGATTAATTGAAGAAAAACGTCGTATGCGACGACCTCCACGGAAAAAAGGATTCTTGATAAGTTTGTCAAAAAATCGGATCCTGAGATTTTCTACGGAAAACAAACCTGAAAGTTTCACAACTGTTATATCTGGTGGATAGCTATGCACTAGCAACCAACTGATTGCGAGCTCAACAGAGTGGTTGCTCAAAGAGATAATTTTGTATTTAATTTGATGAAAAGTACATCAAATACATCATACTTCCAATAAAAATTGGCTCTTTCAGTGACCGTCAGTGATCCAAGCGGCCCAATTGAAAACTCTACCAGCATTAAAAGACGAGATCCGATGGACGCGCGAAGACAAGGTCGAAAAAACGCCCGTTTCAAAGATTTCATCCACGAATTTTTGAAAAAAAAGGAACAATTTCACGAACAATCCGGCAGCACCGCGCCTAAAAATCGCGGGCAATAAATCACCAGATTTGTCTTTCGCTGCACTACCATGCTGCGAAAAAACGCCACCCAGAATTTTCAGACTTTGCCAAACTTCCGATATAACACGATTTGTCAGGGAATTTTTTTTTAGAGAGCTGTTTCATTATCTATTGAGAGTTTATTTCGATTTCTGCTAAAAATGTATCTCCCTCTACCTCCCGTGAATGCCCGGGTCATTGCCGACTTTTGGCGGTTCTCATCAGCTGCATAACTTGCTGCCAACCTTAATATATATAAGATGATTTTTCTCGAAAATAGGTCGTGAAACTACGTAAATACGTCGTAAAAATGCGTTTTGGGAGTATTGCCATCTCTGCGCCCCTCTCTGATTGGTTCATCAGTTTTAGGCTATCATGCAGAGCTCTAAAGTTGACCCGATGTAAACAAACCCGACCCAGAGGAACACGTATTATCGGCTGAGAAATAAATGATAATCACACTTAAAGGTTCATTTTTTACAGAAATATCCATCGAAGTTCGATCCGAATTCAATTCTGAAATTAATCATGAAAAAGTTTCTATCACATCCAAAATCACGTCTAGAATTTTTTAGAACTTTATCGTTATCTTGTTTGTTTAAATTGGGCCAAAGTAGGAGCGGAGGGGCTGGGGTTTATTTACATTGGGCCGACTCTGGGGCTCCTCAGAGAGCGGCACACTTTTTCTGTAGTATAAGGATTGAGATGGCAATACTCTCCCGTATACAGGTACTCTAGGCGATTCTCTCTCCATCAAGGTATACTCTAAATCCGGATTTTTTGTTGCAGAAAAGAGGATCATGTACGCGATGCCACATACGAACGCTTTACAGCGGCAACTAGCCGACAGCATAGTGCGGATGGTGCCTTTGGACGACATCCGGATTCTCCTGGCCTGCGGGGCCAAAGTCAACGAGCCGGTGACCCAGGGGCTGCGACCCCTCCACTACGCCGTCTGGCAGCGCTACCCTGAGGCCGTCAGACTCCTCCTCATCCGCGGCGGTGACGTCAACGCCAGGGACGAGAGCGGCTACTCCGCTCTTCATCTCTCTGCAGAGCATGGGTGAGTTCTAACACTGGCTCTATGCAACTCAACAAACCAGTGATACCATTTCCCAGTGCTCCTATTTCCCGGAACTAGTTCCGAATTCTGGAATTTTCGAGATTTTCTTGAATTTTTCCTGGAACTTTAGGAATTCCCAAAATTTTCCGGATCTTTTGGATTCTCCGGAACTTTTTTGGAACTTTTCAAAACATCTAAAAGGAATCCCGGAACTTTTGACGGTCATGGAGTGGGAGAAATTGGAACAAAAAAGTTCCGAATTCCGGAACTTTTGACGGACATGAAATGGGTCGCAATTGCGCTTCGGTGACAGAATTGTGTTTTTATGGTTTACACTAATAGATTGGCAAAAAAACGGTGCATGACCATGTTTTACCGTGTTTCAAATAACCAGTGCTTTAGGCCCGGAACTTTTGGCCACTGAGCCCGAAACGCGAACGGTATATCTGCATAGCCCGTAAGTACGGCTTCCACGCCCGGAGTATTTTTCCAGGGTAAGTTTTTCGAGTTTTCCCTGACGTTTAACAGGAGCGGAGATTTTGAAACTCCGCAACCGAGTTACGCACTTTTCTACGTTACACCGTCGACTTGCGGTCTGTAAACATTGCCGAGATGCCGGGACCATCGGAATCGGTGGAAACGTAGTGCTGGGGGATCAGCTGGCCTGGTGTGTCCTCGACCTTGGCCGACCTACGTCACGGGAACCGGGAATCACGCACGGAACCGCGGCACCGCCACCGGCCACCGCCGGGACCGAGGTCTCAGTGACCCCAAACTCGTGTCAACAAATCGCATCGCAGCTTGTTGTAGTTGTAATTTCCGCGTCGCAACCCAACAACGCACCCGGCGTCGTCGCTCAAATCAAAATGAACATCGACGTTAAAATCAACATCAACAGCGCGCTACCGCGTGAGCGTTACGTTGCGGAGAAGAAGGCAATTACGTCCACCGAAAATGTTGTCACTCGTCGGCGCACAGTGGATAATAGAGATTAGTATAGAGTCTAGAACTTTTGGTTTTTACCGTTCCCTAGTTTTTCCTGATTTTTACGGGAAAATTCTCTGATAAAAACTCGTCGGCGCACAGTGGATCGAATCGACAATAGAGATCAGTATAGAGTCTAGAACTTTTGGTTTTTCCCGTTCCCTAGTTTTTCCTGATTTTTACGGAAAAATTCTCTGATAAAAACTTAGGATTCTCGCTCATACTCCTCTCTAGATTCTCTTAGCAAAAACAAGAGTTTGCTTCGAAATTTGCGGAAACATGTATCAACTTTTTTATCTTTTGCTCGATTCTTTGAAGCTGACAATGAGTCGAAGTCGACACGAATCATCAGTTTTACGAAAAATTTGATCTCAGAACGGAGAGAGAAGAAATTCTCGGTTTTCAGCAACAATTTTCGGACAAATTCGCTGATTTCCCCCGAAATTTTTCGTTTCCAGATGGAACTCGGTTTTTCCAGGTCCTTCATACATACACCATGGAGGTCGGACATGATAAGGCAACTTTAAAAGCTCATACCTTCGTCCGTGAAACGGAGGTTTGAAAGTGGCTCATTTAATTTGCTCGGTTGATTCCCTTCATAAAACACTCCTTAAAATTGAAAATGTGACGAAATAATCATAAAAATTCGAAGTTTCGGTCAAAAATCTCATGCCGATCTCCGCCGATGATTCTTTCCACTGTGCGACGGTGATGGCGATGTTCTCATCTCCGACCTAATACCGAACTTACAATGCTTACCAGGAACGCCGAGCATTCGCAGGTTGACAGATTTTCTCCGATGAAATATTCTTTTCCGAGAAAAAATTTACAAATTTTCCTCCATAATTTTGGAATAAGGGACCGTCCAAGTAGTATGTGTATGACATTTTGACCCCCATTTTATCCTTGTAGGGCATCCCTAAGACTGAATCAATGTTGCGCACTTCATCAAACTTTTGTAAGCAACTTCTACTGCCTTTAAGCTGTTGAAATTGCTTGGGCAGGTCATTGTTTTAAATATAGGTCTAAAAATACATCGATAAAAAAAGAACCAGACATCAAATTAAAGAAAAGAAAAATAAAATCGTGTAAACAAAGAAGTGGAAAAAAATACACTAAAAAAAAGAAGAGACGTATTCGAGCCTCGTTTCCTTAACTTTTCTCGCGAATTTGAGCGACACCTCATTGGCAGCAAAGAGCGCGGTGCATCGCTAGTTCACGCCTCGCGCCATCGCGCCTTCAATTTTGCAGATGCAACACGGCCGTCCATCAAGAACGAATAGTTGTATCTCTGCGCCGTCTTCAACGCGCGCTCTTTCTCTTGTTCTATTGCCATATTGTGTTGGTTCCGTTTGTCTTATTTGAGATGGCGCTTTAAGGGCTACGTGAGCAACTTGCTACAACAAAGACACCGCAATGCTATTTTCCGTATAGTGTAAGAAGTTAAAAAAGTTACTTTCGACAGTCAACGGTCAGACTTGCTTAATGATGGCTTAAGGCTAAAATGATGGGAAATTGGTTTAGCAATTCAGACTTAATTTGCAAAAACTCGCCTAGGAAAGTGCTCACCCCAACATTCATTAGTCATTATTATTGTGCAAATTTTATTTGATTTCTTGTTTACAAAGTTATTCATCATCAACCATTATTAAACAGAAAATAGGTTCTGAATTCCATTATTGGCTCAGCACCCAATTGTATGGTTTAGAGTGCAGTCTCTAAAATATTCTGCCTCTGCAATCGTGTTAACACAACGAGATTATGTACTCTGAAAAAAAAAAATATGGTAACATCTACTACAAGTCTACTTGATTTTTTACAAAGTGATACCATTTAGTGAAAATAACCAGAATTATGGTAGTATTCACCAGAATTCTGTTGACACTTACCATAGTATAGTAAATACTATCGTACAATCCAGTATTTATTACCAGACTGGACCTTTCACTGTGTCCGAGTTTGGTAAAGTCTACTATACTTTTTTTTTCAGTGATCGAATATGTAACCCATATATCGATACATTGAATGACGTACTTGGCCACCGAATCAATCTATTATTAGAAAAGCATCGAATATAGATTGGGTTCCTCCTGAGAGAAGGCGTAGTTGGCGGGGTTGGAGGGAAAGGATTGAAACAAAAATATTCAAGTGCACGATGCCCGAAGGGTTGTGGTTTGACAGGGGGCAGTGGTTAGGTGTCGCCCCAGGGGGTACTATAAAGCGACTCAAATAGAATACGGAACCGCAATCCTCAGGAGAAAAATTCTATAACAAGAGAGCAATTGACCTTTTGACGATTCGTATAGGCCCCGCAGCGAAACATCCATTTACACGACTTATGACGTCACTGTCGGTACAATCAATTATATAGCGATTCGAGTATGCGATTATTCGGCAGTAAAAACCCTCGGGGTACTTTTGGACGCAGTTTTCCCCCGCCGCTGGGGTTGAGTTCAATCTTTTTTCAACCCTCTCGCCCCTCATTCGTGCAAACGGAAATTCACCCGACTCCCTTTTCCGTTTCTTCATTTCGTCGTCGCCCCTCTGACGTGAGGGCCAGTGGGGTGGCGTGCTTTGCGATATATCGATTGATCTACCATTTAAGCCTATGGAAAAGGATCGATAGATAGGGTGTTCGCAGCGAATACCTTAATAATCGATTCTTTACCATAGCTTTAAAAGGGAACATATCGATAATCGATTATACACGCCCCGCCAAACTGGTGAGGACGCACCTTAATTTCCACATGAGCCCTGTTTTACATATTCATCCATACTTTCTGGGGCTCATTCGGAAGTCGAGATACCCTTACGCCAGAGGACCGACGATTTTTCCAATCACGCTGTACGCGTCGCTCTCGAAGAACATATGATTCGATGAACACAGAAGTCAGCAAATCACAGAACCAAAAATCGAAGGCACAACGATGAAATGACCGAACATTAATACTGACAAGATCAAAACTTAGTGGTCGATAATTAAGTGAAGAGCGCTCGTTGTCCAGAAGTTTTCATCTTCTCAGAAAGTATGATTCCTCCCCCCCACGAGTATTCGTTTTGTTCAGCGGTTGCGGTCAGCCGACCGAAACTTCTAAACGGCATACCGGGACCGAGGGTAACTGAACAATCTACGTTTCTATATTTAAATTTTGCGAGAAGGAACTATACTATTTTTGGCTCATTTTAGAAAAAAAATATTTTTCTTTCCTCATGCATATGGGAGCTTTTGTTGACGAGCCAAAAATGGTAATGGTAATGGTAATGGCAAATTTTAGTCCAATCGGTGGTAATAGTAAAATAAATGAACACTCACCAACTAGTTAAAGTTCAAAGGTTGAGAGTTTACGGTTCTGAAACAAAGAAAAAAAATCGAGTATTTTTTTTTGTTTGTTATTATTTCTGTACACCTGCTTTTAGCAAACACTTGAAACTATCATTATTCGAACCAACATATATCAGAGTCCTTGAATGGACCAGTAGACAAGTTACGAATTTAAGCATTCTGATACATGTTCCTTCCTCAAAATTTCACGTAGAATACGATTCGCGCAACGAAACTTACTGAAATCAACTTAAACTATTTCACCTTTATCTACGCGTAAACTTAAAAGTCCCTAGCTCTCATAAAGAGACAAAGTTCGTTCGCCTTCAATGAAGCGACTAGGCAATGTGATCGGCTTGAGGGTGGTAATAGTTGCTAGAAGCAGTTTACTCGCATTCATTCGTTTAAAGCAGGGCATTGACTGATAAATTTCACTCTCCTAATGTGTAATTTCGGGCCGGAATTTTCCGATTAGCGATTGGTGAATCGATTAATTGGATGACTTTCGATTCACGATCGGGAACATACCTATATGAGAATGCTTAAATTCGTACCATGCACTGAAAAAAAAAAAAAAAAACTCCGGCCGTACAAGCCGTACTTGCGGGCTATATGGACGTACCGTCCGCGTTCTGGGCTCAGAGGCCTAAAGTTCCAGGCGTAGCACCCGGAAATTTTGGCCTCTCGGACCGGAACAGACGGGATGTCTGTACAGCCCGTTACTTTTTTTTCAGTGTGTCTATTGGACCATTGCACGGAGAAAAAAACTTCGTGCGTGGGATCCGAAGTTTAGGTCATATGAATCTCTGAAGTTTTCGGATTGAGCATCTGAACACTTTAGGTCCAGTTGCTGAGGTTTGGATCACACATCTGAAACTTCAGTTCTTACACCTGAAGTACTTCGGTTTTCACATCCGAAAAACTTCGGTTCTCACATCCGAAAAACTTCGGTTTTCACATCCGAAGTACTTCAGATGTAAGAACTGAAGTTTCAGATGTGTGATCCGAACCTCAGCGACTGGACCTAAAGTGTTCAGATGCTCAATCCGAAAACTTCAGAGATCCATATGACCTAAACTTCGGGTCCCACGCACTAGAGTCCCTTTATACTGAGAGTCAAGACAACACCCCTCATGGAGTCACAAACGGGAATAAAGATTACACAAATTGAACGTTTTTCGTAATCTTTGATGGGCTCATTCTTAAATTCCTTTCTCCGTTCCTTCTCTCATTCCGTTTGTTCCTTGTCGAACCCGAAATTCCTCGGTCCATTCCAGATTATAATCTTTGCAATTGGTGAAAATTTAATCTTCATTCCCGTTTGTGACACTGTGAAGGCCTAAAATCCGGTTAACCAATCAGAAATGGATTCGCATTGTCTTGACTCTCAGTATAAAGGGACTCTACCACGCACGAGGTTTTTTTCTCCGTGTGGTACCTTGTCTAGTAGTTCAATGCTTGCGACATAGCCACTGAATGAGTGTGTTTCGTTTTATGTTGGCAGGTACACGGAACTGGTGGCCCTGTTGCTGGCACAAGGGGCGCAGGTAGACTACCGGGAGGACACGGACGACCCGTTCCCGCGGACGACGGTCTGCGACGAGCCCCTCCGATTGGCCATCCGGAACCGGCATGCCGATGTGGCGCGACTCCTCCTGGAGCACGGCGCCGACCCCAACAAACGATACTTCTCCGGCTCCGAGATCAACCTCGTCTCCCCGCTGGACCTCGAGTTCATGAACCTCCTCCTCACCTACGGCGCTGACCCCAACACCCGCGACAGGGCCGGACTTACGCCTCTCATGAAAGCTGCCCGTCTACCTCAAGTGAGTAACAACTCTCAGTTATTGTCGGAGACAAAGATATACCCTTCACTGCGGGCCGATTATTGAAACTGATAGACAAAGCTATAGACAAAGACGAAAAAAGGGATTTGGAGGGATCCTATTGGTGGAAGCAGGTGGTGGCAACGGACATAGGGGGTAGGTAATGGACTGCCTAACGGCAACCCACTGAAGACCCGACAGTTAGTCCAGCATTTTCTTCCTTACTCTATAAGAACCAACCATGTCAACCGATAGGATCGCCATACTCCCTGTGTCTTCTTTGTCTATCACTTTGTCCATCAGTTTCAATAATCGGCCCGCTGGTATCTGGGTAACAGTAATGATCGCGGTAAGTTGCGATTTGATCGGAGAATGTATCGCGATTTTGCCGAAGTCGATTTATTGCAGTATGATGGGATGAAGAATTGCGATAAATTGCGATTTTATCGCATAGATTCGCAATAAAATCGTGATTTTATCGACAGTGCTTTATTGCGATACTATCAAACAAAAAACGCATGATAAATTTATATAAAATTTCCACTCTATCGAATGCAATTTTATGGAGATCTAGTCGTGACACGATTGAGAATAATCGCTCAGATGTTGATGATCCTATCGATTTTATTCCCAAAAAATATTTTTAAAAAAGTGGCAACTTAATTTAAAAATATTGCGATTTTCCTGTTGAAAAATGCTACTTGGGACTTCACCCAAAGCTCGTCATTCACCTAGTAGGTATATCAAAAGCCAAGAAAAAGGGTGATGACTAGTGCTCCTTTATAATAATTTTCCATAAGGAAGTGTTGAATCCCCGAAATTAAAAGCTTTCATCTGTCGTCAAGAGACCAGTGGAGGATCTGTTGTTCCTGGCTATAGTGTAGCATGTAGCTATATATTAGGGTAGTCCTTATTATGGACCTTTGAGAACTGAAAACTCTACACGCCCCACAACACATGCTATTGGGTTAGTCATGGACGTAAAAAAAAGGAATTCGGAAAAAAGGATTTTATCCTGTTTTCCCTTCCGCAATGGGAATTCCAGTGTTACAGAAAATAGGAACGATGGCTGCGGCATGATGTCAACATCTCTGTTCCGAATATGAGAGGAGCATCCTACTTTCGTTCATTGTTACTTCCTACTTCCTCTTGACTTTTTCTGGAACGAGGAAAACATTATCAGAATTCACCTTTTTTCCTGCCTCATACACTTTTTAATCATTTCAATATCTTACGGACCTCGCATCAGTTATCAAAATAATCTGATCGTATGCGGCACAGTGGCCGTCGCTCCTGTGAATTGCCGCTAATAGAATCAATTGCGTTGAAATAGAGTTTATCATTTTTATTATAATCTCCATGCATTCTATGATCTTTTTTTCATGGGACTAGTTTTTTAATGCACTGAAAAAAAACTCCGGTCGTGAAAGCCGTACTTATGGGCTACATAGACATACCATCCGCATCCTGAGCTCTGAGGTCGAAAGTTCCAGGCTTAGTACCCGGAGCAATCGAAGCGACGGCTCAAGCACCCGGAACTTTCGGCATCTGAGCCCGGGATCGACGGTATGTCTCTACACGGAGAAAAAACTCGTGCGTGGGACCCGAAGTTCAGGTCATATGGATCTCTGAAGTTTTCGGATTGAGTATCTGAACACTTTAGGTCTAGCTGTCGAGGTTCGGATCACACATCTAAAACTTCAGTTCTTACTTCAGGTGTAAGAACTGAAGTTTCAGATGTGTGATCCGAACCTTGACAGCTAGACCTAAAGTGTTCAGATGCTCAATCCGAAATTTCAGAGATCCATATCGACGGTGAAAGTCGGCAATCACATAACTCGGTTTGCGACGTCGCAGACTTCCTGTCATACTTTATTTTTTAAATGGAAAACTACTCAACGGCAATTCTTTAAAACTGTCATGATTTTTCTTCTCAATGCGAAGAAAATTCTGCAAAAACTTCAAGAAATAATATCAATTTGTTCTGCTTTAAAAAAATGACGTGGAGGCGGAGATTTTCAGACACCGGAAACGAGTTATGTGATTGCCGACTTTCACCGTCGATATGACCTGAACTTCGGGTCCCACGCACGAGTTTTCTTTCTCCGCGTATAAAGTCCTTAATTTTGTTTTTCAGTGTGCTATATGCGATTAGCTTGGTGTTTGGGGGATGGACTGTGGATATTAATGGTGTTGATGTGTTTGTTTTTGAGGGGATGGACTCGGTCCTGCTGCTCATCTCGTACGGGGCCGACGTGAACGCGATGACGGACGCGCGGCACGACTACCGGACGGTGCTCCACTACGCCGTCCTCTCCGGAAACAACGCCATCGTGAACCTCCTCCTCAAGCAGGGCGCCAAGCTCAACTTCACCACGGACTACGCAAAACCCACCCCCCTCGACCTCGCTATCCTCAAGGGTGATATCAGCCTCGTCAAAATGCTCCTCGTCTCCGGTAATTATACGCCAGTTTTTCTTCTACGAGGTACAGTGCTGCAGTTGCATTGCTGAGGGAAAATGCCGTATAACACTGGAAAAAAAAAAACACATTGGATCTAGAGTCTAGACGCTTGAAAACTTTGACAAGAAAAAATACTCTCGACTCTCGATTCAATCGGATTTTTGCTTGAATCAAAACGAAATCCGCTTAAATTAAGAGGCTTGGTTCTTGATTTAAGCTAGATTCTGATTGAATCAAGAGTACATTTTCTTGTCGATGTTTTTGAGAGTCGGCAGGACTCTAGATCCGATGTGTTTTTTTCCAGTGAAGTCTTTGGACGTTGCCATTTTTCATCCAATAAAAAGAGGGTTTCCAGGGAGAATTACAAATATTTTTCTTCAATTTTTCAGGGAGGTTTGTTCGTAATGTAATATAAAATATCCGCAAATTCGAGGGAAAAATATTCATAACTTTCCTGAAAAATTGATTATTTTGGAGGGAAATTTGGCAACATTTGAATGTTTATAAGGCGTTTTTCCTTCATGCCAAAAAATGAAAATGCTGTATGAGCGTTCGGACGTTGCCATATTTCATCCAATAAAAGAGTTTCCAGGGAGAATTACGAATGTTTTTCTTCAATTTTTTCAGAGGAGTTCGTTCACAATTCAACGTAAAATATCTGAAAATTTGAGGGAAGGATATTTACATTTTTCTTCAAAAATTAATTATTTTTCGAGGGAAATTTGGCGACATTTGAATGTTCATACGGCCTTTTTCCTCAGTTGGAGTACTGCCATGCATGTGGGCTGATTACTAGCGAAAAGCCCGTGACTGAGTTCACAGGTCTAAATGGCATTTTATCAACTGCCGGCAGTTTGTCAAATTTTGATGGTTTACGAAGTTTCGTAAGTTTTCCGTCTATTTCTAATGAAGGGATCGTCACGTCGTTTGAAATAATTTGAAATTCGCGTTTTTTCAGTGTTCCACGTCAGATTTTATGTTGGGCCCAAAAGTGACGATTGGTGAGCCTTGGGACCACTCGAGTACCTGGTAAAATATGCGAAGATGGTCAAGCGAAATCTTTGGGCTTATCATAAAATCTGATGAAGACCACTGAAGAAACGCGAATTTTAGCCTTTGGACCCAAGTTTCAGCCTCCGTTTTGAAGCTAGAAAATGTGCGCCTCTTCAGAGCCCAAATGTTTTTGTGATTTATATACGCTGTCGACGAAATTGTTGAGAAATCAACAGAAAATACTGCTTGCGCATCTGTACACCGGTTCAACGCAAAAACCACTAAAAACGCAATAGTATTGGTGTAGCAAGAAAGTTGTTGTCGACCTTGGGCCCAAAAGTGCCGGTCAACAATCGTCACATATTTTACGTCTTAATTGGCCTAAAACAACACATCAATAGATCATTGACTGTCACTTGAGAGCCTAGCATAAAGTCGAATGTGGGACACTGAAAACCGTGAATTTTCGTGGATTTCGGCCTTCGATCCAAGATTGGACCTATGTTTCGAAGTTAGAAATGTGAGAATCGCCGAAGCACAAATTTTTCTGTAAAACATAAGTCATCAGCTGTAAAATATACATCATTAACTGCAAAACGTTGAAAAATCTGGGGGTTCTGAGGGAGGGCCGATTTTTGGCCCTTATCGGTACCCCTCCTTTGAAATTCACCGATCGGACTCAGAATGCCTTGAGCAAGGTGTCCATTAAAACAGGCTGGTCAAAAATAAGTACTTTTGCTGTATACTTTCTCGAAAAATTCAGTACCGTCTTCAACAGAAAAATTCCGTACTTTTTCAACACCCCAATTTGACGAAATTAGAAAAATTTCAAAAATTTGAAGTTGCGACTAAAATGACAAAAATTTTTTAAAAAATTCCGGAATTTTCTGCGGAATTTCCGCACTTTTTCAGTACTTCCGGACCGCCCCTAAAAAATTAGTACTAATTCCGGACTTGTAGGCACCCTGCTTGAGCCAAAGCTGAGGGAATATCTTAAACTCAAGTGCAACAGCTGCTTTCGGCTATCCTCACGTTGGGCCGGAATCGTTTCAAGCGATGAGCCAAAGCCCAGGTCACGAGATGTGCGCCAAGATCTGACTCAGTTTCGGGCAAATCACTCTTATTGCGTCGCAAACGCGCGGATTTGCGAGCGTAATTGTTTCACACATCCTCGCCACCTCTCTCGTTAAATTCTTATGATTTCCTCCGCTTTTTACGGGAAATTCGGATGTTTATGCGTCAAAATGGCAACGCGGTTTTGATCGCGGGCCATGTTTCGATGCCGAAACTGAGAGCGCCCGACTGTCTCCGCGAATCCCGCGGTGTAAATAGCCGCGCGGGTCTTGCTTCTTGCGTGAGAAAACGCAAGTACTCCCGCTCCGAGGAGAAACGTCGTATGTGCCCGTCGTTGTAAGTCGTTTTTGCACGGTTACCAAATCACCCGACGCACGGTGGATCGAATCAATAGAGAGGTCGGACAAAATTTGGAAACTTTAAACGCTTGTGACTCCACTTATACAAAACTTTGTTGTTCTAAAAGTGGTCCCATTGGTTTCCTAGTAAAATTTTTTTCTAGTAGCGCCCCTAGAACTTTAAAATGTGACGAAATAAACGACAAAATTCCCAATTTTCGTCTGAAATTTTATGTCCGACCTCTCTAATTGACTCGATCCACTGTGCGACGGTGAGACAGTGACAAGTGCAGTTTTATTTAAAATTTCCATATGACTTAACATTTTACAATTAGGAACTACAATTTCTGGCTCGTCCGTAAAAACACTAAAGTGTACGGAGAAACTAATGGCACATACGTTGTTTCTAAACTGAGCCATGAATTGTGGTTCCAAATTGCAAAACAAGATACGAATGGAGCTTTTTTGTGCTGCATAGCCTTGCGATTTAAGTAAAAAATCATCAACACCCCAAAAAACGTTCAGATGATGAAGCGAGAGGGAAAATTTTAAAAAAATCATTAAAATAAGATTAAACGGGAACACAAAAATTGAAAGAGCAATTTCTTTGAAAAATTGGTACAGTTGTAAAGCGTTACGCAATGCGTCCCTGAGGTCCCCTCCTCTCCCCTCAACACGGGTTCAGACCTTCTCCTTCTTGTAGCGTCACGTATTTAATTTAAGAAAATTTGGCAACGTCTGAGCGCTCATATGACGTTCTCCTTTAGCTATAGAGTGGCTCTCAAATGTTGGCAAGGGTCAGCCGTACGTGACAGCTCAGCTACTTGGAACGTAAAACTCTTTGTTTACTTTAATTTTTGATTGGCAAGCCCCGCACAGATCAATCCAATCTTTATTACGCTCAATTGATCCTTCCGATCCTCGCCGCCAAAAAGTACCGATCAGTCTTACGCAATAGCATTTAAATTTCAAGGGCATCGCGAGATTTCATTATTTTTAGTGGGGTATACTAAAGGTCAAGGGAAACTCGTCGAGACTTCAGTAATTTTGGGCAAAAGGATCCGCGGGCGAATCACTCAAATAAATATAGATAAAGTGATGGGCAAAATACAAAGAGGAAATGGTGGTTACAATGGACAAAGTAAGTATTCAATAAACTAACTAATGGCAACCCACGATAATTGCGGTCCAACTTTACCGTACTTAGTAAGAACCAACCATTTCAACAAATCCATTTTCTCTTTGTCTCCTAAGTCTATCAATTTTAATAACTAGCCCGCAGGAAGGGCCATCCATACTGGTTAAATTTCCCGTTGGATCAACAGCTAGTTCCTGTTGAATATGCAGCGACACGAATTTCTCATTTGAAACCAAAGGGAATCTCCTTGTTTTAAACAGTATCCCTACTATTTTAGAGAGATTTCCGGTCGATTGAAAGCTATTTCCGGTAGACTTAACGAGAATTCCTGTCGCGGCATACTTAACTTGAATATTTTTCTCAGGGTATACAATAATGGCGCCAGGATCGAAGATGGTGTCATACCCTGAGAAAAAGGTTCCTAATTTTAAAAGCGAGTGGTATCAACGGACAATAAATGCCAGTAATAGACTATCTAACAGCGGCGCACGAGAGATCCTTTAGGTCTCGATAGACGATCAAATTCCCGAACCAATTACCATCAAAGTGTCGGGAGTCATCAGTCTTAATCTCATTAATTTGCTTAATTTTAAAATGAAAACTTGGCAGAAAAGTTTCCTGAGGCAGGAAATGATGCATGGTGGCACTCCATTCTGATCTTACTTTGAACAAAATAGTGCGGCCCATCAGAATTTGATGGTAGATGGTGACCATCAGTCATCAGCATGTCTACTTTGATCGGAATTGGTGCGGAATTTGATCGTCTAACCAGGGCTTATAGTTATCCCATCATTTCTCCCTCAGCCTACAACAACCACCCGTTTCAACCGATAGGATATCTCCTTGTCTATCACTGTGTCTATCAATTTCAATAATCAGCCCGCAGTGGTCATTCTCCTCATATAAGTACTCTAATCTACCTCCGGTCGTTTGTTTGCAGGAGCAAACGTGAACTCCAACTCACCCATCATCGGATCCCCTTTGCACGTGGTGTGCGCGGATAGCATCGAGAACCGACTGGAGATTTTGCATATGCTGCTGGTGGCAGGGGCGGACCCGAATTTGGTCATCGATAGTGATGAGGGACCCCCGCTTCGACCCGTGCTTTCCGAATACATGGCCTCCAACGAGAAACCCTGTCCGCATGTCGTCAGCCTCCTCCTCCGATATGGTGCCAAAGTAAGTCAACTTGTACCCTCCACTGGAAAAAAAAAAAAAAAAAACCACATTGGATCTAGAGTCCAGACTCTTAAAAACATCGACAAGAAAAAGTACTCTTGATTCAATCAGAATCTAGCTTGAATCAAGAACCAAGCCTCTTAATATTTAAGCCGATTTCGTTTTGATTCAAGCAAAAATCCGATTGAATCAAGAGTATTTTTTCTTGTCAATGTTTTCAAGAGTCTGGACTCTAGATCCAATGTGTTTTTTTTCCGGTGTCTCCTCATCAACCCTGATCCGACGAAATATACTTTTTCGATTAGAAATAATTAAGTAATCGATAGAAATGCATAAATGAATAAACATAATGTATCAATCGATGACGTCATCGGAGCACCTTTTACTATGTTAAAAATTTGGTCTATCGGTAGAATTTATCGATGGATGACGTCATCGGAGCACCCCCTACGATGTTACAAATTTTGGAGTGAATTTCTGTGCTGGAGTCTATAAGGCGTGCAAAAACCCGGAGCGATGTGAATGCGGAGGGGAATCTACTCTACTTACGGAATGACTTACACTATTACGGAGCGGAATCCACTCTTTCTGGGGAGTGAAATACGCTTTTATGGTGCTAATTTCTCTTCGCATTCGTATCTCTCGGGGGTTTTTGGGCGCTATACAAACTTCGCTGTCAGACAAATGCAAGAATTGCATTTTTCGACCACTGCAGATTGCCTGGGACAAATGTACACAGCAGAGAGTATCAACTCTGCAATCGGCAATGACAGAAAAATGCAGTTCTTGCATTTGTCTGACAGCGGAGAGTGTCAACTTTACCAGATGAGACAATAATGACGGGTTATAGGACATTTCGTCAACGATTTTTTGTCCACGCACCTGTTTTTTCCAGTAATTTACGTCCACGCACTTTTTCGGCACGGAGGTTTTGTTTTGGTCCACGTGCCAGTTGAGACTCAGTTGGTCCAGTTGGTCCACATGTAAATACAAACGACAATTGCTCACGAAGTTTTTGGATGAAAATGTATAATGTCTTGGAAGAATGAGGGTTTGCCTGTTTGCTTGTTTTTTTTTTTTTTTTTTTTGGTTGTTTGATTCAACGGAGAATAATACATAATTGAGATTTTTGGTAAAAATGAGGGAGCGTCAATTCCATGAGACAAAATTCACTAAAAGTCTCTACACCTCTTTGGTGCAACAGGACTTAATTATCTTTTAAGAAATTCCCACCTTGTTATACCTTAACCGGATGAACCTCTTGGTTTGCCTCAGCTAAGGGCTCTTTGATTTTTCATGTGTACGATAAGTATCTTGATTTGTTTTGCGAGGAAACATCTGTACTTTTAAAGGATGCCTGTCATTCTTAATACGTTCAATTTCGTATAATACTGTGCAACACCTCTGTTGTGAAATAATTGCTTCAGGCGCCGCTGCACGGCGGGCGGGCGGTCAGCGCTAAACGCGCATTGGCGCCTACAAACCTAAGTGGATACTTCAAGCATTGTACAATGCGTGAAGTATCCACTTAGGTTTGTAGGCGCCAGTGAGCCTCTCACGCTGGCAGCACGCCGTTCCGCTCTGTTAGGCTCTAATATTTATACTCGCATAGTCAGCGTTTTTTAACTGATGATTTTGAAATGTTTGCACACTACACTCTGCATTGATTATTCTCATTTAAATTGATAACAAAAAAAAGAAAAAAATATGTATCAATTCATCAAAGGAGAGTAATAATATAATGTGTTTTTTTAAATATTGGTGCTTCCGTGTCAAATTTAATGATTTCCAAGGCACTTCAATTTTTTATTTTACATTTTTTGCTTTTACTGTGCTGCAACGAGGTGTAAGCGCAACCAAAAGCTCAAAATTTGATGTATTTGACTCTAAAAGATCGATGTACAAATGGATTAAAAGTAAAGATTGCGTGCTCCTTGGTTTTTTTCCCTCTTTTATTCACTTTTGCAGTTCCTTTCGGCACAACTGCGGCTCATTGAGATTAATATAGATGCCATCGCTTGGAAAAGGTTTTACAAATATTTGTTACGTTTTAAAAATATAAATGAAGTAATAATTTCGTAAACAAAAAAATTAAAAAAAAAGTACCTATACATATGTAAGGTATATTGTACATCAAATATTTCAAGGATAGAAATAAAACCATATATTCATCAATGACACTTTAAAAAGATGAATCAAAAGGAGAAAGTAACATTTCATTTAGAAAAGGAGCAACCATAACAACACCTACTTCTCTTTCAATTTCTCATTTCTGTATTGTCAATAAAATTTTACATACCGACTAAAATATAACGCTTGGACCAAGTCACTGTTGCTTAGATTACATGTGGGCGTAAACCACTGTACAAAAAAGGTGCGCGGACAAAAAATCGTAGACAAAATGTCCTGAAACCGAATGACGATTAGGTATCGCAAAGCCCCCGGGCGCGCTGTAAAAGCGACTCGTACACTGAAAAAAAATAATATGCTATTTTAGCACCTGGGATGTCAAAAATGTGTCTAGTGATCCCAAGATGCTGCCTTTACTGCCCTTGCAGTTAACTTTACATCCTATGAATGCAAATTTAACTGCGTGTGCAATCAAGGTAGCATGTTAGGATCACTAGACACATTTTTGACATCCTAGGTGCTAAAACAGCATACATTTTTTTTCAGTGTATGTATGTAGATGGTGTCAACTAGGTCTAATATAACTGTCCTCGATTTTTGAACAGGTCGTGATGAAAACGCAGTTCCGAGACCCGCACGGGATACTGAACTCCCTCCAGAACATCTCGAACACCCCGGTGATATTCGAACTCCTCCTGGACGCCGCCGAGAGCTTCGACGTGTGCATGATCCGGCGTTCGGCCCACCTGTCGCCGGAGCAGAAGGAGAGGCTCCTCAAAGTTGCCACGGCTCCTCTGAGCCTCAGGCACCAGGCCAGACTCAGCATCAGGAAACACATGGGCAACAAACTCATCACCCGAGTCGAAGCCCTGCCCATCCCTACGGTCCTCCACCGGTACCTGATCTACGACTTCTACTGATCCCCGGCTCCCATCTGAGGGGTACCTCATCTTCACGTTACCTGCTTCCAAGTTTCCATTCATGCCTGCTCCTCCCTCCCGAGGCGTCAAAGAAAGAGTCTGTATTCGCCATAGACAAGTCGTTGGAGATAAGAAATTGAGGATTTTCATCCCTGGTTCGGTCATTACTTTTATCCTTCACAATGGGGTCAGTCCATACAGGATTATTGAAATTGATAGACAACACGATAGGCAAAGCTATGGGCAAAGGTATAGACAAAGCTATCGAAAGAACTATAGACAAATAGCTATAGACAAAGCTATAAGAAATTGAGGATTTTCATCCCTGTTTCGGTCATTACTTTTATCGTTCTCAATGGGGTCAGTCCATGCAAGATTATTGAAATTGATAGACAACACGATAGGCGAAGCTATGGACAAAACTATAGACAAAGCTATAGAGAAGGAAATAGGCAAAGCTACAAACAAAGCGTTCGACTAAGAAGACAAAGGGGAAATGGAGCGATCCTATTGATTGAAACGGTTGGTTGTAATAGACTAAAAAGTAGAAAATGAAGGACTAACGATAGGGCCCCTTGTAGGTTGCCGTTGGTTAGTCCACTACTTGTCTCCTATACCTATTGTAACCATCCGCTTCAGCAAATAGAAGGTCAGTAATAGCTCGGGGTCAAAAAAGGTCCTGATGATATATTTTCGCTGTCGAGACCTCTGAGAGCATCGTGGATTAGAAATGTCTTCTAGCTGGTTTCAAAGAGATTAGAAAATTGAAAATGTTGATACTGATTTCAAATCGAACAGGCTATCAGAAACTTTTCAGATTTTAGTGAACTAAAGTCGCCTACTAAGTTTCGATTTAGCTTCTCAAGATTTAAGCTTCTTTGAGATATGCGTTCGCAAAGGAGTGAAACAATAGCTCAATAGATCTATTGCTTCACTCAATATATTGTTTCAAACAATAGATCATCTGATCAAAGATAAAAACAGTTGCGTTACTTTGCTGAGTAAAACCTGATCGAACTTTCGACTTGTCGTGGCGAACTACATCTCTGAAAAAAGCAGGTGCCGCGCGAAAGCTGAAACGGGCTTTCCACGCGATGAAAAAGGTGATTTATATGACTGTTTTAAATTAAAGCTTGTAACCTTTTGTGATAAAATTTACGTTTATAGACATGTTCTCATCTTATGTTAAGGACACGACGATGTGACAGTATTTTTAGAATATTTTTATATATTTTTATTTTAGTACTCCGTTATTATTTTTTTCATGATTATTATTTTTTATAATGTTTCGTAACTTCTCGAAAAAGCACCTCAACAAAGAATGAAGACTCAATAAAACTTGAAATCTATTGCCGAGTATTTTCTTTATTTTATCTATGTACTTTAATGCCCTGGGACCTCAGTTTTGAAGGTAATATTGAGGAATTTCTGATGATTAAGTAATGTTTAATAGTTGGAGATATTACTCCTAAGGAAGACTATCGACAAAGGCCATGTTTGGGGCCACCCTTTAAGCTGAATTTTCTCAACTCAACGGTTTTTTGCTTATCGGTTTTCTACATTCTACTGCGGAATACATCATGATTTGGTTATTTTCGTCGTCTTGTCGGATCAAATGCTGGCCTAAACAGGGCCGGATTAAGGGGGTGGCCACATGGGTCGCGGCCCACGGCGGCAAATTTAGGGGGCGGCAAATTTTGCCATTTTTTTAAATGTAGGTATAAAAAAAATCGGATTCAGAAAAAAATATTATCAATGAAAAAAGGAAACAAAATCTCTTTTTCATGAGAGTACAGTAATTTCTAATTTTGTCGTTTTTCGGTGATACAAGAGACAGCATCTTTAATTAGTCGAGTTGAGAGAGGAACTAAACACGCAATTTTGCCTGGAGCTCATGGAGCGCAGAGAGGAATGATGACGAGGACTTGAGATGAAAAGGACAAGCCCTCGGCGCGACGGTCAGCATGCATGTGACACATAAGCGCCTACAAGACTGCATGAATACTTCACCCATTGCGCCAAACACAGTGCGGTCACGGGGTCAGGAGTGGTTGGCGTGAAACGCATAGCGCCTACAAGACTGCCGGAATACTTCACGCATTGCGCCAAACACAGTGCGATCAGCGCGGCCGGCGCGGCGCAGCGGCGGTAGTTAAAATTATTTAACCACATTTATGTTTGTTCTTTCATAATTTTTTGGTTCATTTCTCATAAATGGAGGATCTTGTCCACACAGAGATAGGTTTATGGAACTTAACTTTCGCGTCAAGTTCCGTAAAATTTTGCTAGTAGTGTTGACAGGGCTTCCGCAAAAAAATGTTTTCAACACGAGTAGGTAAACGCGTCTTATGCATCCCTCCCCCTCTGGCACGTTCACTTGATGATTTTTATTGACGTTTCAAAACGAATAAGAAGGATGCGGCAAAATACAGGCGGCCCATGGGCGGCAAGTAGGTAAATCCGGCCCTGGGCTTAAATATGGAACCAAAGGCCGATTTTGGCGAAAAATGTGGGGTTTTAAGCGCATTCAATAGCAAACCTGCAAAATCCAATTTCTTCGCCAAAATCAGCTTTTAGAAGTATGTTCAGGCTAGTTTTAGAACTATTAAACCCGCAGGGAGACCAAAAATGACCGAATCAACGCATTCCGTAAAATAAAGATCTTCATTGAGCAAAAAATCGTAGAGTTGAGGAAATTGAGAATGGGCTCATAACGGTCTATATCTATACCCTTCTTTTCGACAAAAATTAATTAAACTAATTCCCAAAGAGTTGCCAGGGAAATGAAAAGCATTTTACAGCACTATTCAATCAAATGCTCAAATATTATGTAGCGAGTTTAATAAGTATTTTTTGAATAGATAACTAAATGTGCTCCTAGTCTTGTGTTTGCCTATACGGCATAATTGAAGGCGAACTTTAAGGTTGACGATGATATCCAGAGCTGCTCGAATCTTACGACGTAAGGAAGGTAGCAATCCATCCTTCCACTTCGTCGTCTCCCGGACGAAGGAACGTAACTACATTTCAATGTTGCCAAATTTTTCCTGGCAGTTTGCATTTTTACCCGGAGCGACTTGGATATTTTTAACTGAAAATTTCACTGATTTTTCTCTGGGTCTCTTTTGAAAATCAGACAAATTTTGGACGAAATTTGCAATGGTGAACTCTTGTGAGAAATTGAATAGTTTGAGTCAATTTCGCAACCTTGGAATGGAGTTACGTTCCCTCGTGCGGGAAACGACTACTTGAGTTGAAGAACTCTAATTATTTGATATTGATACACAGAAAAAATGAAATCGCTGATTTAACAATGTTTTTGTTGGGACAAGTGTCCGACATGTTTCAATTTAGATTTTACAATAAAACATGCTAATTTAACCACCCCTGCACTGGAAAAAAACAAATTGGATCTAGAGTCCAGACTCTTGAAAACATTGACAAGAAAAAATACTCTAGATTCAATCGGATTTTTCCTTGAATCAAAACGAAATCCGCTTAAATTAAGAGGCTTGGTTCTTGATTTAAGCTAGATTCTGATTGAATCGAGAGTACTTTTTCTTGTCGATGTTTTTAAGAGTATTTGTACTCTAGATCCAATGTGTTTTTTTTTTCCAGTGTGTGGTTGGATTAGCTTTCTTTTATTGTAAAATGTATATTTGAAACATGTCGGATATATTTTTCAACAATTTATTTGTTAAATCAGCAATCCATTTTTTTCCGTGTAGTAACTATTTATCGAATCGTCACTCGGAGATTCATGGGACATTAATCGGATTATGTGAGATACAGCCTATCTGAAATGGAACACGGTTTTTCCTGCAAAAGCAACAATTTGAGTCGACCTCGAGGAAGCTGAGGACGGTTTTCCGGAGCAAGTCACAATTTTTTGTTTTTTCCTCGAGTCAAAACTTCAACCTGCTATTTGAATTTTGACCCAAAAATTTAGCTAATCCAAAAGTTGTACAGCCCATTTTCCTCCTTCGTTAATGTGTCATCAACTTAATAGAGGAAAACCATCAAATTCTCCTGGGTCGGCAATTCTTCCATTTCTTCTTAGGAGCAAAAAGCGTTAAAAATAAAGTATATCCTTCAATTTCCAGTCCCTGAATTCTAGTGTATATTCAATCTTGGCGGCATTTTAGCATATACTTGCGAGAAGTGAATTCAGGTACAAAAATGCTCCCATACAAAGTCCATGATGAAAAGTTAAAAAACCAACCCCAATAAAGTTG
This sequence comes from Bemisia tabaci, assembly GCF_001854935.1. Classification (NCBI taxonomy): domain Eukaryota; kingdom Metazoa; phylum Arthropoda; class Insecta; order Hemiptera; family Aleyrodidae; genus Bemisia; species Bemisia tabaci. The sequence goes on along the minus strand of NW_017552322.1, from coordinate 659,248 downwards.
ATCAAGGCCGCATTAAGGGTAGCGCATCAGAAGCGTCTGCTTCAAGCGCTGCAAAAATGAGGAGGAGAGAGAGAGAGAGAGGAAGAAAAAAGAAAGGAAAGAGGAATATGAGTAAACAGAGCAAAAAAATAGGAGGAAAGAATTAACATTTCAAAATTTTGCCGAAGTTGTTTGTAGCATACGCTGTTTCAGAAAAGGTGATAAGTTTCCCTGGACTTAATAAATCCCTGACTTTTTACGGTATGCCTAAATGTAACTATTCGTGCCTAGGAAATATCGTCGTAGTATTGAGGAAGAGTCCAAGACGCTCTGCTCTTTCGGATCCTCGCAGTAAAGCTCACCGTTGGGGCCGCGCTGCGGGCCGCGAGTGAAGCGGCAAGTGCCTGAACAGTCAAAACTCCTTCACTCGCGTGTGTATGCAACACGGACATCTATGAAGCTCGAATAGTTGCATTCAGAATTAATGTGTGTTCCTCGCATTCGACGCTAGCTAAGGGCGCTTCACTCGGTTTTCATGCACCGTGACTTAATTCCAGCGTTGCCTGTATTGCCGATGAAGTAAAAAGTTACTGATTTATCACGACATTGTCAATTTTCCGAATAATACGTTGATTGTTCAAATATATAACAACGTTGCTGTCCAACCTTTTCAGGTAGGTTCGCACCTTCCTGCAAGTTTCTGTAGAATTTTTTCTACTGTATTTTGTACCTTTTAAAATAGCAAATCATACGAATCCCTTTCTAAGAGTTACAATACTGCGTTTTACTCGAAGTTCGAAAAAAATGTCTATTTTATAACAATGCTTTTGTAGAGGACAACTTGAAACTTCCTTTAATCACAGTGTTAACCACATAGGTCCCCTATGCATTGACAGGAGCTGTTTAAAGAACGACTATGAATACGGCCCTCAGTGACTTATGGGGGGCAGCCCCCCCCCCAAGGACGTAGCCAGGGATTTGTTTCGACGGGGGCTTGGCTGAGTAAGTAGGAGAGGAGGGTCTGCGCCTCTCAGAAAATGGGAATTCGGAGGTCCTTACCCGGAATATTTTTTTGAAAAAGACCCCATTTTTTGCTTCCAAACGACGAAGGAAAAAAACTCCTAAAAAAGGAACTATCGAGGGAGCCGACTATATGCTAGTGTCAAACGACCAAATGCAATCATCAAATCTTTAAGGCCAGACACACTTTTTTCAAATACCAGCGGCCCGTAGTAGGCATTTGATGGGATGAGTGAGCTCTGTGTGCAACTTCGCTAAAACTCATTCCATCAAATACCTGCGGGCCGCTGATATTTGGACGGAGTTAAACAGAAAGGAACCAAGCCACATCGGGATCGAACCGAGGAAAAGAGGTTTTAAGTTTGGCTCCTGCATAAGACTCAATGTAAAAGATAAACTTCAAGTTCAATTTCTGCAAAATTTTCTCCAACAAAAACTTAGAATTTTTGGCGATAGATAGTAGAGCAGTGGTTCAGTTCAAAACCACTCATAACTCAATTTTTTCCAAAATGTGGGTTGGTTCCTTTCTGCTTAACTCGGTCCATTTGATGAAAAGTGTCTGATCTTGAAGATTTGATAGCACCACTCGATCGTGCGACACTAGCTCATGAACACGACCCTCAGATCCATCGAAGTTCGAAGGAAACAGGATTTCGAAAATTCGGGCTTTACTTCCCTCTCGGATAACCTAAGCATGGAAGGGATGATCGAACAGTCTGCCGGACAGTCCTGCGTGGCAGGGCCCGGGGGAGGGGGGGAGGGGGGCTGGAGCGGGCTCAAAGGATGCGATCGCATCGCTATGCGTCGACGACAGTAACTTACAGGTGAGGGGCTCGGTGGCCGTGCGGGGGTGGGGGCGAGAAAGGGGATCAAAACACATGAAGCGCGGCCGCGGGGACACCGGGACCCAGGACGGGACGGAGGAAGCACAACCTGCCGAGTGCCGCCCGCGGACCCGGCATACCGCAAGCTCATTCTGGTTCGCGCCTCGCCCCGGCACGGTTCCTTCCGTCCGCTGATGACCACAGGTAAAGCCCTCATTTTTTTACGCATGGAGTCGCCGTCGCCGCCCGAGTGGAGTCAAACTCTCGTTTCCGTTCGTCACGAGTTCAATCCTATGCACTTTTACGTCTGCAAAATTCACAAATGATTTTTTTTTTTTTTTTTTTTTTTTTTTTTTTTTTTTTTTCAATACGAAAGTCATGACTTACGGTACATCGGGACACGGGTAGGTCTGCCTAGGAGTTGTTGTTTTTGTGCATGGTTGAAAATCAATGTCACAAATTTGGATTTTCCAACTTTCCAGTCTAAAAAATCGCTTCCATTCGTCACGAGTTCAATCCTATGCACTTTTACGTCTGCAAAATTCACGAACGATTTTTAGAATTTTTTTTTTTTTTTTTTTAAAATACGAAAGTCATGACTTACGGTACATCGGGACAGGGGTGGGTCTGCCCAGGAGTTGTCATGTATGTTCATGGTTGAAAATCAATGTCACAAATTTGGATTTTCCAACTTTCCAGTCTATAAAACCGACAGTTCTTTCAGTTATTTATTTTTCTTATTTTTTACGAAACTCATGTCTTACGCGTTTCATCCGGGACAGGGGTGGGTCTGCCCAGGAGTTGTCATGTATGTTCATGGTTGAAAATCAATGTCACAAATTTGAATTTTCCAACTTTCCAGTCTATAAAACCGACAGTTCTTTCAGTTATTTATTTTTCTTATTTTTTTCGAAACTCATGTCTTACGCGTTTCATCCGGGACAGGGGTGGATCTGCCCAGGAGTTGTCGCGTTTGTGCATGGTTGAAATTCAATGTCACACATTTTGATTTTTCAACTTTCTTTATCTACAAAGTCGACGATTTTTTCAAATTCTTTTCTTCCCCTTGCGAACGCCATGTCTTACTTTGCGTCTGAAACAGGGGGTGGGTCTACGTAGAAGCTATCACTTTTATGCGTGGTTGAAAATAAGCGTCCCAAGTTCAGATTTTCCAACTTTATTCGGTCTAGAAGGTTGACCTGTTTTCAAAATTTTATTTATCTAATTATTTCTCTATTATTTTATTTTATTTTTTTCTTACGAAGCTTGTCTAACTTTACGTCTAGGTTAGGGATAGGATATACCCAAAATCTCTTAGTTTTGTATACATGGATTGAAAATCAATGTTTCAAGTTTGCATTTCCCACATTTTTCGGTCTACAAAATTGACCGTTCTTCATAACTTTTTTCATGTAACAATTTCATTCGATATTTTGTTGTTTTTCCCGTAAAAATCCCCTCATTACGAAATTGTATTTAACTTCACACCTGAGGGAGGTAGAGGGGAGTGTACATAGATCTCTCATTTGCACGCATGGATTGATAATAATCAATGTTCCGCATTGTATTTCAGCGCAATTGTTGGTTTGCAAAAATGATTTTTTTAAAATTTATTTTCATTATATGGGCGTAGTCCTAAGCCAATCCTTACGTTGGAAAGGCCTGCGTGGAATCTTTTTTGGCACTTAAACAGTTTCGCGATGTATTGTTTGCTGTTCTTACTCGTATCAGGAATCGTAATAGCACCGCCAATTTTCGAGGTTGTTCCACGTGGTGTTGTCCATCAGCCATGCTGCACTCCTGAAAGATCGCCGTAAGAGCCTTCAAACATTGCAAAATTTCCTTCTATAAAACAAGAATGTTTAGGAAAACTTATGGATCCCCCCGCCCCCCCCCCCCGATTTATCAGAGAATTTCACTCATAATTTAACCTGCAATATCTGAAAAATTCAGAAAAAGATTCAAACTTTCCCTAAAAATGAATGTTTTATAGAGAAAATTTTGACAACATCCGAATTTTTATACGGCATTTTTCCTTGGCACAGCAGCATGGAAGAGTCTTCGTTTTATACACAAAACGTAAAATTCGAAGCAAGTAGAGTGAAACACAGTTTTTCTCGCTTTTTTTCGTTCCTATAATTTGCACTTCAGCACTTTTTCGCTGTGCAGAATAAGCGTTGTTTTAATATGGTTCTTTTTTTTCATTTACTTGAGACATAACTGCGTTTTCCCATAAATTCGGGGAGGGGGGGGGGCTTAACTTGGAATCTTTTCCGACGTTAATGCTTTTTGCGACGGATTTTTTCTAGTCATCTTAATTTCTGTCGGAAATGCGGTAAATAATTCAAAATCTTAGAGGTTGTTCAGTGTTCTTAGTGGTTTTACGTGTGCCAAATTTGTGTCTGATTACTAGTACCATTTACCGATTAATCATCTTTGACATGTCTCCTGCCCTCCCTGTCTTTAGTACTGACTACTGAAAAAAGACGTTCGTTTCATCTTGAATGCAGCTAGCTCACTGTTGAGTGCGTGTAGTGAAATCATTATTTTAGTTAGCTTTGGTTCACACAGGCAACTAAAGTAACTTCCTGGTAAGGCGGAAAGTATGACCGAGATTTGAAGGCGCTCCGCTCTAGGCTGAGTGCGAAATTTGGAAGTTTTTTATAACTGAAACTTCGAACGTTACAATGAATTTTTCACATCTGACAAGTTGACTCGCAAATTGCCGATGACTGACTACAGACTGCTTGTTACAATGTTGCAAATACATATCGACGGTGTAAGTCGGCAATGACATAACTCGGTTTGCGACGTCGCAGACTTCCTGTCACACTTTATACGGAAAATTACTCAACGGCAATTCTTTAAAACCACCTTGATTTTTCTTCTTTGTGCAAAGAAAATTCTGCATAAACTTGAAGGAATGTTGTCAATTTGTTCTCCTTTAAAAAATTAACATAGAGGTGGAGATTTTCAGACACCGCAAACGAGTTATGTGATTGCCGACTTACACCGTCGATATAATTAATTTTTCTTATAAATGTATCTCAGGACAAACTTGATCGCCATCGGCTAAGATAACGCGATGAATTTACAAATGCGTGATATGATAAAATTTTTGTAAAGAAAATATCGATTTACGGAAAACTATCTTTACGGTGTGTGATTTGAATAGCCAGTAGGCACGCTTGTTAATTGCGTTGAGTAATTAAATTTAGGACCTATTGCCGCCCAAAATATTAAGACACTCGATAAATCTACAATGGTTAAAATATGAGACTTTTAAAGGTCAGGAATTTGTTTCCTTGTGAAAAAAAGGCTCAATTATTTTCAAAGCCTATTTTTAGTTCTGTTAAGCTGTCGGCGTAAGGTACTTAATTATTAAAGCCTGCGCCTGCGGGTAAACTTAAAAGGCTGACCTTATAATTCCTCGTAGACAGGTCGACCTCAGAAAAAGCGTCGAGGTATATGATGATTTGGACCATTATTCACTTTCATTCGTTCCCCTAAAAAGTTGATGCGGGTCAAAAGACGTAATTTTTTTGGACTCATCAAATAAGAATCTTAACATCAAACGGATGTTGTCATTTCTATTGATAAGTGACAACTCATAGAATTAGTAAACTTTGGGTTGAGGCTCCACTGTTCAGAAGAGAGTTTTACACAAAGATAATCTAGCACTTTTCGGGGGGGGGGGGGGGGAGGAAGAGAAGGATCAAGTCCATTCGCAAATAAGCTATTCTCAGAAAGAAAGAAAAGAAAAAAAGTCAAACAAAAGCAATTATTTTGAGATATTTTTCAGATTCTCTCAGTGACTTTCCGAACGACTGGAAGGTAAGGGGGGGGGGGGTTAGTCTTATCTAATCGAAAAATAGGATGAGAGGGTGTCCCGCGGGTTCCTTACAATAGAGGGAGGGTTGTCGAAAATTCGGCCAAAACGCCTTTCGTATTACTTAAACGGTCCACAATGCGGCCATGCCTGGCCAGTTATTGGGGTGAGATTGAAAGTTTTTTCGCGTTTTGTGCGTATTCGGTGTTGAAGAGTCATCTATGTTAACATAGATTGCGATCTATCACGGTGTATTCCGCACCGCTTCCGCGGTGTAAAGGTTTCTTTTTTTTAACAAAAATATCCTTTTTTCGCACTTTATCTTGCATTTTGAGCTTACGGAAGGTTCTTTCTCAAATTTTAAAAAGAGGGGCAAAATCTACCCTATGAGGGTCTCAACCCCTCGGGTCAGTATCTTATTCCCTATTTGAAATGAGGAGGAACATAGGCCTTGTCTCCACGGGACGTTTTCACGGGATTTGTCCCACGTTCGAATCTCAGGAATGAAACTTTTAGGATTTTTCCCAGTTACTATCTGCACGGGATGGGGCTCATACGGTGCTGCGAAAAGTTTGCGCGAGAAGATGAGTTAGTACAAATCGAGTGTTTAACTGCGATTAAATTAATAATTGAACACGATTGAAAATTAGACACATTATTTTAACTAAACAAACACGAACAGTGGAGTAATTAACAAAATATCGTATAGTTCGCTTTCACTTCTTCCTCTCTCAGTTGGTCCTAGGGGTACAAGGACCATACTTGTTACTGGGGAAAAATATTGATTAACTAAATATTTTTCCCGACTTTGTAGGTGGGATTTTTCCAGGGACAAATCCCGTGAAACGATCCGTGGAGACAAGGCCCTACAGAAAGAGGGAACATTAAACATTTTTCTGACTAGAGTGTTTAATCACACTAGAACGCAGGTTAACTTGAATAGAAGTAGGAGCACGTACCTTGGAAGCTTTTCACTTCTACTCCGTCGAAAAGTCCCTCCAATAGCTGACCAAAGTTAGGAAAAATATTGATCAATTGGACGAAATTCACATTTCGTTCATTCTCTGACGTAAAGGCGTATCTCAATTTTCACGTGAGCCCTGTTTCCTATATAACCATATGCTTTCCAGGGCTCAAGTGGAATTAGAGATATGCCCTCACGTCAGAGGAGCGACCATCTACACCCAGCTCAACAGGAACGCACCGAATCGCACTCAGTTTGAAGCAAAAGAAGAGGTTTGAAGTTTTACACTTGGGTGAAATGCGTCTATCTATGCGTCGATTTGGTCTTCGATTGATTTGATCGGAATGTTTAAAGGTGATTCATAGCAAATAGGGATGAATTGAGAAAATTCATTATAAATAAGTATACGGATCGCGATAAATTAGTATCATTTGTTATGAGAAGGGACCGACAGGATGCGCGACACTTGAAAATTTCTGCCGCCATTTTTTAAACAGAGAAATCGTTCAACGAGGCTGTCCGAAAATTTCACTGAATTTTCTTTGTGCTGCCGATAAAATTTAGTAAAATCTCCAAACAGATTCAACCAACAGTTTCTCTGTAAAGAAATAAAATGGCGGCGAAAATTTTTAAACGTCGCGTGGCGCTTGTGATACTACGGCCGGAAGGTGACGAAATCATGATGAATCGGCTCAAGCTCTTTAAAGGTTAACGCTGTTTACTTTACACGGGACGAGTTTAAAAGTCGGAGCGATGTCTTTTTCCGCTTGGTCCCAAAAAGTCAAAAATATAATACGGCTTGGTGACGAGGGACTGAGATTGACCCACTGAACGTTTTGAATGGGCAAGACTCGAATGAGCCTCTGCTCCTCCGCCCGCTCGGGAACGAGGAAAACGGTGTGCATTCTCCTCAGGATTCGCCTACTTTGAGAGTCTCGAGCCGTCATTAATGAGTCACATGTGCCACACACTGCAACTTCCAATATTTTGGAAAGCGATCGTTTCCATTTAAAATCCGTCGAGTTCCCGGTAAGGAAGTCCACAGCGACGAGAGAATGTTTACCAGGGATGTCTTCCTGTTTTACTCTGTGCCCTAGTATTACAAACGAGGAAAATCCTCGCGAAGCATGGAAACTTTAAATTACTTAAATTGGGTCAAATCTCAGGACGCTTGAGGTTAGGACAGAGGGAAAATTTGGAGGAAAAAGCTAAACATTGTGGAGCGTTCTGGAACGGCCGTTCATAGCCTCCCGGTGACCTGTTCCAGAATAGCACGACAAAATGAAAATATTGAAATAAAATTGCGATTTAATGTAATAAAATCGCAATAATTTATTTTCCACGTGGGAAACTACTGAACGTCCGTTTTTGAAAAATTTGATTATTTTTTTTTCTGCGTGAAAAATTTTCTGTGAATAAACTATGATGTTGGTTCGGTATTCTATTAAGGAATCAAGTAGGAGCGGATATTTTGAGACACCGCAATCGAGATGCGCATTTGTGCAGTTTTACCGTTGATAAGGTCCAGTTACACGATCAAATTGAGTCATCGAATTGGGCCACTCATTGGTCGCATCCTCACCTCAGGTCTTTTTCCACCAATCAGAGCTTCAATTTGATGGCTCAATTTGATCGTGTTACTAGACCACTATATTAAAGCATGGAAAGACACAAAAGAAGCCGAAAGTTAGAAAACGAGATGGAGAATGGCCAGTGTGAGAAAAAGTGATTATTTATTTAAGTTCTGTATCGTCCACTTTTTACTTTTGTCCAAGTTAGACCGTATCCGATTTCTTACATGATAATTTTGTTTGCATTAATTGAAAAATGATGACAATGACCCTATACCTTAATTCCTGGTGCCAACAAATTTGGCTTGAGAATTAGATATGATTTTTTTGGCCGAACCACAAAATTCTTGTTGTAGAGATCAGAACTCACACACAGACTTTGGTTGATGAGTAACAATTTTCGAAAATAACGAAGAGAAGCACACCCTGTATAGATACGCTTATTTGTCCTAAATTAAATCGCAAACACACAAATTTAGATATAATGCAGTGAAAACAATTGAAAAACGCCAATGCAGGGCCGGATTTACCTACTTGTCGCCCATAGGCCGCCTGTATTTTGCCGCCCCCTTCTCATTTGTTTTGAAACATCAATAAAAACCATCAAGTGAACGTGCCGGAGGGGGAGGGGTGCATAAGACGCATTTACCTGCTCGTGTTGGATACATTTCAAAAGTCGCAAAATTTCACGGAACTTGACGCGAAAGTTAAGTTCCGTCCTAACCTATCGTCGTTAACCTATCTCTGTGTGGACAAGGTACTCCATTTATAAGAAATGAACCGAAAAATTATGAAAGAACAAACATAAATGGGATTCAATAATTTTAACTTCCGCCGCCGCTGCGCCGCGCTGATCGCACTGTGTTTGGCGCAATGCGTGAAGTATTCCTGCAGTCTTGTAGGCGCTATGCGTTTCACGCCAACCGCTCCTGACCGCACTGTGTTTGACGCGATGCGTGAAGTATTCATGCAGTCTTGTAGGCGCTAATATGTGTTACAATGTTACATGCCGACCGCCGCGCCAAGGGCTTGTCCTTTTCATCTCAAGTCCTCGTCATCATTCCTCTCTGCGCTGAGCTCCAGGCCAAATTGCGCGTTTATTTCCTCTCTTAACTCGACTAATTAAAGATACTGTCTCTTGTATCACCGAAAAACGACAAAATTAGATATTACTATACTCTCAGGAAAAATATATTTTGTTTCCTTTTCTTATTGATAATTTTTTTTGCTGAATCCGATTCTTTTATACCTACATTTAAAAAAAATGCAAAATTTGCCGCCCCCTAAATTTGTCGCCATGGGCCGCGGCCCATGTGGCCAACCCCTTAATCCGACCCTGCGCCAATGCACATTATAAAGGTTCTAAATTGTTGATGGGAGGCATTTTTTCGCACATTTGCACTTTTGAGCCCCCCAAAAGATGTTCTGGCGTTCTTTGAAATTCGAATTCGTTTAAAACATATTCAAGGTATGGATACTTTCTTTCGAAACACCCTGTGTAATACTCTCATTCTTGTAGTCGAAGAGGGTTCTAAAAAAGTCCGCCAAAATCGGTGTTCGTTTGTATTTGGTCGGCCTTTCAAGATTTCGTAGCGTCTCGCCCTCGTCATAAGTTTGATAGATGGGTAGGTACAAGTATAATTATCGTTGCCACAATCCCTATGATACTTTACAACCGCAATATGAAAACTCTAAATGTAGTAAGATTAAGAGATGTAGAAAATTTAGTAAGAATGTATATGCTGCTATTAATTACATTTTAATGAAACTTCGTTATCTCGATTTCAAGAGTCTAAAGTTTGAAACAACCCGAGTAGCACAGGTTGCAAAAAGTAGAAATTAATTCTACTGACAATGAGTGTTGTATATGTTGCCTAGCTCCTAATTGAAGGGACCCCGTTTATTGAAACTTGCTGCAATAAAATTGAAATAAGTTGCAATTTTTCATTGCATTGCATATTGCCTATCTTTCTGACACATACAGCTCAGTCTTCTGATTGTTTAAAATAGGCGTAAATTGACTTAATGATGTAAAAGTATTGCAATTTAATCGTGAAAAAATTACAATTTCATTGAAATCAAATTACAATTTAATTTCAATATTTTCATTGCACTGTGCTACTTGGGAATTTCCAGATGTTGAATTACTGCAGATGGATCCTCGAACCATTGCCAATACAAAACCCGCACCTTCCCCTTCAAAATATCAATGAAACCTCAAAAATGTCATTATTTTTATACATGTCTTATTCTACAAATAGGCCGAAGTTTTCCGATTAGAGAAACCTTAGGAATTAAATTACGAAATTCTTTCGCATTGTTTAATACTGAAAGCCTATGATGCTGAGCAATTTTGGCTCCATTAAAGTGCCTGAACAAGTACCTTCCTTTGATGTTAAATGCAAGGAAGTTAATAAAAAGCACTCCCAACGTTTATAATTAGTTTACTCTCCGTGTTTCCGCATCACCTGACTGATGTTTTGTTCGCAGGCTTTCAATCATGACCTACTACAACACATGCACCTCGCTATTTTACAATACCGTGTGTTACAACGCCGAAAAATTGAGGAGTTACGGATTTTAGGTATCCGACACGCATTCTAGATGAGCTACTATCGTCAACTAACTGAGAATAAATTTGAGTCATTCCCTATAACCAGACAAATTCCACAGTTAGAAATGCTCGTGTTAACGGTTACTTTGTGTTAGTTTTCTTTTCGTTGGGTCAGCCGAACAGATTTAATGGCTAAAAAAAATGTTTGGGTGCATCAACCAGAACCCCAAGTCACTGTAAAAACTAACTTTTGTTCTTGTTTCTCATAATGCCTCACAGAGGTTCAGACTTGCGAGTGGTTAGCACATTGTACATCACCTACAACGCAATCTATGTTCAATTCTGGTAGAATGCTCCTATATGATTCCTAACGAGACTTTATTTTTCAACCTACAGGTTTGGTTAATGTAACCAATAAAGAAAAAAGAAACTAACCAAATAACATTAACCACACGTTCAGACTATTTCGTAGTCAACCTCCCATCTAAATGAAAGCTTTTCATTTCCTGGACGAAAGAACGTAATTCCATTCCAAGGTTGCAAAATTGACTCATACGATTCGGTTTTTTATGTGCGTGTGAAAGTGTTTATACAATTTTTTCTGATTTTTCTGAGGGATCAGAAGAAAAACCCGGGAAATTTTCAATTAGAAATGTCCAAGATTCTCTGGGTAAAAATATTTGCTGGGAGAAGTTTGGCAACATTTAAATGTGGTTACATTCTTTCGTGAGGAAGTGACAAAACGTCGGTTATATTTTTTCTCTTGCTGTGTAGAAGAGATGCCCTTGCGTCATTTTGTTGTGACCGAAGACGCCTAGAAATTAAAAACTTTGAATTCAAAATGTAAGGTTTTCAATCGGCTTCAGCCTGCAAAAAGGTGCAGAAGTAGTTGCAAAAACGTTGTTACTGTCGTGTGTGTGATGTTTTGGCAAACATTTTGCGCGACCACGTACCGAGTGGGCTATTTTTCGGGAAAGGGGGTCTAAGTTCCAGGAAGTTTATTTTCTCTCCCTCTTGAGTTACTTAATTTTACGCCGTAAGATTGATACTTTTAAGTAATTGATGGCGATGTAGTTTTGAGCTAAAGCTTATTGGAATCATGTGAGTGTCCAATAAAGAGTGACTTTGGTCCTCATCACATTTTGTTATTAATCTAAAAAGGCCCGGCAGGTTATGAGTGGTTTTTCCAAAATGTTCAGCATTTGTAAATTCATTTTATTTTCTTAAATTTAGTGAGTAGGTGAGTAAATAAATGTTAGAAATAAGAATATCGACGGTGTAAGTCAGCAATCACGTAACTCGGTTGGCGACGTTGCAGACTTCCTGTCATACTTTAAGTTTTAAACGGAAAACAACTCAACGGCAATTCTTTAAAACTGCCGTGATATTTCTTTTCTGGGCGGGGAAAATTCTGCAAAAACCTCAAGAAATGGTGTCAGTGTGTTCTCTTTTCAAAAATAACATAGAGGCGGAGATTTTCAGACACCGCCACGAGTTATGTGATTACCGACTTACACCGTCGATACAGAGATATATGTTATGTTATATGGAATAACACATATTATGGGTATAGTTTTCGATTGTATTTTATGCAATAAAGTCAAGCGAAATGAGAAAATCTAGTTTAATATGGAAACACGAACTGTTCAGTATAACAAAAAAACCTGTTTGAGATAAACAATGTCGAGTTTCAGTTCCTGATACTAAGAACTTCCTATTACTCCCGTGATCAGCGGACTGATTATTACAATTGATAGACAAAGCTATATACAAAGAATAAAAAATAACTGAAAGATTCCCCATTTGCAATCTTGCAGCAAGATTACACGGAAGTGCAAGCTGGTGCCAAGACTGCGATCTTGTATTAAACTTGCTGTAAGCCAGTGTACTGACTGGGAAAGGTACTCTGAGGACAGACGGACCCATTCTCAATTTCCGGAACCAATCAGAGCGACAGCATACGCGAGCGGGAGCCGAGAAGATGAGGCAGGAGCCAATGGGAGCGGAGGGAAGGCAAGAATTCGCCGATAGCTCACGAGACGCGGGTTTTGCGACGAACGAGCCGTTATTTTTAAACGCAGGTTCGTTGTCGCCGAAAACTCGTCTACTGTTGAGTCAATTCCACCAAAAACAACGACGGTCTGCCTATTCTGTAAGGAAGACTTCACCTGGATTCGTCGGAAAATCACCTATACACGTCTTGGAAAAATCACCATGGATAAAAATTGCACTCTCATCCATTTTAATCAATCAATTTTGATTAATTTTAAAAAAATGTCCAAAAAAAACGTATCACAGTCGAGGGGCTTGGAGGACAAGGTGCATAAGAGCAGTTTTTGCTATTTCGAGGAATACGTGTTTGAAGTTCCGAAATTACACGGATCCTTATGGCCGAAAAAGAAGTTCGAACTGATCTTTTAATGCTTAAAAATTGGAATTTGGGAGCGAATTTTTCACAGAATATGCATCACTAGGACTATTTTTACTTGAAATCATTAATACCTCATTTTTTTCAAAAATTGCACGTATGCTCCTTGTCCTCCAAGCCCCTCAATTGTGTAACATTTGATCCGATTTTGAACTAGAACCTCAGCGGCATGAGAATTTTTTGCTCAATAGAAGCAGAGGGAAGCAATTACAATGTGAATGTGATGTATTGATGTGATTAGATGCAATAGACATTGTAGATTAGACGTTACGGTGTAACATGTACTTGTACTAGCTTAAGATTTTGAAGACTTAATTTTACATTAAGTAATACACTTTAACAAAAAAAGACAATTAGTGAACGAAGTTTTAAAGTAGTAGGAATAAATTGTTCCTTAATTTTTTCCTTTGGATACATTTTAACGGCACCTTTGACTACCATTTGCATCATGTAACAATTTTTGGATATGAGTGTTCTGACTTTATTATATGTGTTACAGAGAAGTCCATCAATGCTTTTCAAGTTTAAATTGTAAACTGACTCCTCAGGGAGTACCTCTTTTAAAGCCCTGACTAGGTACCTTAAACATTGTCAAAATCATTGAATATTTTATCTTGTACTGCATACGTTGTCACTGTTATCTTGTGTATGTATGTATGAGCCGCTTTTACGGCGCGCTAGGGCGCTCTGCGACGCCTATTCTCCACAGGAATCTGTCATGGTAGAGATCCTCCGGAAGCTGGCATCTCTCCATCTCTTCATGGATGCCCTCTACCCACCGTTTGGCTGGACGCCCTCTCCGTCGCCTACCTGGGGGGACCCACTCCAACACCTTCTTCGGCAACCTGGTATCAGCCATTCTCTGCACATGCCCATACCATACCAATTGCTTGGTCATGATATCGTGCACAATCGTCCCCTCAACGCCCATTATCTCTCGGACACGTTCATTCCTGACACGTTCTCTCCTCGAGATTCCAGCCGATCTTCGCCAGAAATCCATCTCGGTCGCCTTGAGCATTTCTTGGGTCCGCTTCTTCAACTGCCACACTTCACTGCCATAGGTGATAATAGGCTTGACAACCGAGTTATAAATCCTCTTCTACTGTTATCTTGTACGGCTCTATTTCCTCAGTTAAATTGTTGCTATCAACTATCAGAGAAGACAACACTTGGGGAGAGAAGCAAATCTGGTTTCAAAATCCTCGGTTCGAATTTGGCATCATTTAAAACTTTTAAGACTTTTATGAAAAACCTACGCTTTCACTAATTTGTTGAGCGTTGCTGAAAGCGTGAGTTTTTCAAAAAAGTCTTAAAAGTTTTAATACAGCTTTTACTGTTTTTCAAAAAACTCGATTAATTTTTTAAAAATTGGCATAATTTGACGTATATTTGTGCTAAAGGAACGATGTTGCACACAAACCTCATTCACATGATTCCTTTTAGCAAATACGTCAAATATTGACTGCGAGACGAGATTTGTAGATAACTCACGACATAGCTTTACTTTCGCAAGTAGAACGGATGATGTTTTTTGGCCTACCTCGAAAATTTAAGGTTACGTATAACTGTGCGTAACCCTCATTCCCTTAACTTAATTGCTGCATCAATTCTGTTTCCTCTGAAATTTCAGTCACAAAAAGCTACAGTTCATAATGCAGCTCTCCCAGGTCCTTTTTAAGTACGTCACGTCGTTAGGTACATTATTTTTAGGCCATTAAGTTGATTCGATGGACGCCGTATTTTGTGTCAGAAGGGCATGCGATATATCGCATCAATTGGTTCCATTTTTTCAGCTACTCGTCATTTTTCTCCAATTTTGAGACCGCAATTCTGTTGTCAGGAGACTAAAGCACTCAATTACCAATTTTAACAAAGAAATTCAACGCAATAAAGGCGTGGTTTTTTTTAGAGAGAAAACATCGCATCCGAGTGCAGTTTCGATACCAGTATCGAATGCGATGTTTTCTTTCTAAAAAACCACGCCTTTATTACGTTGAATTTCTTTGTTAAAATTGGCAAGTGAGTGTTTTAGTCTTCTGACAACAGAATTGCGATCTCAAAATTGGAGAAAAATGACGAGTAGCTGAAAAAATGGAACAAATTGATGCGATATATCGTACTAACGCAAGTTAGTACACAACGTTCTGACACAAAATATGGCGTCCATCGAATCACCTTAAGGGATTCTGCGTCCGTAAGATCGTTACCCCTGGTTCTAGGTTAACATGGAAACCACAATCAGTTTATTTCACAACTCTCCTCTTAAGAGAAAAAGCAAAAACAGGTAAAAAAAAAGAAGAGAGGTAAAGAAAAGACCATAAGACCAAGAGAAAAGTGACCAAACGAGGGGAACAAGGCGAAACCACGGAAGAAAACTCGATGCACTAGAGGCCTTTGACGCGATAATCATGAACCTGCAACGGCGCTATTGCATTCTGCGCCCATAAAGTGTCGCTTACTTTCTGCTGGTTCTTGCGGAAAAATTTTGAAATATTCGCTCAGTCTGGCTACGCCGGGAAAGTTGGGGGTGAGGGGGCGCTCCGTGATGGGAAGCTCGCAAAGGAAAATTTGAGCGGTTGAATTAACACTGACCCATCAGGGTGAAGGGATTATAGGCGCGTCCTCGATTTTTGAACCACTCTTCCATACCACCGGTCACAAAATAATAGGTGAATGTCACTGGATGCGCGGCCCTCGACGCTGGAACTTTTCGCAATTAAAAAAGGAGCCTGATATCTCAAAAAGGTCAATTGTCAGGAGAATCCTTTTTCTAGCTACCGTAGACTAGAGTCCCTTTACACTGAGAGCCAAGACAATTCGGCTCATGGATGTCACAAACGGGAATGAAGATTACAGAAATTGAACGTTTTTCGTAATCTTTGATCGGCCCATTCTCAAATGCCTTTCTCCGTTCCTCCTCTCATTCCGTTTGTTCCTTGCCGAACCCGTAATTCTCTGGTCCATTCCAGATTATAATCTTTGCAATTGGTGAAAATGTAATCTTTATTCCCGTTTGTGACACTGTGGAGGCCTAAAATACGGGAACCAATCAGAAATGGATTCAAATTGTCTTGACTCTCAGTATAAAGGGACTCTACCGTAGACCATTAGACAGGATGCGAATCGAAGTTCTATGAAACATCGTCACCTTCCGGTCAAAGTATCACAAGCGCCATACGACGCTCAAAAATTTCAGCTGCCATCTTATTTTTTACGGAGAAATCGCTCAACGAAGCTATCCGACGGTTTCATTGACTTTCTTTGTGCTGTCGACAAAATTCAGTGAAAGTTTCAAACAGATTCAACTGACAATTTCTCCGTCAAAAATAGAATGGCGGCGGAAATTTTTAAACTTTGCATGGCGCTTTTGATATACTTTGGCCGGAAGGTGTTGAAATTCTGCCTCATTGTAAAAACAATATATACACACCACTAGTTTCCCTATACAAATAAGTGTTTCCACGTGAGGGCCAGAAAGTAAAGTTCATAATTGCAAAATGTAGTCCATGTGATCAACGCATCTCATGCAGGAAAAAAATTAGATCCTTCCGTAATTTTGGTTGAAATCGTTCACTGAAAGTTCGCCTTCAGATTTTCATGGTAAAGTAACGTCCGTAAATCCTGCCAACGGCTCTGCCGCAAAAGTTGATGCATGTATGTGAATCTCATGGGCGGGTAAGTTGAGACCTCGCTATCGAAAGTACCCACGTGCAAATCGTCGATGGAATAAGACAGACGGGATACGAGGGTAAGGCCCTCTTATTAATTCTCGCATCTCGGAGAGGGTGGCAATTGGCGGCCCAATCGATAAACGTTTACCTTCAAAAGATTTCGCTCTCGAATTCGCAATAAACACCGCGACCCGAAGAAAGGGTCGCTGAGCTCCGATCCCCTAAGTACCTAAAGCTCCATTCGATCGGCAAAAGAGCGTAACTCGATTCCCGCGCGGACTACGCAACTACAGGGTGATCCAAGGTGAAACCGCCAGACTGCAGCGGTGAGTTCTTTAGGTCAAAACAAGACCTTTTTCCTTTCAAAGTTGTTTCACCGAAAGTGCTTTCAAAGAAGGCTGCAGCCCCTCCCCCATAGTTCTGGCAAAAAAGTTGTCTTGCCTGCATTTACTCAACGTTAATGCGTCGAATCTGATGAAAATTGGTATATATGCATCTACACTGGAAAAAAAACCACATCGGATCTAGAGTCTAGACTCTTGAAAACATTGACAAGAAAAAGGACTCTTAATTCAATCAGATTTAAGCTTAAATCATTAATTTTACCGAGATTTCTCGGTAAGGTTACCAATTCCATAAATGGTGATTTTACCAAGAAAAAACTGGGATCAAATAGAACCCTGAATTCTTGGTAATTTTACCCTTCTGTCAGTAAATACACCGAGATTTTTTTTTTTAGTGCAACTGGTGGCAAAGTTTTTTGCGTCCAACTTTTCGTTCTTCGGATGAAGAGTTTGATAGTGTGAATCGAGCTTAAGGGTACTCTAGATCGTATTACCCAGAGGGCATTGCGCAAAAGCTAAAGATCCACCTTGACCTTGGATCACCCTGTATGCAGACAGCGAGGCTCATATCGATTGGCGCTTACGCTGTTTGGTTGGGAAGGGCGACGAAATGTCAATCCGACTGCCTCATCCAGTTCATTAAGAGGCGGAAACGCTGGAGCTGCGCGGCGATACGAGCGTACAACTTCCGGAAATCAACTTCCGCTCATCCTCCGACCCGACATTATGCTATAATAGAATTTTCTGCTCATGTTTACGCCTCTCCCACCGCCATCGAGCAGCGTGAAAAAAGAGAAAAAAAACCATAAGCCCCCGTTCACGACGCCATGGAGGAATGTTTCACTTCCGCTGTTGTCGACTTCCGTGTGAAAATTCACCGAGTTTGAGTTCGTTTTAGTGGAAAATTTACGTTGGTGCGCCTGGCTTGTCGGCAACCCTGATCTAATGTTGTTGATTTTCCCCCGAAAATCGACTAAAGGGTCATTCCACGCCTAGGTAGTCCGGGGGGTATTTTTTTTCCCCCTCCAAATGACCCAACGATATTTATTTTTGGACTCCTTAAAACTCTTAGTTTTTGGAAATATATGGGGTTTATCTCCGAAAAAAATCCGACACAGCGGGTCATTTCCAAGCGGACTAGCTTGGTTTCGACTCGATCGGAGAACTTTTCATTTGGACCCTAAAAATTTAGTCCATGGTATGTACCCCTGCCTGTGGATTTTTCTCGATTTCGGAGGGGGAAAAAAATGTCGAGATTAGTGTCGAATCCTACGTAGTTTGAGGCGTAGAATCGATTGCGCCCGGTCCCGAGACTCGCCGGAGCTCCCTAAGCCGAGAAACGGCGGCGAAAACGAGTGTTTCTGGTCCTGTTGCAAAAGTGCGTTTTTGTCGGTACCGCGGACTCGTGGAGCTTTTCCGACCAGAAAATCCGACTCAGCGGGTCATTTCGAAGCGGACTAGCTTGGTTTTGGCTCGATCGGAGAACTTTTCATTTTGACCCTAAAAATTTAGTCCATGGTACCCCTGTGGGTTGTCATATTACTCGATAATTCCTAAATTTTCTTTAATTTTTAAGGGCAAATCGACGGCGTAATTCCGCAACCATGTATCTCGTTGGCGGCGTTTGAAAATCTCCGCTCCTATTTTATTTTTTTAAAGGAGAACAAATCGAAATCATTCCTTGCAGTCAAATTTTCTTGGCACTGAGAAGAGAGATCACGCCAGTTTTTAAGAATTATCGTTGAGTAGTTATTCATTTAAAAGATAAAGAATGACAGGAAGTCTGCGACGTCGCAAACCGAGATATTATGTGGTTGCGGACTTGCACCGTCGAAATACTCAGTAATATCAGATAGGTCATAAATTGCGATCGCGTAGAAAACTCTTCGTAGTAGGTATGTATCGGATTGTTGTGTGTGTGGTCTATTCACTAATTGAAGGGGCTCTTCTCATTGGAAGAGCCTGTCAAAGCCTCATATCCGTGCCCTTTTTCAGGGAACTCGGCGAATTTGTTTGAGTGTGTCCTAAACGAAACCTTACTCTGAAAAAAGTCTTCACGGACAGTTTTAGCTTGAGTTCAAAGCTACTTTTAGCAATACAAAATTTAAACTTTTTGCCTTTGAAAAATGATAATATTTTGAAGTTCATCAGTTGAAAAAACAACCTAAGTTGGTCCCTTTTTATTTTCTGAGGCACAATAACTGAGGCAACTGATGCTGATGATACTGTGCCTTACAAAATAAAAAGCCAGAGAACTACGAAATATCAACATTTTTCAATTGTAAAAAATATAAACTTTGCAACGCTGTATTACAAAAACGAGCTTTGAACCTAGACTGGACTGAGTTAAGCAGAAAGGAACCAACCCACATATTGGAAAAAATTGAGTTATGAGTGGTTTTGAACTCAACCACTGCTCTACTATCTATAGCCAAAAATTCAAAGATTTTGTTGGAGCAAATTTTGCAGAAATTGAAATTGAAGTTTATCTTTTACATTGAGTCTTATGCAGGGGCCAAACTTTAAACCTCTTTTTCTCGGTTCGATTCCGATGTGGCTTGGTTCCTTTCTGTTTAACTCCGTCCAACTAAAACTTTCACTGATGGAGAATTGTCTCATCAAAAGAAGGATCCTGGGTTCTCCAGAAAGAAGCACAAAAAGCAGCCCCTTCCCTTGACAGGCTCTTTTTTTTAAGTGCATGATGTTTGGTATTCTTCAACTTACTTATCACCTCATAAAATCCTGATTTTCTTTAATTTTTAAAAGCAAATCCCTGATGCAAATCCTCTCAGATGGCACAAATGCAATAAATTGCGATTTCTTACATGGTAAAACTCTTCCTATTCTATCATAGTGTTGTGTATGTTGTCTGTTCTTTATTGGTTGAAGATGCTCCTTTTATTTTGTTATAATAAAATTGTAATAAGTCGCAATTTATTTATTTATTTACTTATTGTTTTGCTACCAATTGCCTACCTTTCTCACATATGGTACATTCATACATACATATATTGCGGACTGAAAGATTCAACCAATTTTATTGCATTTTTCAAAATTATTTCAGTATTTTCATTGATATCCATTAATTTTTCCCTGATTCTCCGGGAGAAAAACTAGATTTTTCTCTGGGCTTGAAAACAAATTTGAGACAGAGACGAGTTGATTGTTGAGATGTTAAGGGATAACGACAAGGGTGGCAAAATGGCTATTTGAGAAAACTATAATTAGAGTTTTAAAGAGATATTACCCTAGGGTTAAATTCCCCACCAAAAATCCTACATCTTCTTAAAAATTGAAATTTTGTGCCGTAACACTTGGATACATACATGTCCAATGGAAAAAAAAAGACATTGAGAAAAACAGCGCTGCCACTTTTACACTGATTCTCTACCTAGCTCCTCATTTTAACAGCAAGTTTCATCAGCACTTCTAGCTTATTCCCTGATGTACTGGCAGAAAATTTTGACCACTACTTATTCTATCATTTAGATTCAGAGATGATGGATGGCGACTTTCCAAGGAGCAAAACTGGAAAGAAGTCATGAGAAGAGACATTTAGCACCGATTGAAAATTTCATAAAAACAATTTATTTTCAATAAGATGTCTTGAATTTTCAACAGAGGCTAAAAAAAAAAAAAACTTGCAGTACCTTGTACTGCCAATCTGTAAGCCAATGCTTTGCATTCTTGGTCAAAATATTGAAACTTAACAGAGTAACAAAAATTTCTAATCGATCGCACCGGTCACGTAAAATTAAAAACAGATTCTTTAAAAATCAACATATTAAAACAGAGAGCATCATGGATTATTAGAGTGGGAGATAACCACTTTTGGTACGTAAGGAGTTTCGAGCCCTGCAGAAGATGGATTTATTGATGTCGCTTTTGGTGCGTAAATTTGCGGTTTGGCCAAGACGCGCTGCCCAGCTATGTCGATTTCATACCGCGCGGAGGTTGACATGATGAACTGGTTGGTGACGATTTGATCGTTGTGATGCCCATCCAACCGCTCGTGACGTCGACTTTGTCCTGGACGTCTTATGTATCCCATGCAAACTAGTTTTCCGAGGGTGAATCCAAACCTTTTCATCAAATACATACAAAGACTTAGTGAGATGGCAACTTAATGAAAAAATGTTGCTGATGTGTCATTCACTATTAAGAGAGCTACGAGGCTCCTTCTAAGCATAAACATTAAGATTTCTTTTAAGTACAAAAATATTAAGAGCTAGTGAGGCCGAGACAATCCTTTTGATAGTCATCGGGATTAAAAATTTTAAAAAATTTGAACTATAATTTATTTCATCAAATTACTTATCAGAATTAATAAAGTTAATTTTAAAATAAAGATCTATTTTCCTATATTAACCAGGTTGATAACCACTAACTTCTTTACTGAATTTTATTTTAGTTTAAAATTGAGAACTATGTTAAACATATGAAAAAATATAATTAAATAAAAAAAAGATTAATATTTAAAATTTAGAATTCAGAGTAATCTACAATAAGAATTTATGTTACCAGCTAACTAAGTGCCAGCAGTTGTGGTTAAACTTAAGGTTAGGGGACTTTAACTTAAGGGGGGATTCTAACTTCTCGTCATGCGCACAATATTTCCCCCTAGAAAGTATTTTTTCACAGTTTTCTAGGATTTATAATTTCAGAAGCCCTCCCATGAAAAATTTAATCAAGGACCAACAATAAAACATATATTTTTTCACGACTGCACGGAAAGTTTCATTGTCATGTAAAAAAACTTTTTCTTATCAATTTTTCTGTAAAATTGTATATTTTTAACGAGCAATGTAACAACGATTATAGCCCCATCAGTACTGATGTGATACTACAAGGAGAAGCAGAGGAATGACTAGATCAAGAAAACAACCAGATTATCCGTAGGATTGCAAACACGCCCGGGCATGCTAAAGTAACAAGATAGTAACAAGTAGTAATTACATTTCAGTTTTGATTTATAACCTAACGATGAGTTAGTAAAGCTCCAGACAGCCATAGTTAATCAAGAAAATATACAATTTGACAGGAAAATTGGTTAGAAAAAGTTATTTTACATAACGGTGAAATGAGTGCCAATAAAATTCAC
The DNA here is from genome assembly GCF_001854935.1 of Bemisia tabaci. NCBI lineage: Eukaryota > Metazoa > Arthropoda > Insecta > Hemiptera > Aleyrodidae > Bemisia > Bemisia tabaci. Next base: position 636,960 of record NW_017552322.1, on the reverse strand, counting down.
TAAAACAACTCAATGCATTGAGAGTATTTGCTGATTGAAATACAATTTTGAGTAAAAAAAAAAAAACATATACAGTGCAAAACCAACTCTTGTTCATAGGAGATGTAGAAAACGTTTCAATTATTTTAAAATGTTTTATAGAAATGAATAAAATATGAGAAAGAAAATAGAACAGGTACGCAAGTGAAACATGCAACATGAAAAAGGATGGTAGGATGAGGAGAAGATTCTTACCCTGCTGATGTTACGATACCCACGAATTCCGAGTCTCGATAAATTGGCTCACTGCCCCAGGCCCACACATCTTTATCTGGATCGATACCTTCTAACTGGAAAAGGACGAGTCTCTTCTTCACTCCTTGCTCTTTTTGCTTTTGCAAAGCAAATTTTCCCATGAAATAATCATTCTGTCGTAAAAAAAGATGATTGAATTAGGTCATGCAAAAATAGCTGAAGTCAATTTTTCCGATAAAGGTAAAAAAAAAAAAAAAACTAGAACTAGAACTAAAATCATATGTTTCTGATGACTTCTCCAGAGGAAAGGTATTGATAAGGGCTATTTTTGAGCCCATCCTAGCTAAATTTTCTCGACTCTATGACGTTTTGCTCATTGAAGGTCTATATTTTACAAAATGCATAATGATTTGGTCATTTACTGTCTCTGACGAGTCTTATTAGTGGTGGGCCAGTTTTCCAAAAAAATGAATAATGTACGAAAGGAAGTCTGCATTGCTACAAACATAGATATGTGGTTATGTACTTTGACCGACGATATATGTGATGTTTTTCATTCGATAAAAAATAAAATAAAATGTATACAAATATAACTGTACAAAGGAGACTTTTGTTTCGTCTCTTCCTTTTAAAGTAGGGGCAAGGGGGAATTGAAAAGTAGAGCCAATCACTGTAATAAACTTTTACTAATTGCTTCTCTGTCTTCAATATGAAAAAAATCATGATGATAATTTGTGCTATACTTACATCTAGCTTCACTCGATATCCACTCCCACATTCAAAGGGAGTTGTAAAACTGTTTAAATCTTCACCCCAAAGTGGAATGAACTTTTCTATCCGCATCCATCGCTGAGTGATTGTGCCAACATCCCGTAGACCATAATCTACACCCACCTGAAATAAAAGTAACACTTTGAGGTAAACTCAACACAGTGAGAAAAATAAATACCTAAAATTGAATCATGAGGACCGTGGTGTCATAAAAACATAAATACAGGTTACAAACCCTGCAGATCAATGACCGGAAGTTTTCTGAAAAGTTTGGGGCTCTGATCGCTAAAATATTTGCCCAAAAATGTCAATATTTAGCACTGACTTATAAAAAAATACATGCCATGACAATCTGTGGACAAAATGGTTTAATTAAAGCTTACTGAATAATTTTACAAGCAAACTTTTCCAGAAATAATGGAGGAACAAAAGAAAAAATTGGGGCATTTCTAAGTTCGCAGAATTAAATATCTCAAGACTTTTTAAAGAGTGTCCTCAAACACTAAACTGAGGGTACCCCAGTGTAATCTAGTGAAACTCTGTCCAAGGAAAGAACATGTTTGAGGGCCCAATTTAATGTAGTTCCTTCATGGATAATTACACTGATAGTTGTAATAGATACTCACAGCCGCAAGCTGCTGATAAACATGTAGCGCGTATTCAGAGGGAATGTATAAACAAAATCCAGGCTCTCCTGTGTGAGTAAAAGACATCATCATAACATCTGAGGCATAGCCAACGTTCACTTTCTGGAACGAAGAAGAAAATTCGTGTTAATTTTGCATCAGCATAAGGGAATATGGTTAAAATTCTGGTAAAATGTTGGTGTTCTATTTTTTTTCTTTCTTTTATTTGCATAGTACTTTCTGCTTAGTAATTTCAATGTTACTTACTTATGTTCATTTCTTTTTTCTTTTTTTCTATACACTCAGGTAGAGTATCTGTTCTGTGATTCATTATTTAATTTATTATGAGCGGTTCTATGTTGTTACTTAGTTTCTAATGGGATCCAGACCCATGTTTTGGTTGTGTACTTTTTTGCATTCATAAAATATGTTTTGAGGGCCTTAGTGACCCTGTATATCTTTTTGTAAGTATGTATATTCAATAGACTTTGGGCCACGTTTCTTAGTGTTTTTTTTCTTGTTCAATAGATAAATAAATAAAATATATTACAAAATCTTGATTATTTTGAAGCTCGAATCACTTATGCACATCTTTTGAGAATAAATCTCTTTTCAATTGAATGGTCCTTGATCTTTGATCCAAATTATGTCCTTTGAACTGGGTTGGATCAGTACCAAATCAAAGGTCTGGAAATGATCAAATTTGTTTACAATTGAAGGGCTTAAACTTTGATGGGAAATGTAACATGGTAAAATTCTTGAAAATTGAACCACTTAAGACTAGGTTGATGACCAAATTCTAAGTTGACTACCATGATTTTGGGCACACATTGACAAAATTACCAACACTCTAAACTTAAAACTAAAATTTGCCCATTCTCAATATCAATGGTGTAAATTGAGAGGCTTCTTACTTACCTTATAAGTAAATGGTTGTAAATCGATGTCAACATTGGAAAGTTCTGAAAGAAGCTGGCGAGCTTTTGGACCAACGACATTAATGACGGTGTACATAGAGGTGACATCATTTAGACTCACAGAGTGATCAGTTGGAAGATGTCTTCTGAGCCACTCAAAGACACGAGTTTGTTGACTTGTTGGAGACACCATAAAGAAGCTTTAAAAGAGGAGAATAAAAGTAAAAGTGAATAAAGGAGAAATATGTATTTCATTGATTAGTGAATGATAGCACTATGTACCACTGCATAACAGCTTCCTTGATTTTAGTAGAGCGCCAGTGCTTAAAAATAAATTGCCAAGCGAATATAATAATATATAATACATCATTTGGGCGTATTTTTGCTAAAAAAAAAAATGTAATTGCAAATAAATTAAATAAAAAAAAGGAATTAGATAGCACACAAATCCTACGCACATGATTCCTGTTAATTTTATTCAATTGCATATTGTTCTACTTAGCATAGTCAAGTCCAATTTTTACATTATTATTAAGAATATAATGATAGGAAAACTGGTGAGAACGAGGGAAAATTATATATTCTATGAATGTACGGCAATATAAAAACAAAAAAATTGATAAGTGCATTAATTTTGCTGTAACGCCTGTCCCACACACAAACTGAGGTTTTCAAATGACAATAACTATTTAATTTCTCAGCCATTTCTGCACGAAGTTCCTTAAAAATCTCAAGATCTGATCTATGATATGTCCCGAACAGATCTGTTACCTTCAAAGATTGTCAGACCGATGATCTATAAAATGTAACAGTCAAAAATTCCATCGGTGAGCCTCTTTGAAGCCTTTACTTTCTGTGAGAGGGAAACATTCCCAAAAAGCTCTACAAAATAATATTTCAGTTTACTTCAAACACAAACCTATTTTCTGCTTCTCGAACAAGAATACAATCATTCTCGTAACCACCTCTTTCATTTTGCATACCGGTGTGCACAATACCTCCAACTGGAATATTCACATCATTAGAACACAGCCTTTGCAACCAGTCTACAACATTCCTCGGAGTTTGAGCCTAGGAAAAAATAAAAGCAATTAGTATTCGAGAACAAAAAGGAGGAAAAAACCTCAATTAAAAAGTAAAATACAAGCTCTTTTACACACATGTAAGGCAGTCATGACAAATCAAAGGATAAGGTACATTGTTCGCAACAAGAACAGATTGACTGAATACATCCAAAGGTGTTGTCGAATAAGAAACAGAAACACTTGGAATCAATTTTTACAGGATGAAAGTGGTACAGCCGCCGCTTCCTTATTTCCTGACTCCAATGAGATCTAGCTCTTGGTGCTTCAACCCCTCCCCCTCCCTTTTGTAAACATTTCAATTTTTGAAAAAGCGACAGTGATAAGAAAAAACATGCTTTCAAAATGAAAAAAAAAAAAAAACTTTTCTTCAACATTTGTGAGGCTGCTCAAATTCAACTTGAAGCACACAGCAGTTCTTAGCAATCCTGGTTGAGCATAATCATGCAGGAGAAGTTAATCTCTTTAAAATTTCCATTATTTGAGAGGATTTTTGGTACCTACATAGTGAAGAGTATCATTTCTACGCTTCTACAAATTCATTTTTATACATTTCTAGAACTTATATGATGCAAAAAATCAGTCCAAGTTGCAGAGAGAGACTAAATCCTAGGCTTAGAAACAATGTTTAGCAAAATCGTTAACATACAATTAGTTATTGGCTAACACTGTACATAAAAATCAATTTTTGACCTTGAAAATTTTTCAGGTTATCATACATACACTCAATTTTTTTCCAGCAAGATTGACTTATCATGGCACTAATTATTGGCATCTATTCTTAAGAACTAAGTAGCATACATGCAACGAATGAAAGCGTTACAAGTATATAATCTATAATTTTTGGGTGTATCAATCGAGGATTAGTACACAGCTAAAAAAATAAATCAAAAAATTATCAACAAAAATGAAGCAAATAGAATACAAGATTTATAAAATTATAAGAGAGAAAGGCGAAACCAGAATGACCGAGGTAATGGTGAGTTTTATGACCGGTCTAACGATCACTAAACCATGGCAAAGTTTAGACTAGAAATTGGGAAAAGAGGAAGCTGGTTGATTTTATGGATCATGCTGTCTCCAAAAATACAAATACGAATGTACATGAAGGATAGGACCTGCATAAGGTGGAGTACCTGTATATGCGAGCCCGGAATATAGCCAGACTGAAAAAACAAACTTAGGTCATGATTTTGTATAGGCGCATTCACTTTGAAAACGAAGATATACAAAGAAGAGGTAGGAAATTCAGTTTTTGGAACTTTGTACAAATGACTACAAATGTTAAGTTGACGAGTAAAAATGTTTAAACTGCCTTTCTAGGACTTTATTTTTTTTCTTTCTTTCTTTTTTCTCTTTTCCACAGATTAGACTTTTAGGAATGAATCTACGATGGATATCAATGAGGAATCTGAATTAATTATGAAAATACTCAGGTGATACAAAACTAAAATTAGAAGGAGGCGAACGATTTTTTCTTAATTCAATCTGGAAGAAGTTCTGCTGATAAATCTTCAGGATGATTTGTACTTATTACATTTTTTCAAAAACGCACAGCAGCAAAGATGATTCAACTACAATAAATTCCCTGTTTCACTAAAGTTTTTGGGAATACCTTTGGGTATTTTAAGTTACTTTCTACTGTTTAGAGCTATTTGTACAACTGAGAATGCATATTTATGTACAATGAAAACATTCTGCATTCATATTGAGAAACAGATACAAGGGTAAAAACTTTAAGATATAAACGGAAAGAGAAGCACGCAAGGATAGTAATAATGAGGGCATTTAAGTTTGGGTCAGCCTTTAAGAAATCTACTGGTTAGTTCGAATTCAGACGTTATTGGGACAAGATCTGAAGCTCAAAAAATCTGAGTAAAAATCAGTCAAAGCAAACAGAAGCTTATCTGTTGGCATACAGTTGACATGAGACTTACTAAATTTTCCCATGGTAGGTCCCCGGAGTCAATTGGGGGCTTTTGCATCTAAAAAACAAAATTATTTGGTAATCCTGGACTGTTTAGGCAGAAAGATTATAGAACTCATTCAAATAAGAGTTGATAATAGAGTGGTCGGAAGGGGAATGAGGGATGCTTTATATTGGTAAGAGTTCCTTTCATATGAAAAAATGAAACTAGAGGGAGGAAAACAAAAATTAGATTAACATGAAATGTGAAAACCAAATGGTACCTAGTTAGAAAATTGTTATAAATTAATCCAATCAGATATTGAATGTTACATAAGATGTAAGGTGATATTACTGAACTTGCAAGGCTATGACGTTGGTAATGTTTTTTATGGTGATTCGTCACCGTTTCTGGCATGGTCGAACTGGCTTACCATATAGTGCATTGGTTAAGTAAAATATTTCAGCAGATTTTTAGCCAAACAAAGGACGATAGCCCCTTTGCATGTGCCTAAGAAATCATTCTAAACAAAAATTGGCAAAATTCAGGGAAATGAAAACAGGATCCTCGCATTTAAACAGCTATCAATTTCTGTATTGAATGCGTCATTAATATCCAAATCAGATCAAACAGTACCGCTTCTTTAACCAAACAAAAAACCACCCTCCTTTTCTCCTTTCTTGGTAGTAACAAATATTCTGTGCTGAGCCCAAAATATGAATCCTTGACCAGTGCATAATTCAATACTTTATGAGCTTAACCATGGCTGTCCTAATTTACTACTATGACAGAAGGGATGTAAACCTTGTGCTTGAAGGTCCTATCATGAGTTGCTGTAAGGTGTCTTTAGAGATTGTATAGTTCCTCCTCCGGTAAGTTTTCAGAGTGTCCATCATTTCCTAAAATCTTGATAGTGAGTGGTCACCATGACAGCAAAATATCTTGCCTCTTTACTTCGTTTTAATCTCTTTTTCCTAGCCAATTTCGGTAAATTTTCTATCTGATTAAAGTGGTTCATTTTTGTGATATTGTCTGTTACATAATGAGTAAAAATTTTGTAAAGACCCGTATGGTCTGAAAATATGATGTAATATAATTATACTCTAACTGCAAATATAAGAAAAAGTGACTAGTCTTCGCAAGTGTCTTTACAGATCCAGAACATTGCTCATTACAGGGAATTTAATGCCTCATATAATCCTCATTTGACACAACTTGAGCCTTCGAACAGTAATCATTACTGGTATTGGGTACACTTAGTAGACGATAACAAGGTGAACAATGGATAACGGTCTTCACGTTAGATTTTAAAGAGAATTTAAAAGTTAATACTAACTACTATGAAACTCAAATTTTAAAGATTTTTTTCTCTTTTAAAAGAAAGCAAAACAAAAATAAAACACTTCAAAATTTTTCGATAGGAGCAAAGAAGAGTGGTTCACATTCAATGGGCACAGAGGGAAAAGAAACATAATAGAAAACTTCCATTGATTTACCTTGATTTTAATCTTGGAAAAAGATGACATATCGATCACACCCACACCTTCACGACAGGCATAATACTCTTCCAGAAGATAATCGAAGAACTTTGGCTTGAAGAAAGTGCCTGGCGGCATTGTGGGTAAAGGCTGGCCAGCTGAAGAAAAGAAACACATAACTTAGTATTTTGCGATGGGATTGCTCATTTTTTATTGAAAAAAATAAAGAAGAAAAAAATGACACCAAACAGATAGATTATAAGGGGCTGGATCTTCTGAAAGGAAAATTCAACAAGTACAAGGCCAACAAGTAGAATAAGTATTTCAAAGAAAAGTATCTCCTTTTATGTTGAGGAAAATTTTCAGTGGCATTATTATGATTATTTCCAGAATCAATCGATCCAAAATCTAGGATCTCAGTATGAAGCAAAATTATCTTGCAAACAAAAACTTTTCTGGGCATGCATTTTACGTAGGATGAAAAGAAACAAATTACCAGGCAATTGAAAAACGAAAAAATTAGCTATCTCATCAATTTCTGTTGTATTAAAACAGCATTTGCATTCTGATGAAAAGGTGAACAGAACATGCAGTAGTCTTCACAAATTCACGATTAAGATGCACTTTTGAAAGGCCAGGTATTCTTTACAAGTATGATATTCGAATGTTGCATTAAGATACATGTTTTTTCAACTTCAGCTATTGATATGCTACCGGTTAAAAGATACTGCTCATTCTGTGAGAAATATATATTGAAATCATAACTCTCTTTTCAATTCACTCAGTAATTTTTAAAACTGATTGAGACTTATGAAATGAATTTTTCTCATCAGAGGGAATCGGTACCGAGAGAGAGCAAATATGTTGGATTAGGAGTTTTTCTGCTTGTAACAAACACCCAGGGACTCACAAGCAAACAGAACTACTGAGACAACGAGACATGATGCCTCAAGATACCCTCAGAATACAGGAGCTATAATACCTTAGGATAACATTGACTCATCCATTAATGGTGAATAATATACTGGAATGCCAAAATGGCTGGCAATTCTATCAAATAAGGAAAAAACTACGATAAACATCAAGCTACATGCCAATAATGAAATCAATATGATTTAATTACATGATTGTACGATGATGTTACAAACAAGCAATTGAACAAAAATAAAGGATAACAGTTAGAAGCTCTTGCCATTTTTTGTGTGAATTTCTGTCTGTCATCCTCTCTATGCATCCCTCAATTGCTTCTTGTAACATCATTGTGACATCACGTAATTGAATTATATTGATTTTATTATTGGCTTGTAGCTCGATGTTTATGATAATTTTCCCTTGATAGTGAATAGTTTGTCGCCCTTCTGACATATAGACGTAACTATACTTTGCGATGAACTCTGTCGTCCATAAAACACAATGTTTTTCCAGCTCATCTCTAAGTATAGTTACGCCTTTTTGTCAGCCAAACAACGAATTGGGTGATTTTAAGCAGTATCAGCCAAATTGAATCACAGGTTGCCCGATTTTTTTGCCAGAGAACTGTATGAAATTTTCCTTTCAACTTCATGAATACATATATTCTTTGAGACAAAAGAAAAATTCACAGAAAATTTCAAGGCATAATTGTTTCATGTTTCCTGTTCAAAATTAAAACATAGAAGAAAATTAGGGAAGGTGAAACATGGTTAGACTGAATCACATTACAGTCATCTACACATTTTGTCCAACACTTTGGGGAATCATGCTTCAAAATCAACAAGGAAAAATCATAGTTACGTTGGTAGGAAGAATCAAAATACAGAGGTCGCTCATATCCCATACGCATTCCAAACACAGCTCCTCTCTTCTCTAGAACACTGTATAGAGGTGAGCAACGAAGTTTTCGAGCGAGCTGAAATTCCGATTGACTGGGGTACATGATAGAGTAGTGTCTGCAATTGGAAGAGATGCCAATACTTACACACGAAATTTAACCAAAATCACAAATAAAGGTTTATTCAGTACGCTCACCCATGCACATGCCTTTTTTCTCATGATACCAACAAAACCCAAAATTATAGTGAATTTTGATTTTTCAAACTTCTTTTACGCAACCAGATAGGTTGTGATCTGTCTTAAAGTGTTGCAGGCTAAACCGACACATCCAAAGTCAAGATATGAAGTCAGAGACCCCTCAACAAAATCAATGTAAACAACAAAATATTGAAAACAGAATTCTCTTCATACCCCTTGGATTGAACACACACAATTTATGGTGCGGAAAATTTAAAATAAACCCAACATCCATAGAAAAAATTGTTAACTTTCTTGAGGTATCGTTATCAGGAGGTGCTACTGTAATAATAAAAAAATAAAACAAGTCATAAAAAAAGAATGGATACATAAAAGAAGAATATAGACTCTGACCACTGCAACACCAGAAGTGCTTATGCATAATGAATGTTTTCACCAAGGCAAAAAAATTACTTCTCTTTTTTTAATCTTGTGTGGCAATTTACTATTCTTTCATGCTATGAATAGTGAAGAGTAAAACATTGAGTATAAAATGAAAGACAGAGAGCCCATTAAAAAGAGAAACGTGAAAAAAAATAAATCTTAATTTAATGTAGAGAGGGTCTAATTTCAGCCTTAGAGTATAGTCGTTGATAACTCCACCTAGAGGCGAGTTGTTTTTCTCTAGCTGGTCCCAAGCCCAGGAAAAGGAGGAGGGAGGAGGGTTGTGTGTAGGTTTAGCAACCCTATTACGTAAAAACACCCTAGCTACGAAGACCAAGACGAAGCCTCGATACCTAGGGAGATGTGTCGTCTTAGAGGCCAAAGCCCTCCCCGGGCTGTAGCACCATTAGTAAGTATAGTCACTGATGATAACCGGGCGGTGAGTGGCCGAAAAGCGTCCCGATACAAAGTTTCGTTTAATATGGGATGAATATTTTTTATAGAATTTTAACTGCTTGACAAATATGTGTTTCTTCTATCTTTTTGTATATTTTACAGGAATATAATTCTAATCAAATAAAGTTTACATGAGACAACCAACGATCCTGATTTTTCATTAAACTATCCACAGTCCTGACATTTTGATAAGGTCAGCAAGCAAATTGAAGGTTTACGCATTCAGTATTCTTTAGAAATTATTCAACAACTTTTTCATTCCATTTTCCAAACTGATCGACTGTCACATTTGTTTTGATAATCCAGGGTACATTGTAAATACATAGAAGAGCTACCAAGTATAATCAATCTTTCTCCCTTCATTGAAATCTTGATTGGGAAAATTCAAAGATGCATGAAAACAACAGTACCTTCCAACAACCTCTTGAATCCTCTGTTGAAGATAATTCCTATTGTTATGAAGATCAAGAAACCTCTGCACATCAAATTTCAGCAATTCTTGAGTTGGCTCTCCTTCTACAATCCATTCAGCTAACGCTTTTCCAATTCCTCCGGCTCCTTGCAGAGAGTTTCCGTTCATTCCAACAGCAACAAAATAGTTATCTACCTGAAAAATATTTTTGAAAAATCCGTGAATGAATGAAAAAGGAACATTTTTTTCCTTTCTTTAAAATAAATTTCATTTCTTTTAAATAATTGAATAGAATAGATACTTGTTAATGTAGTTTGACTTGCTTATTAAAGATGCCAAGACATGGATGAGATACATGAAATTTTCAACAAAATTGAGATATTCGTCATCTAAGAAAAAACTATCAACTTGGTGGCTACCGCCATGTAGAATTCCAAAACTAGGAGTAAATTTTTTTTTTTTTTTTTTTTTAAACTTAAAACTCGTTATTCTTAAAATTATAAAAATATAAATCATATTATTCACTCGCCAGTGGTCATAATTGCTGAGCCCACAGTTTGATACAAATGAAGGAAAACGATAGTAACCTTCTTCCTTTTTCAAGGGATGTAAAGAATGAGGGCTTTTAAGATCCAAAATTGCGGGTTACAAAACACACATATTAGGAGAAGTATGTAGTTTGAATTTTGATGAACTCAAATTTACCCTGAGAAAAGAATGACATGTACAAATGACCTGGATTACCTTTTATACTTTCAAAATCATGATGGAAAGCTTGATAGGCATGGCAATTGGCTATGCGGCAGATATTGAAAAAAAAGGAAAGAGGACACAAAAGTACTTACCTCCGGTGTTTCTCCTAAAATCCATTTTCCATTTGGCGTAAAAGTATCCGGATAGTTCATTAAACTTGGTTCTGGAACGTCTTTTAATATTGGCAGTCTTTGGATTGCATTTTGCCACAGAGGTTCTAGAAATGTTTGACAAGAACAAATTATAAAATGTCATGTATTTATTCCTCTGTATTCATATTAGGTGATCTTTTCAGTCTAAATAAACTTTTAAAGGATAAAAGGAAAATTACTGATTTCCTATTTCCTTAGAATTCCTGGCTCCAATCTTCCATGAGGTACTGAAGTCCTTTTGAATGCTCTGCCTTTAACTTTTACCTTTTAATCAAACTTTTTTTAATTTTCCCGATGCTTCAAAACAAGCAAAACTTATACTTGAAGATACAAGTCATCACTCCTTTGACATAAAGGCATAATTATTTTTCCACATGCACCCCAGAGAACATAGCGTTATGCGGAGCACAGGGCTTAGGAGGAAATGGAGATACGTTATTACAAGAAAGGAGCAATGATGTGTACACATGTGAGGTGTAACATGGATGTCATGACTGGATGAATGGATGGTATGAAATTACCAAGGATTAAAACTCCTATGAAAAGAGTGATGTGATGAGTTTATTTAGGCAATACTTACTGAAGTGATCCCAGTCAGCAGGCAGCTGTTTCTTCCAATCACCGGGAACTCCTTTATGACCCAAAAATGCAGGCTTTGCTTGTGGCTCGAAACCTCCGACTAGGAATCCACCATTGTATTCTCGCATGTAAATGTGAGAGTCAAAGTCTCGAATGTAAGGTAAGTTGTCCGAGATACCAGAGATTGGAGTGGTTTTTGCGTAGTAATGTTCAGCAGGATAGACGGGAATCCTGACCTTTGGCTCGGATTTCAGTCCTAGTTCTCGTGCCCACTTTAACAGAGATTAAGAATCATTTCAAAATACGCATCACTTCTCTCAGTACTGGCTTGAATGGTTTTATTAGGATTATTGATTGATTCAAATTGTATGCTATAAACCACAAGGTAAAACTTTAATACTGCTGGATTAGGCAAAAAATTTAAAAAAAAGTCGGGTCATCGAGTCTCTAAAAAAGAAGCAATTTCTTCAGAAAATTTGTTTTTACTTGCATGTAAAATAGTCTTTGAAAAGTACCATGTTACATGACCGCTAATGGACCACTACACATGGTACAAAATCATGCACAAGTTGTCTTCGTTTTTCATGCAGAACATTTTGAACGTATCAAAAACTTCCAAGAAACCTTATAAAAGAGAAATAAACATTTGTAGTTTGCAAAGTAAGGAATTTCAAACTTCCTGCGCATGGAAAACTATAAGCAAAGTAGGTTAGGTTAGGCATTAAAATCAGTTAATATACATTTCGCAAATTGTAAGAGCTTGGTTTTATGCTCATTTTCTATGTGTGGTGGTTCATTCAGCTGTTACTTGGTGGTGAAACATTGGTTACACATGATAACACATGGTTTAAACTTGTTTTACTGAAAGGATTACTGAGAGGATCATGCAATTCAGAGAAGAAAACCTTGCATCAGATTTTCAGTTTAATGAAATAATCTTGTTATGTAATTCAGATTCTTAAACAGGATTTTGTTCAATTTGCTGCCTGTGTTCATTACTGATAATTTCTAGACCCAAAACAGAGGAGAGAGATAACCTGCAACCACTTCAGAAATACATATAGCAGCATTATCTGATAAAAGATGCAATAATGTCAACGACTTGAATTGAGAGGATTCGCAACATGCAATCTCGACTAAAAATCGGAATTAAGTGGCTAACCAATAGACTTTTTTCCTTGGGAAAAACTACTTACTGTAAAATTATAATTATTTGAGGATGCATTTGCTACTTACATCGATTAATTCTACTTGTTTTACAGGTTAAATTATTTGAGTCGTGCTTAATGACTGATAAATAGTTCATAAAAATTTTTGAACTCAAGTTTTGGGAATTAGAAGAAGTTTATAGAGTGCAAGGGAAAAATTTTAAGAGCAGTCAGCGAGCTTTTTAGAAATGCCCGGTAAAAGATTAATTTTTACCATTCCAGCACAATTAACGAAGTATTCACAGTCTACATCTCCTCTGTTGGTGGTGACACTCTTGATACAGTTGTTCTCAGTAGATATTTTTTCAACAATGCAATTCTCAACATATGATGCGCCTGAAAGTAACAAGAGAAATTCACATATTACAAAAAGAGTATCAAATTTATGAGTATTTAAATTCTAATAATGAGAGGGTGTTTTATTTTAACCCGATTGCATGATTTACATGTTATAATATAAAAAATAATGAAAAAGTATAATTTAAAAATTGGATCTTGTTGTATCCACCGGTTCTCTTGCTCATATTTTAAAGTAATCTAATCACCTGACCAGCTGGGGAAACTTTGTTTCCTTCAGTCAAATTTTGCGAATGGATGTGATTAACTTTTTTAACAAAATAAGAATTTTGATTCGATCTTTAGGAGTCTCCTGGTCATTAATTCTTCCTAATACTCTAAAATCAACTTCTGCACCTTTTTATTTATTTATAAAAACAAACTTTATTTAAGAAGATTGTCACTATTACGACAACTTGTATACCTTGTATCAGTTGTATCTATCTAGATGAATTAAATTAAATTGAATTTACAAAGGTATTGAGAAAACTACAGATAATACAGATTATCTAAAAGAACAGAGATAATGGAATTCTCTGTCCTTCATTTTGAGAAATTAGGTGTGCCTATGAGATTACTAGTTTAATGACATTGCTTTGCACTTCATTCATACTCAACACCTTAAAATGGAAGAGAAAGGATGTTAAAGCAATGAGGAAAACCATAAAGAGGAAGAAAAAGAAAATTCTGGGTGGAAATTTGATGACATTAAAGTTTTTGTAATACATCCAAACACAGATTTCAAGAAAATACTGATGGTGATACTCAAAACAAAGGAATCCCAATTGAGGTATTTCAAAATTTCCACTGCTATTTTATGTCATTACAGAAACATACGATATTATAGCTTGGAATCGAAACAGTGTATCCTTCATTTACAGAAAAAAACAAAATCAGTGAAATTTTCAGAGAATGATAACGCTCACTCTCCCACAAAAAAGTAAAGTTTGATGGGAGATTTTTAACAGCAAAAGTAAAGATGTAAGTTTTTCAAGCTTCACCTCCAATACCACTAAATTTCGACACCTTTCTTGAAAATGATGAGGTAGGATGCTAACTTTACCTCCTTGTTTAGCAAGTTTTGCAAGAACACGGCAGACAGACAGGGTATCAACAACAGCATCCTCTGGCACCCAGACGCCTCCCAATATATTATCCGTACATATATGAGGATGAAGTTTCTGTAGCTCATTAGGTCCAATAATCTAAGGAAATGTAAGTCAAATGATTAAAAAAGGAACAAAATTGTAAGTGCTAAAAGTTAAAATAAAAAAAAAAAAAAAAAAAAAAAAAAAAAAAAAAAAAATTCTGTAAAAAACCACCACACCAATGTAATTCCGAGAAAAGAATTGAATTAATAAAAATTTCTCCGTTGTGTGCCGTGCTTTTTTTTCTTTGTCTCTTTATATTTTTCTTCTCAAATTTTACAGCTTGTTAGTAATTTGTTGGATAATTCTAAAGCTTCAGGCCAAAAAAACCTTGAAAATTTTCTCTGTTTCACAAATAATTTGAAAGACAAAATATTTCAGCCCTGGCAGGATTATCAGAGTGACCAGAGAGTGAAGGTAATACATTTTTTACAAATAACAGGATGGTAGAGTAGTACTGAGTCCACCCTACTTTGCAGGAGAATACAGGCCAGCAAATTCCAATGGTTTTATTAGATTCAAAAATTTGAACTCAAATAATTATTACAGAAAAGCTGAGAGGGAGAGTGTTCAGCTCAGGTAGATGCATTGGAATACTAGACTGAAGTCACACCGAGAGATTTATAACATTTCGGGTCTTTTTAGACTTCACCAGTAGATCACACTTGTAAGTGAGTCCAGCTCAGAGTCCCGCAAGATCCTTGACAGCATTGAAACACTGCCATGAACATGACACAAGACTTGGCACTAGAGTGCAATCCTCGTGCCATCTGCCATCGCTGATGAACAACTCTCAGGACGAAACAAGGAGAACCCAAAAAAATTAATAATCAAATTTTTACACATAAGAATACAAAATCTAATGAAAAGTTACAGATACCTCACAATGAAGACCTGTCGGCAGATTGTAGGCTATTCGTCTTTTCAACATGATTATTCGATCTTTCGTTTGGGCTAAATTCACACTGCCAACTTGTTTAAGACCTGAAAAGCAAACACATGTGGGTTAATTGTTTATCTGTTGAATTCGAAATTATGATAAAAAAAGATCAATTGACTATGACTCGTGGACTGAAATGATCTTAAGAACTCACCTATATCATGTCCCATTTCCTGAAGTTGTCGGTATAGTTTAATACTGTTGGAAATAATGTGTCTTTCATCAATTGGTTTGAATAGACCTAGGGTGCCGGATCCAAAATTTGAAGTTCCTCCACAGATACTAGAACATAATCAAACGATTTTTTTTGATTGGTAAAAAGAGATGTTATTGTTCAAAAAATGTTATAAGAGGTGCCGAAAAAAATTGCTCATGTCATGATCAAAACCACTCGTTGTGTGACATTGTGGGTACCCAAGAGTCACTGATACTGCCAGCAAAAATGGATTACTAGACCAATTTTCAAAATTTTGGGCCACATTCTGATCAAAATATTTTTTGGTTCTACTGAGGCCAATTCGCAAAACCGACATTATACTTAGATACATTTGATATCTTGGACTTGTTTAGACTTTACTGATGAAATTGAATTTAAGTTTAAAGATAAAAAGGAAGACAGCTACAGAAATTCAGTAGCACTGAGATTTCTTCGTCGATTACCTACTTTTACTTAGCAGTAGGCGTTTAAATTTTCAGTACGGGGGCAGAACGTTCCAAAATTGCAATTTGCTTTGATTTGGCCTTTTACCCACACCAATTATTTGAATTGTCTCACTCTGGAATGATTGTTTTCATTACTAAAAGCACTATCTTGAGTAAACTGAGTGATTTGCTAAACTTTTTTACAGAAGGTATTGAAAAAAAAAGGTCATCAATATTTAAAATTGCCTTGTAACCTAAGATCTGCTTCCTGTTTGTTCTAGGATCATCGGGCATTTTCAGCACCTCTTT
Source organism: Bemisia tabaci (assembly GCF_001854935.1). NCBI lineage: Eukaryota > Metazoa > Arthropoda > Insecta > Hemiptera > Aleyrodidae > Bemisia > Bemisia tabaci. The sequence goes on along the minus strand of NW_017552322.1, from coordinate 620,577 downwards.
TCTACACTACCTAATTCTAATACGATAAAGAGGCAGAGAATTAGGAAACTCACCTTCCTTGGTCGATGACCAAAACATCTGTCCATCCATGCTGCACAAGGTGATAAGCGACTGAGTTAGCAACGACGCCTGATCCGCAGATCACGACTTGAGCTTGAGTAGGTAAAACAGAGCTACTCTGACGCACATGATCAGAGGCCAGAGATCCAAATTTACTTGATAACGAAGATGTTGTTGGTAAACCTACTGTCGGAGGCTTGGAGCACCCTTCCTTCACGGATCTTGTGGCAAGACATAGTTGCTGCAAAATATGACGTTTCGGTCGACTTGGACATTTTGATATTGAATGTCCAATCATCAATCAGAAAAAACTAAACAGAGAGGGTGAAAAAGAAGGCAAGAATAAAATATTATAACACTTGGGCAAGAATATCGCATAAGATACTTATGTGCTACTTGTAAACAGACGATGACACGATGAAACTAGTGAAAAAACTACACAAGCATGCATGCCAATTTCACTTGCATAATTTGATTTGACTGAAAAATTTTAATTTCCTCCACAATAAAATAGTGAAATAATATAACTTTAGTGGAGGTCGTGTCAGGAGAGAACATGCATTGTTTACATACATTCGGCCGTTCTCCATCTCCATTGACGTATAATACAATCTAGACCGCGCATTGGGCCCGACTTTGGGCGGGGAAGGTAAGACAGCTAGGGGGGTAAAGACGCGCCTTCAGCCTAGTTGATACCGCCGGATATACGAGCTAAGTGTACCCGTATCAGGCAACGGCACTGGCAAGACTGGCATTTCCACGAATTCCACCATTGTCTCGCCGGTACACTTGCTGTGTGTTGCTGGGTTGCCTATCGTCTCGCTTGAATTTCGTAATGCGCGGTCTAGATTGTATTATACGTCAATGTCCATCTCCATCCGTCCTGCGCGAAAAGACAGTTCTGAAACTTCTGCGCAGGAGGTCACCGGTGACGATTCGTCTTCGATCAATCACCTTTGTTTTGAATGTGACGGTGGCATGCTTTTTTGATAAAAAAATTGGTCTTATCAGTTTCTTATCATGAAGTAGTTTAATTTTACCGCAATCGATCGTTTAATTTCTCTGTGCTGTATTTCATTGAAGTAGTTTTTTCAGTGCCTCAAACTATCACCCTCTTACCTCTCAGTGATCGGGTTGCTCAGCAACGTGTTTCCTGTTGATTTCTGTGCCTCCTCAGTTTTCCTCCCTTCTGAGCAACTTTCACTATGAAACGTCAATAAAACACGAAGTGTGCTTTTCTCAACGTAGCACCTGCACCAGCCTTTTTCTCCTGAATTTTTTCATATTAATATTTGTCATCTGCGTAGCTCCTCCTTTTTATCCCCGGACTGAAATGCTTCCACTTTCTAGGAGTGTTTTGCCGTTGTTGGAGAGAAAGTTCGCAGTAAGTTTTTTTATCATGTGCATTTACATTTTACTCTAGTTTGGACCTATTGTACACATGTTCTAATACTTAGTTGCCTTTTTTGTTGGTTGATTGATTGCAGCTGTCCTCCCCTTTTTTGACTTGCAGAATCACTCCGTACGAAAACAGCAAGCTACATAATATTACTTGCCTTGCTGAAGAGGGTGGCCCTAATTATGCGGAACAGCATATTGAAACAATGCTGGGTCTACACTATTCCAAGGAGGAATGAAAGAAGAAGAAAGCTCTAAAATTAAAATTTGAGTTTCAAGATGAAACTAAATCTATTAAATTAAATCTAATTTTAGAAATTTTTTTTTGGTACAGCTTAGTGAATCTGAACTTAACACTTTCGCACAGCGAACAAAACATTAAAAGGCAGCTGTTGCTACTCAATGATACCCAGAAATAAAGCGTACTTAGGGGTATATTGTTGCTGCTGAGCATCTCCCCGAGCAAAATAAAGGAAACCCATAATAAGAAGGCTAAGCTGCCTAAAGAAGCCTGCTTAATAGATATGTTACATATTTCTTTAAGACGACAACTTTTGGTATTGTTGGTGTCGATCTAATTCTTTACATTTTAGTTACCGGGCGGCTCTTTCTATCACAAATTTACCACTACCAAAGCCAAAGATAGAGAAGTCTTCTATGGTATGAAAGTATTGCTTCAGTGAGATTTTCTGCCTGTTCACAATGTACTTTCTGCTTATACAAGGTTTCGTGTTCTAGGAAATTACAAGTCTCAACGTTGCAAAAAGGAACTTATCATGGACTGGCCAAGAGTCTCTGAAAGAAGACGATCCAGAACTGTGGGCCTTAGTACAAGAAGAAAAACAGAGGCAATTAAAAGGACTAGAATTAATTGCATCGGAGGTATTACTTTGCATTTTTTCAATTTGAAGGAAATTAGATTTGAAATGGAAGAAATCTTGCCTTCTATTTTTTGCCTTATGGCAAACAGCATGTGGTATAAAAGTGTAAAAGTATGCCAAATTACAGGGGTGCAGAAACTTTTTGACCACGTGACTGACAGGTCACAACCACTCCAGTGCAAAAATGGGACGGCTTTGAAAACAGGGAAGCTGGAGAGTTACATCGTAAAAATGTCATGTTCTTTGCAATATTGAGTCAAAAATCATGTTTTCATTGCCAAATCGCAGAAATTTTTCCATTTAAAGCAACAAAAGGAAACCATCACTCTGAAATTTTTAAGGGAAAAGAGGATTTTATAATTGTAAGGACAAGAACTTCCTGCTTCCTCGAGCGAACAGCCCATTTTGCACTCATTTTACAAAGGGGCTGAAACAGTGTTATTAAATTTGGCTGATAATCAATGCTGAAGTATAACTTATATTTGCATCATATTTTATCGAGCCTTATTGTTAATCTTACAATGATGAAAGGAAATTCAAAGCATTGCTTTCAAAATCCTTGGAAAGAATGCTATCCTAAATTTTTTTAAGATTCAAAAAGTGCTGTCAAAATGGAACCATAGTATCTGCCTCGGTTGATGAACAGGTTGAGTTGTGGAAATTCTGGCAGAATTGTTGGATCAAGAAGATTATTTCCGAAGTTACCTTGTTCCCACTTTAATGTTTATGAGAATGAGGCCCTAGAGGTACCGGAGAAGGTGTAGAAAATTATTGCTCTGATAACTAATAGTCTAAAAGAGACTCCAATATCACAAGATTTTTAACAGTCTATGTACCTAGGTACTTAATTATTAAACTCTTTTTCTTAATATTAAAGTAGAAGACTTGTTTGAAAATTTTTAATTAAATGAGCATCCACCAGTCAAATTGCCAAAATTTTATTTTAGTTATAAAATGAAAACTCATGTTAAATATGTAAAAAATGAGACTTAGATGAAAAAAACATTTACTTTTAAAATTTGAAATGTAGAGTCTACTTCAATGTCTTCATGAATCAGTATTGTATCTTAAGTAAAAGTGTACATTGTTATCATTGCTGATTAAGCATGTTTCTTTTCCTTATTTCAGAATTTTTGTAGTCGCTCTGCCCTAGAAGCTGTGGGATCTTGTTTAAATAATAAGTATTCTGAAGGTTACCCGGGGCAAAGGTATGCATGAGTTTTCTTTAAATTCTTTTCAAATTACTTTATCTCTTTGATAACCTTATTAAGTTTATCTATTCACGGACCCCCAGCAGACTCAATTTTATCTGCTCATTCATTATATAAGAACAACGTACAACTTTATTCAAGCCGTTGGCTAATCTAATTGCATCTAATGTAGACCCATGCCTCCTTAACACTATCAGCATGATTATTTTATAGCAATATGGTTTGTATGATGTATTTGAATGTCATATTTTGGATTTCTGCATTTGAATTTATTGTGCAGATAAGTACACAGCAGTCAAAAAAGAGAGACATTTTTTGGAAAGTCATGGGTGAAAATAATTTTTACTATTTAATTGCAAGCTTATGATCTCATGAATTAATCATTTTCAGGTATTATGGTGGAACTGAGGTTGTTGATAAAATAGAGCTTTTGTGCCAGAAAAGAGCCTTAGAAGCATTCCGGGTATCCCCTGACAAATGGGGCGTGAATGTACAGCCATATTCTGGGTCACCTGCAAATTTTGCTGCGTACACTGCCTTACTAAAACCACATGATCGTCTTATGGGGTTGGATTTGCCGCATGGTGGACAGTAAGTATTCCAATCTTTTTCACAGCCCATGGCCTTTTCGCTCAATGACAGCTACAAATTTTAGCCTCAGGAACTGAAAATCGATAATTCATCAAAACAAATTTTGCAACCTTAAATTGATTGATTAAATTGAAAGCTGCTTTTTGGTTTCTGGAGGGTCTGGAAAACCTAGAAAGTCAGGAAATATTTAGGAATAGCCAGGAAATTTTGCAAGCAGCATTTAATGGAGGTCAGCTCACCGTTACTTTTGTTGTAAGTACCTCCAATCTGCCAGTTTTCTTTGAAAATATTAGTAAAGAGCTTTTGAGAAAAAGGTACTTTTGGACTGAGTTTAGTACAAAGGAATGGAGTATCTGCTTTGCTGTTAAGACAGAATCAGCTTAAAATGGCACTAAAGCCGCAAAAATAAAAACATTCAATAAAAAACGTGGGACATTTTGCAGTGTTACACCTGCACCTGCATTCTCAAAGGGTAAGAAAAAAGAAAGAAAAATTAAAAAGAAACACACCATGAAGCTCACCGTTGTTATTGTAAGACAAAGGTGTTATTGTAAGTCTCACAATAACAGCAGTGTGGCTCATAGTGTGTTTCTTTTTAATTTTCTTTCTTTTTTCATGCTGGTTGAAAAACGTGGGTGTAACACCGTGAAACGTCCTGCTTCTTTTAATTTATGTTTTTACTTTTGCGGCTTTAGTCCCATTTTGAGTTGATTTTGTATCATCATTTCGGGCCAATTAAGTTGTTTTTTATAACTTTTGCTGCTGAGATTGTACAACTTCATGTATCGTTTATCCAAGCTTGAAAGACCAGTTTTTATTTTTACTTTAAAAAATCACCAATTCAAACAGAAATTTATTCTGAAATTCTCATCCTGTTAAGTACATACTCAGTGTATCATACTATCTCAGCAACATTGCAATGTCAATGATTTTTATCCATCTATGCGCAGTAGCGGTCAGTGTGCTGTTTAATCACCAATCAAAAGGACATTGACACCCGAACAATCATGAAATACTCCAAAGCTTGAATGGTGTATCATACAATTAGAAATTTTATCAAATCACTCCAATGCAAACATACAAGGTAACTCTTTTCGTTTCAGTTTAACTCATGGATTTATGTCTGATACAAAACGGGTTTCTGCCACATCAATTTACTTTGAGTCAATGCCTTATCGTCTCAATCCTGCAACCGGTGAAATAGATTACGATAAACTCCATCAAACTGCAGTCCTGTTTCGACCAAAGCTAATCATCGCTGGTGCTACTGCATACTCTAGATTACTGGATTATGCTAAATTCAGAGAGGTAAGCCTTTTTACCCCTCAAGTGTATAGTTCTTTGCAATAGATGATAATGTGAGATTCTGGCATGTGACTTGAGATAAGTCCACTTGAAACCAGCCTCTCTCTCAAATTTATCACAACTTGAGAGTGATTCTCTTTGACAAGTGCAAAAGCGCTGTATTGTGCTATAAATTTTATCTTCAAGTGCTGAGCTCTGATTAACACTGCTGCCTAGGGAAAAACGACGTATGAACATTAGGATGTTTTCTCTTCTTTCCACCGATAAAATATATATTTCAAAGGCAAGTTATGAAAATTTTTCCATGACATTTTCAGGTGATTCAGATTAAATGGCAGATAAAATTCTTTGAAAAACTGCAGAAAAATATTCACAAGTCTTTTTTCAAATCAGAATTTTATTTAAAGGAAATTAGGCAATGTCTGAAGGTACATTTGACATTCATCCTTAGCATGGACGAATAATTAAGAAGCTGTATTAGAATACAAAAGCAAAGATGTGGGCGTGAATTTAATCAGTCACCCATGTGATATCTTTGTTTGTTTATTGTTTTACTTAAGTCACTTGTTATTTGCAGAACATGTACCATGCTTACTTATGTAACTCTGTAGTAAAAAAACAATTTTTTCAATAGACTTCTATAGGTAATATGGACATGTTTCTTCAACATTTCCCCCCTATTTTTTCCACAGATCTGTAATGACGTCAAAGCAGTGTTGATGGCTGATGTAGCGCACATTTCTGGACTCATAGCCGCTCAAGTGATTCCTACTCCATTTGATTATGCTGATATAGTCACAACGACAACACACAAAACTCTGAGAGGCCCTAGGTGTGATTTTATTCCCTTTTTAAATAAATTTTTTACAAACTATAGGTATCTTTTCCTCAACAGAGCTCTCTGTAAGCTATAAAGCCTTGATCAAAATAATTAATGAACCTCTGAAAAATGTTGGTTCATTCAATCACTTCCTGTAACTATTCATTGTGTGATACCATCTTATTAGAGTTTGACAAGCCACTCTTATATTGAAATCGATTTATAAGGCAGAGGATCAACAAGAATGATATTTCATGACATTTGTGAGGTTTAACAGAACCTTAATGCATCACTTAGAAGACTCCTTGAGAAATGCATACATCTAAACTAGAGAAGATTGTTTTGTTTACTTGCATGCTTTTAGTCATGGGCGGATGGGTTTTGCTGATCCAATCTTCGACATCCCTATCGTGAACATTCAACTAAAAATGTACAAATGGACACAGAATTTTTGTTAATAAAATCTTTTTTATACTTTTATCATTGGATACATGCTTCAACTGCTCATGAATTTTGTTAAAGTTGCAAGGAAAATTCATTGTTACTTGAAAAAAGAGTGACACGATAAATTGAATTGAATTAAATTCAGGCAATCATTTATGGTTTCTGTCAGTATTTGAAATTAGGCTGAAGGCTCAAAAGCCATTTTGAGATGCAGCTTTTATTACTAAGAGCCAATTTCAACAATTTTTTTTTCAATTTTTACTTTATTCAATGCCCAGTCATTGGTCTCATCAGTTTTAAACTTCTCCTGACAAGTATCGCACGGTAAGTTTTTAAGGCATCAAAAGAGGAAAAAATCTGTGTTTGCTTGAATGACACTTCTTTAACACTAACGTTGACCGGACTGTGTCTTACTTTTGTAGAGTCGCTTTTGATGTAACAGTATTGCGATTTTGAGACTCAGGTTATAGATTACATTCTATTATTTATTTCAACTCAATTTGTTGAAATCAGAAATACTAATTATCGTTTACATCTATTCTTTTTAGGTCAGGTATTATTTTCTACCGAAAAGGGGTTAAAGGAAAGAACAAAAAAACAGGGGAGGATATCTACTACGATTTTGAAGAAAAAATCAATGCAGCAGTATTCCCTTCGCTTCAAGGTGGTCCTCACAATCATGCCATTGGTGGTGTGGCCAATGCCTTGAAACAGGTCAGGCAGGTTTTTTTTTGTACATCTTTTCAATCAAGAGTCCATTGATCAGTGGGTTTAATAAATTGTGCTTAAAAAGCTTCCAGTTCTAGCTAGAACTGGAAGCCTCTGCGAGTTTTACACTTTCTTTAAAATTGTGTGATTTGGTCATTGTGGATTTACATGAGAGCGCTTGCAGATGTGCGTTTAAGGGTGGACATTCATTTTTTTTGTCAGATTTTTCATTTTTGCAATACAGTAGCACAAATAATGGATATCATCATTATAGATAGCTGTAAAAATCCATGAATAGAATATGATGAAAATGAGTGAACCTTCAGGGATTTACAATTGTTGCATCATATTTTGCCTAGAGCATGGGATAATACAAAGAATTATACACAGAGTACCAATAAATTTGGTGTCTCTTAATTCCTAGAGTTCGATTTTTTTTTAAATGTTGTTCCTCACTGCCACCTAATCATGATGAACTACTTATTAAAATTAAACTTTTTGTGTGTCAATCTCAAGAAAAGCAGGGCTGAAAAGGGAATGTTTTAGTATTTCATTTAAAAAATGCTGAATTTGAATTGTTTACATCTAGTTCATTTCCTCATGCTTTGACTTGCAGGCTATGTCAAAATCATTCCAAGAATATCAACAGCAAGTCTTAAAGAATTCCAAAGCCATGGCTCAGGCGCTCATAGAACGTGGTTATCATCTAATGTCAGGAGGAACTGACAACCATCAAGTCTTAGCTAACATAATGAAAAGCAGAGGTGTTGACGGGGCCAGAGTGGAAGAAATCTGCAACAGGGTCCACATAACAGTTAACAAGAATGCCTGTTTAGGTGATAAGTCAGCACTGATACCCAGTGGCTTAAGATTAGGTAAGAAACACTCCTCCTCTATTTACCAGCGGGCATGGTCAGACACCTCCCGTTAGAATGTATGCTCTATCATCAAATTTTTTGGAGAATTGAATGAACGAATTCAAAATTTCCCTTTTCAACTCATAAGAAAGTGATAGTAGTTTTTGGATTTCTAAATACAAATTTTGTGCTCTCTACAAAACTGAAGCTTCTTGAATCAATTTGGGCACTGAACTTATTTTAACAGGTCTTATGATGAGTTTTTGAGTCTTCCTAGTGTACTAAATTAAAGAGGGTTTTTGGAAGAAGGACTCTTAAAACATGGGCTAATTCGTTTCTCTAATCTGTGTTACCCTGACAAACAGGTAGCAATGATCATACCTACCTGCCATTTGTCCAGATATCTGCCAGAGAAATGAGCACACCAAGACTATTATGGGCCCTCCTTTCAAAACCTTCTTCAATTCTTCTTTTTCATTTTATGTATTTACACATTAGTAGTAGGTACTAGTTTATAAAGTAATTTTTACATTAGAAGTAAAAAACCTATTTTGTATGAGAAAATTATTTAAATATAAATAGATAAAAAGCATTGTTCTTTACACATTTAAGCTATTTTGAATGAGAAGAGTGGGTAATTTTTAAACTTGATTTCAAGTTTTAAAGGAAAAATATACTCGCTCTATGAAATTGTAACAGCTCGAGTTGTTCAAAACTATTATGAGCTATTTTTTCCCGCCAATATAAATTTTTGAAAAAGTCTCAGGCGGGGTTTCTTATAGTTCTTTAAGTTTTTTTTTTTTTTAAAAATAGGTATCTCATTTTTAGTGTTTGAATTTCTTCTTCTCTCATAAGAACAAGATTCAACAGGCTAAGACCAGCAGCCTGATTGTTGAAATTTATCAAGAATCGAAAATCGATATATTACACGGCGCATAAAGGGTTTTGCCTAGTCTTATCTTGCCAACATAGCCAGTTAAAGTTTCATGAATCAGGCTGCAGCCTTTGAGCATGGCTTTTTCTTGTGTCTTTTTACTCATGTCAGATGGTTCAACATACTTTGTTTTAAAATCAACTAAAACATTTTGTTCATTTTTTTTCTTTTTCAATTCCAGGAGCTGCAGCTTTGACCTCCAGGCATTTCAAAGAATCAAATTTTGTTGATGTCGTAGCGTTCCTTGATCGAGCTATAAGTATAGCTGCTGATGCTAAAGGCAAATCTGGTAATGATTAAAAATTATTGTTAATTGAGGTTTTGCCAGATAAGATTTTGGTCAAATGCTCATGCAGTACAACCTATTTTGGCGATCATTTTTATCAAAAAAATAAGAATAAATCAGTTATTAGAGCCTCAAGCCTTCCATGCAGTTAGAAAGCTTTAAACTATTACAGCAACTGATCAGGAAGCAATCTCTAAGAATCTCTGGTCTTGACTAAAGGTGAAAAATGAAAGAATGGAAGTCTAGACAGGATTCGAAATCAAGAACAATGATACCTGTTTCCTTATGGCAATTTTTTAGCCCATAGTCGTCAGCCAAAGGCGTCAGAATCATGAATCTATCCCTGGATCTCTTATTCAATGTTTTTGTTACACATAAATCTTTTATCAGGAGTGCAAATTTTCCATCAAACTTTAGGAGTTAACCATTAACTTTCGCCCAAACTCTCCTATTTATGTCTAATTTCTTGTCTTTATTCTAGGTTCAAAATTAAAGGATTTCAAAGAATTCATTAAGAATGATAAAGACACACTAGAAAAAATGCAGCAGCTGAAAAAAGAAGTAGAGGAATACGCTGAAAACTTTCCAATGCCTGGATTCGAAGATCGCTAACTTATCGTCTAAAATTCATGGTACATTTTTTTTTTATTTTAAAAAAATTAGTCCTAAATATTGGACTATTTTTTAATGTAAAGTGAAACATGTCATAAAGATATTTTTATTTTTGAAAAATTCCTTCAAAATATCTATAGCTGATTTCGAAGAAAATTCTTCTGTTTTGATTGAAAATCCATAAGAACTTTTTTTTTACCGTAATCGAAGATTTTGAAGTATGCTGCATGCTTAGTTTATGATGAGATTTTGATATGTGACTGTAACACCGGTGATTTTTCTTTTGGACTTAACAATATTTGATTCTCACGTGTGACGTGAGTCCTCCTAATAGACATCACACACTGTATTACCAGGGACGTATACATCAACTTCATTCTACCTTTCGGTTTTATGATCAATAACAGAAGAATCCCAAATTTGGCTATGAAATAATTTGAAAAAATATCCATGCAACCGTATTATTTATTATTTTCTTATGAAAAAAGAAAAACTTAAAAGTAATTGTTTTCCATCTCTGTTGTTAAACATAAAGAGATTAATTTTCAAGTATAAAAACAGTACCAAAAAGTTTCTTAGAAACAAAACTAAATGAAGAAAGAGTGAACCAAAAATAATCATTGAAGAAATTACAATCTATTGTTGTAAATCTGTCTTTATACTGAAAAAATTACCAAAATTCCATTTTTAATAGAGTGTGAAATACAGTAAAAGAGGTGCCTCTTTTGCTGTCAACTGTCATGACTGAAAAATTCTTGAGATAGTATAAGGAAATTGTGCCATCAACCTAATTTAATATGAAATTTATTAATATGAATATATGGAGTTGAACTCCATTGGTATTTTTCCAGTGCTCTTAATTTAAGTTGTAAAACCTTTGTCAGCTTGTTAAGTTATTGAAAACTACAGTGAATTTACAGTATTTTTTAAAAGTCGAAAATTTTGTAACAATTTTTTAAAATTTGATTTAGAAATGAATAAGGATACTCAGATCGCTACTGTATCTTTAATTTTGAAAAATGATGTACCTATTGTCTTCATTCAAGAAATCAAAATTAAAATAAATACTCCGCTGGCTAGTTCTGACTTCTTTATCTCCTGGAAAATATTAATGCTGAACACAAATTCTTTAATTTGTAGGTGTGCTAAATTTTTGATCGTCTAATTACTTAATATTGTAATGTAATGTGTCTCTATTGGTATGGAAAGTAATCATGATTTGCCAGTGATTGCAGAAAATGATATTGATGGCAAAAGTGGAACACTACGTTTCTCCATTGCGATGTTTTAAAACTTTCACTCCTATTTTATTTTTTGTAAGAGAAAAAAATCCATTTTTTTTATAATGAAATCTAAACAGAATATTCTGCTAACAGAGAGAAAGAAGAAAAAAAAAGTAGTTCCCAAGAAATTACGCTGACTAGTTTTTCAAGGAAAACATAAGGTATGATAGAAAGTCTGCAACGTTGCGAAGGAAGATACATTGTCTTCCAATTTGGCCATCGATACAATGCATATGCCCTGATACTTTTGGCAAAAAACTTAAAATTTTTGTATTTTGTACTGAAGCTTGCGTCTCTTGATTGTTAGTGATTGAAGCTAAAGAGGAAGGGAGGTGGAAAAACTTTAAAATTTCTTCACAAGCGGATGTATGTGTTCGGAAGAGGAAGTGAAAAACGTTAGAGGATATCTAATTAAAACCCTTCAAATTTGATTACATGTACCTAATTTTTACCAATACTCCAGCTAACTCCGAATGTATTTACAGAAGAGAGAGTTTTAAACGTTGTTATACTTTCCTATTATTATCTTAGTAGTTCAAAAATGGGTGAAAATAATGGAATTCTCAGAAAAAAAATCATAGTTTTCATGCAAACAGGCAACTCTTGGCAACTGCAATTTTGATTCACTTACTCTTCAGATACCACCGATTATATTTACTCATAAATATTTTTTATGCTTACCTCGTTATATTACTCCTTCTTTATAGGTACTCCCTCATAAAAGTTTAAAAATGAGAATAAATGATTTATCTGTCCGAAAAAAAATCATGGCACATGGCTCGTGATCAAAACATGTTTGGTTGGTAGATACGTTATTTGGTGCTTTTAACAATTGAGCCATTAACACCTTAGAGGAGAGATCAAAATATAGTACAGAATTTAAACATTTAAAAAGTAGGGGTCACAAAAGGTATTACCTACGAAATCAAAAGATAGGACAAGGAAAGAATACATTAAATTTGGAGATTAATTCGTTTGAAAAAGAGAGGGATTTCACGAAAATACTTTGAAAGGATGGTATGGAGATCAGAGTGGAGGGAAAATTTTGGATCTCCTCTGATTAAAATATATCCAAATATATCCTCCAATCGACATGATATGTTCTCTTTAGGTAACGCTGATGTCTCCTGATGGACACATAACTCTTGATCGTCTGGAGTCTCCCGATGAACACATGTTTCAGATCGACACATCGATAGCCGAAGTGCGAAACCACGTATCTCCTTTGCGATGACGTTGCAGACTTCCTGTCATACTTTATTTTTTCATCGAAAAACGAGTCAACTTAACGTCTTGAAAACTTCCTTGATTTTTCTTCTCTATCAGCAGAATCTTCCGTAGAAACAGCCCATACAGTTGATAAGTTTCTCTCCGAAAAAAAAATTGGAGCAGAGATTTTGAAACTCAGCAATGGAGACACGTGGTTTCGCACTTAGGCCATCGATGAATTTGGCTGGAAATCAGGCTGTCAAAAGCGCAATAACCGGAAATAGGACTGTCGGATACATCGCTATTCCCAGTCGATCATTTTTCGGAAAATCCTGACTTGTGAGTTTTATTTTTCGCATTTTCGTCTTTCGGTGCTGCACTGTGCGGCACATCACTCGCATCTATAAAGTCTTTAATTAAAAAATAAGGATAAAAAAAATTTTTATCATAAGATCCGACTAACCCTGTAGGAGTATTACATCCACATGCATGAAGAAAAACTCTGTGTTCAAATTATGCCAACCGCCTTGATGCAACTATTCGTGTCCGATGGATGGTTGGTTGTATAAACGGAGTTATAAGCGTTTGAATTTTCCAAATTTTGTCCGACCTCTCTTATTGACTCGATCCACTGTGCGGCGCATGGCGATGCCGTAAATGCTTTCTGCTGGTAATTCAAACGTGTTCAGAAATACTACCTGTCAATTGCAAACATCATTTTTGAATAAGAAGAAAAAAATAGGTTGTACGATTTGAAGACAAGTCAGTTCCCCTGTATCAGATAAGTTTATCAGTTTCATCAGTCTTGCACCAACTGCGGTGATGATGTCTCCATAAATAGCTGGAAAATAATTTTGGTTCAATTCAATAGAAAATTTAAATGTAAAATTTTAAAAAAATCCCCTGCAAGAAAATTTAACGGAAAAGTAAGTTCTTTTGTTTTCAGCACAACCGATTCAGATAAGATGCAGATCCGGTATTTTTACGAGATCGCAACTTTGCTGAAATCAAAACCATCCCCTCCGAGCACCCCTCCCCCCCCTCCTTGAAACTCGGATAACCCAAAAGTCACTACTTCTGAATTTTAAAACCTCTTGAGCAACTAAAGCTCTTAATTTAATGTATATTCTTGGACTCGGGCGTAATTTAGCTACTGATAGTCTTATCAAATTAACTATATCGACGGTGAAACTACCAAACCACGTATCTCGTTTGCGGTGTTTAAAAATCTACGCTCGCATTTTATTTTTTTGAAGTCGACCAAATCAATATCATTCCTTGAAATTTTCACAGAATTTTCTCCGCACAAAGAGGAAAGATCACAGAAATTTTCAAGACTAGATGTTAAGTAGTTTTTCATTTAAAAAATAATGTATGACAGGAAGTCTGCGACGTCGCAAACCGAGATACGTGGTTTGGTAGTTTCACCGTCGATATGTAACTATTTCTTTAATGACAATTTTGCGTTCAAGTCTGTGTTTATACTTTTTCTATTGGAAACGACTCGGAAGGCTCGAAAGCCTTTCAGTCATTTGCATTTGTATCGTGCGCGTGTTTGTGACTTGCAAGTTGACAACAGTGTTTTTCTCTTTTTAAATATATATAAACTATCGATTTTAGGTCAGGCAAACTGCCTCAGAAAGTATCGATTGTTTTACCTACATACCTACATTTATAAATGGGCGAGAAGAAGCGTTGCCAACTTTCAAGAATCGCCGCTGGTTTGGTTGCTATCGCGACCCGCTTTAATTTGAGAGCATAAAGCTATCTCATTATTGAAATTCCATGCTTGGAAAAGTTATCGGAGCAAACCCGCCCTCACAATCGGGACAGGCAGGTAGGTAGTTAAAATGAAATCTCCGAGGATTATCGAAACATCAACTTTATACGATGGCAAAAGTAATTTTTAGGGCTCTTCAAAAATGCCCCGTCTGATTAAATTCCTGTAATTTCGTGCGTATATTAAATCGCACGGTTATTAATATTTTTTGATGAATTTGCATGACGCGCGGTGTGGAAATATTCTTTTGTGTGGAGCCGATCAAATATCAATGGACCAGCGTCACCGCGCTACCAAACTGTCTTGTTCCCGGAGAAGACAGGCTCTCATTGTTGTCAGCGTTTAGTCGCTGAATCGCTGAATCATGTTCGTACCTACGCATGAAAAAAGGGTCGCATCGATTTTCTAGCGACATTAATTAAATGTAACACAAACACTTTCAGTCATATCATATCGTGACCAATGTCGGTAAAATATCACACTATCGGGCTGATTATTGAAACTGATAGACAAAGCTATAGGCAAAGAAGACATGGGGAGGGGGGAGTATGTTCGTTTTCGTCAGAGGGTACCTAAGTACTTACCTCTGAATAAGTGTGAACCATCGACAATAGGCATAGAAATTCCCACTATGTACTTATGACATGGGCTAATTGAAAAATCAAGCTAGCTGCGAAAATATGCATGTCATCCTCAGTGTAGGAACGAGCTCTCCTATTTGTTTGAATGATTGATTTTAATTTTAGCGAAGATGCCGTAAAGAGGCATTTTCGAGAGTGCCTACGCATTTTTAAAAATGCCTAATCATTTTGCAAGAAGCCTAGTCTGATATCCCAAAATGATATTCAGTTAAAATCTATATGCCTATAGACATTCTGCAAAATTCCTCGTGTGAAGAAGTCGTGTGCCGTGCCGGCCGCGGTCTCGCGGACACTGAAAAATCTCGAGCTCCTTCAATTCTATCTGTAGGCAACATGGACATCCATTGAACACGAATAGTTGCATCAATGCGTTTGCCATGATGATCTACTTACTTGCGGTGTCAACCGCGACCGGTGCACAGTGAGTCTCGTAATTTAGAGAGGTTGGACATGAAATTTTTTACTCAAACTGCAAATTTCGATGTTTAATTCGTCACAATTTAAATATTAAGAGGTCTTTCATGCAGAAAATTTCACGAGGAATCCAACGGAACCCCTTTCAGAACCTTAAAGTTTTATATGAACGACTTATGAGCTTTTAAAGTTTCCAAATTTTGTCCGACCTCTCCCATTGACTCGATCCACTGTGCGGTGCTGCGCGGTTACCGCCTTCTTCGATGTTCTCCGATGCTCGGTGAATTTCGAAGAGCCTCTGTTTTTTTACTACTTTGAAGATTAGAAAGAGGTTTTTTCTTCAGTCTACTCCTCCCTTTGCGTCGACCAAGGCAGATTCTGCCCATTTCCTACAGATGTTGAAGAGTTCTCCCCTGAAAATATCCCAGTTTTTTATTTCTCTTTGAAGTAAAATGAGAGTTAATTGATCAATGCTACCGGTGATATAACTGATATTCCTATATTAAGCTATTTCCGAACGAATATGCAACAAAAACTCGAACCAAAGGACGGAATTAGCCTAATTACCATTGGCGGATCCAGAAAATTGGCAACATTGTCTTTTTTCCATTTAAACCTATGGAAATGTATCGATTCTTGGAGGGTCCAGGTGCTCCGCCAAGAATCAATTATTTAGCATGTGTTCAAACGGAAGAAATCCAATGTTGCCAAATTGCTGGATCCGCCTCTGCTAATTACATCAGACGTTGCCTAATTTTCTCTGGTGTTTTACTTTTTAAACGGAAAACTAAACAACACCAAAACTTGAAATATGAGTACATTCTTCATAATCTAGGGTAAATTTACGAGAGATTAAAGTCATCGAGCAGTTGAGTCCTCTGTTGAAAAAATTAAATAGAAGAGAAAATCAGGCAACGCGTGAAATGCAGTTCGGTTGATTCCGTCCATTTATAAACATTTTTCAAACGCATGGGTGTTATATCATTGGCGTAATAAGATTTGAGACATTCCCTTCAATTTCTATTTAAAATTACAGGAAATGAAACGTGCGCGATTGGCTGCCCGCGGCGCGAGAGGACAGGGGCTGGGAAGGAAAAGAAGAAGAGGANGGGGGGGGGGGGGGAGAGTCGAGATAATAACAAAAAGAGCCCGACTCAATAGGAATCGGTTAGCGGTTTTTTCCGCGGGACCGGCCAAGCTCCGAATGAAAAAGAGGGAAAAATCAATGGATTTTCTCTCCGCAACCCGTTGGAGTGCCGTCAGAAGCAGAGATCGAATTAAAATTAGAAAGCTGAAATATGATACCCATGCGGTTACATCGTATGACCGTTGCCCGTTACCGTTCTGTCTAACGCACCAACAGGTGCTGTCTCACTTCGATAAATCTGATTCTTCCCTCTTTCTCTCTCCCACCCTCCTCCTCTCTACATGTTTTTTTCTCTCGGAACGGGTCGGCAAGTGACTTTCATTTTTATATGTATGAGAAACGCGTCACGAAAGAGAAGGGGAGGGGGAGAGACAGAAATAGAAAAAAATACTATACGATTCTACGTCACAACGACCTTGATCGACAAGCACCGTTTAAATGGGGGTGAATCGATAGGGTAAGAATATTGAACATCAATGCGTAAGTTTTTTCCATTGTTGTTGGGAAAATTCTCAAGGTTGATGGCATCATTTTTGAGGGGCTTGGAAGACTAGTGGGAAAAGGGCAGTTTTGGGGAAAATTGAGATGTTAATGATTCCAACTGAACTAACCGCTGAAGTCCAAATTTTAAGCATTAAAAAGTAAGTTACCTATAACTTTCTTGCCGCCATAAGCCTCCATGTAATTTTGGATACTGAAGTAAAAAACACCCCCCTCCAAGCCCATTATTTGAGGTTCTCGTTAATGATATCATTTGAAATCTCTACCGATGACGTTATTATGGAGGCGTACGTTGATTAATTGAACGTATATATATATGAGTCGCTTTTATAGCGCTCTTTGGCGCTGTGCGACGCCTAATCGCCACAAAGCTCGGTCTTCCCACAGGTCATCAGGGAGTTGACAATCTCTTATCTCATTTAACACCCCCTGTCGCCAACCTCTCACTGGGCGTCCCCTACGTCTCCTCCCAGGAGGAACCCAATCAAGCATCTTTTTTGGCAGCCTCTCTTCCGTCATCCTATTGACATGACCATACCAAACAAGTTGTTTGGTCATGACGTCGAACACGATGTCATTTTCGACTTCCATTATCTGACGCACTCTATCATTACGGACCCGATCTCTCCTAGAAATTCCAGCTGACCTTCTCCAGAAATCCATCTCCGTTGCTCTTAGCATATCCTGTGTCCGTTTCTTCAGCTGCCAAACTTCACATCCGTATGTTAATATACTTTTGACTACAGCGTTGTATATCCTCCTCTTGTTGTCTTTGGAAATCCGCTGATAATTGAACGTATGTATGCTAAAAGGAACTATGTGCGTAGGGTTTACATGCAGCATAGTTCATTTTAGCATAAATAGTCCAATTTGAAGCTATTATTCCGGTCCAATACAAATGTCTGTTTCAGTAGCAACTCTATTTTTACCTAGTATCTTCTTATCTTAAAAATCATAATCTTCATGTTTGAGATTAATATTTCCCTTATAGTACTTCTTCAGATATAATGATAATTTGTTTGATAAATGCTTGACATTCTATAATGAAAAAATTGAGTAGATAGGTGGTTTTTACTGAGCATAGTATTAAGGGAGGTTCTCACGGACATGAATTTTGTACGAGAAATAATTAATTATTTTCCTCGTAAAAGCGAGAGGTCATCATTCTGAATTTTACGGAGACAAGCAGGGCAGATTTTCACCTCGGAGCCTCAGACGCGCACGCTTTAAGAGGCGCACTAAATTTTTATCACTTTCCAGATTAAGACGAGTTTGCTGAGGGTACATACGCCTGCACTGCCGTGATATAAAAGAACGTCGTATGAACATTCAAATGTTGCCAGATTTCCTTCCATGGAAGATTCCGTCGGAGGCAACTTACCAATATTTTCACTCGAAGGTTCCGCAGATACTAGGTTCAGTCGTGAATAAGACTCCGGAAAATTGATGGAAAAAAATCAAGAAAGGAAGAGTATCGACAAGGGACGTTCTGAGGACCACCCTAGCATGCATCCCCTCAACTTTACGATATTTTGCTCATCGAAGGTCTACCTTTCACGGAATGCATTATGATTTGATCATTTCTGGTCTCTTTTCAGGTCTCGTAAAGGATCAGTTTGTCGAAAAATGCAAATTTTCCCCCACATTTTTTCTAAAATTGACCTTCAGATTCATGTTTAGGCCAGCGTAAGACCTAAAAGAGACCAAAAATGGACGTATTTCTACCAAACGGAACTAAGCGCCAATTTGAGTTCCTTTTGAGGAATTTATAATCCCGGATAGCGCGCCCTGTCAAACGGACCTAAGCGCCATGGAAAAGCATTGCGAGTATAGGACGGAATAAGCCGGAGGCCCGATTCCGCCGCCAATCCAAGCCCCCCTCTACCTTCCTCACCCTATGGCGCTTAGGTCCGTTTGATAGAAATACGTCTAAATGATCAAATCATGATATATTTGTAAAATGCAGATCTTTAATCAGCAAAAAATTGCAAGTTGAGAAAAGTCAAGATGTACCCAAAAACGACCCTAATCGATACCCCTCCCTTCCAAAAAAAATCTTATTTTAATTAAATGGATTTGGCAACGTGTAGAGGTTCACACGGTGGGCTTCGTTCCTGAGATTGGGAGTGTACAGGCTCATAAGTGCGAGTGACGTCACGGAGTGACGCTGTTTTAAGTCGTTGATAAATTTGTATTTTGTCCGATAACCGTCGGAGGTGGGGAACCTCGCTGGCGGGTAAACTTAATTAAGACGTTCCGCGCGCGTTAATAGTTTCGAGACTGTGGCGCGGTGCCGCGGCGGGGGCCCTAATTAAGTTTGAGGATAGTTCCAATTAAATATCGAGGGTAATTTACCCCGCGTAAGCGTCAGAGTGCGGGTCTCTGCGTTGGTAAAACTGCGCGTAATGACGGAATCCGCGGTGATATCACATGGGAAGAACAGCGAGATATCAAATTTTTGGCAATCCTTTGCGCCCCAGAGGCGTACCTAGACTTGTACAGGGTGAAATTTCTTTTGTTTAGAGAGTTTCATAAAGCCCTGTCCACACGAGCGTGGTTCGAGGAACTTATTCGACGAACTGCTCACTGCTCAGTTCCCGGGACTTGTTTCATGAAAGGAGGTATGCTGTCCGCACGAGTTCGTCTCCCGAACTGGAACCGGAACTTCAATAAAACTATACAATTATTGCAAAATAATAGATTATTACGGCGGCCAAAATAACAAAAATAAATGTCAAGACTTGTAAAGGACGTAAAACACAAAAACAAATAAATTCACATCAAAAGAAACATATGTAGAGGCTCGGAGTACGGGGGAAGTTCCGGGTTTAGGAGGAATAAGTTTTCAGCTCAGCTAAAACTTGTTCCGGGAACAAGTTTCTCGAATTAAGTTCCGCAAACCGCGCTCGGTGGACGAGGCCTAATGTTTTCATTATGTATTGGGTTGAAAAGCTGATACAACTATTCTAACTCTTGCGTAGCTAAAATTGCATAATCTTTTAGTTGAAGGAGACCTGGCTGTACGAACTTTTTGTCGTGGAGCCGAGCCAGATTCTCAGGGAAACATCGTCGAGGATGTCTTAGGGGCATTAAAAAACCCCTTCAAGGAGAATTTGTGGGTTTCCCCAGCTCCAGAGAGGAGTTCCGAAGATTTTCATGGCCTCGAAGCTTCCACCAGAAAATTGTGTAAAATTGAGCCGTCTCAGGATTAATTTTGAGCTGTTCTTGCCGAATTGATCGAATTAAAATTTCAAAGGTGATAAAAATATTTCTACTTAGATAGCCAAAGTGCGAAACCTCGTATCTCAATTTCGAGGTTTCAAAATCTCCACTCCTATTTTATTTTTCCAAAATAGCTAACTTAACAACTTAAAATTTAGACAGCATATTCCACTAGAGTCCGTTTCAGATAACTTTCCCCCCTTTTCGCTGTATGCGTGCGGTGAGGAATTCCCTATCCCCTACATCAAAAGAGCAAAGTTATCTGCGACAGGTTCTAACAGAGAATTTTTAAAAAAAATTACAGTGACGAGTTTTCCGAAGGAAAAATAAAGTATGACAGGAAGTCTGCAACGTCCCACACGGAAATACGTGGCTTCGCATTCTGGCCATCGATTTAGCAAAATCTCCTACATTTCTATGGAGGGGCTTAGCACGTTTCTGGGTAAGGCCAGCCCCCTCCCCCCCCCACTTTCCCGGCACCATACTAATTCCGCCCTTGCCTATTTAGAGAAGAATGATAAAACTCTCAACTTCTAGTTTTCAAGAGTCGGATGCGTATGCTGGTATACTATCTAGGGAGAGTAGGAGTAGGCTGGAAGCAGTGCTTCCATCTTATTCCTATGACGATTCATTTTATGTAAACTTTTAGTTTAGACTGCTCCTGGTTTCAAAAGGGACGTCGGCGTTTCGGCGAGAACTAATATGCCATTATACCGGAGAGAGCAGTTAAAGTCAAATTTCCGAAATCGAGTTTCCTTCGAAATTCGTCAAATCTCTTGTAGAAAAAATCGCTGAAATAGCTTAAACAGAAAAATTCATCTTAATTGTATGAAAACTAGAAATATGAGTAGGCCGTAAGTGCGCAAAAAAATGACGCAATTTCCGGCAAAATAGCCGTAACTAGCATTATTCCTCCGGGGGGCAAATGAAAACAGTACTTTAAAATAAAATGCCGCCCTCCTGCCAATCTCTAACCTGAAAATGTGTTTGATTTGTTCCCAAAACGCAACAACGAAATCTTGCATAAGATAGCACTTACGACTGCCTTGCTTGGCACTAGCCTAATATGAGTATGAATCCCTTTTTATGTAATTGAGATAAAATTGGTCGATTTTAAAATCATCCATACAATTTCTAAGAGTCTTTTGGATGATTAGCGGCAATTTGACAAAGAACGGAGGCTTCTTTCAATAAAATTTTCCGCTCAGACGCTTCTGAGCCCGTTTTCTCAAAACTTCATTTTCGCACTTACTGCTCTCCTCACTATCACGGCAGAGTACTGCTTCCATCCTTTCTACGAAGTTTCATTTTAAGTAGGCACTTAGTTTAGACTGCTCCCGGTTTCGAAAGGGACGGCGTTTCGGCGAGGACGAATTATCAACCTGCGCCCACACGAAAGCCCGCCATGGAGAATCATCAATAGGAATTAAAGAAGACTCGATGAGGCGACTGAGTTGGCCTGATAGCCGTTCTTAGCCGCAGGAAAAGTGCCGAAAGTGTGTAAAATACAAGAGCTAATTTGCGAAACTTTTTCTCGGCCCGCGTATCAGATTTAAATAAGAATACGTTTTAATTAAAGCCACAAGCTTATCACGTTGCACCAGACCCTTGGCAAGCTCCCTCGATTTATTGTATCGTGTTCGGTGCTCGGTGGGTCGTCGCCGTTGACAGAGTTGCTCAGCGTTGCCGGATAGTGCTGACAAATCCCCATTTAAATCTGTGTAATGCATCCAAATTCAATATTCTGTTCGTTTTCTCGTTTTTACGAGAATCAGGATTTGTATAAATATGTAATAATTTTTTTAAAATGTTACCGTTTCAGTATCCTGATCCCCTGGTTTTCTATTTTTTTTTTTTTTATTCTTTTTTGATTAGACGATGGCCATTTCGGGAAAATTTCCCATCTTCAGGCCCTCCTTGATCACTCTTGTGTGACACCTGTGTGAAGCATCCAAATTCAATATTTTTATAGTTTTTTCGTGTTTACGAGAATCAGGATTAATATTTAATGTTTTTTTGTAAAATTTTACCTTTTCTGTTTCCTCACCTCCTGGTTTTCTACTTTTCTAAGATTAGACGATGACCATTTCGGGAAAATTTCCCATCTTCGAGTCCTTCTTGATCACTCCTCTAGGTTTTCTGTGTATGCACTTGAGTTCCAGTCCTGCTTTTCCGCAATGAGCTTCGTCAGGTGATAAAGCCGATTTAAGTAAAACGAAAATGAAATTACCAATTACGCACAATTTATACCTTAGTCGCGGTTGGGTAATCACGAGCGACGATTCACTACTCTAGGAAACAGGAAAGGTAACACATCCAAATTTAATTTCAAAATCTGGCAACCTTAGAGTAACTAAATTGCCAGATCGTCGCGCTAAAAAACCAACATTTTACCATATCGAACTCACTGCGCAAATTGTTGCGATCGAATATGGTACGGTTTCTGAATTCGACTTATTTTTGGTCAAAGAAACTCTCTTCAAATTAATTACATCGAAAGGAACTATGAAACACCGAAGTTCGTCATATCCCCCACGAAAGAATATACATATACAAACATACTATACTTACATTGAAGGCGCTTGAAGTTATAGTTAGTTAGTTAGTATACTTTTAAGACATTCAGCGTCTTATAGATCCTCCAAGATTTTAGATATGTATATGTATATTTCATTTACATATTTTTTGAATTTCATTCAAGTAAATAAATATATCATGCGAAATTTCACAATTTTATTTTCCATGAAATTTTGCCCCCCTAATCTGGGAACTTGGCACAGGACAGGAAGAGTCTCCGAAGATCCAAGGCGCTTCGATATATCGGGCCACAATCGCGCTCGAGAACAGACCAGATATCTCGAAGTCTCGAATCGAATATCCCTCATTAGTTGCAGCGGGGGGTCGTAGACACGGCGTTGGTGAGGCCCAAGGGGACGGGGGGGGGGGGGCTGAGGGGTTGGCCAGGATTTTTCAAGGCAGTGTGCTGAGCATGGGATTTTGCTCGAGTAGCTGTTCGGCACTTGAGCCGCGTTTAAGCACTGTCGACTGAAATTACGCTCACATAAACATATTTTGTGCACGGCAGTCAAGCCGACGCGACGCGCCGCGCCACTCCTCGGCGTCTTCACCCCGGAAAGGTCGGCGTCGCGACGCTCCACCATTGCCTGCGCCTCTTCGTCCTTCCTCTAGTTCACCGTCAATGAACTCAGCGGGCCGATTATTGAAATTGATAGGCAAAGCGATAGACGAAGAAGATACGCAGGAAAATATAGAGTCATCCTATTACTTGAAACGGGTGGTTGTGACGCACTGTGACAGACTAATTGGACTGCATTTTGCAATTTGGGACTATAAATTCTGGCTCTTCTGGAAAAACACTTATATGTGCATAGGAAACTAATAGCACATACGTTGTTTTTATAGCGGGCTAGAATTTATAGGTCCAAATTGCAAAATGCAGTCCAATTGGACTGCATTTTGCAATTTGGACCTATAAATTCCGGCCCGGTTTAAAAACAACGCATGTGCCATTAGTTTCCCTATGCACATAAGTGTTTTCTCAGATGAGCCAGAATTTATAGGTCCAAATTGCAAAATGCTGTCCAATTGAGAAAAATGATGGACCAGTGGCGAGCCGTGAATGATCGATTTTCGATACTTCCCCATTTGAAGTTATGGTAAAGAATCGATTATCTAGGGGTTCGTTGCGAGCACCCTCTTAATAGATCCATTTCCATAGGTTTAAATGGACTACATTTTGCAATTAAGAACTATAATTTCTAGCTCAGTTTAGAAACAACGTATGTATTATAAGTTTCCTTATGCACAAACGTGTTTTTACAGATAAGCCAGAAATTATAAATTATATAGTTCCGAATTGCAAAATGTGGTCCAAATGGCAGATCAATCGATATCTCTCAAAGCACGCCATGCCACCATGATGAACTAACTATATGTATAGGGTCCTCGTGGGTTGCCTATAGTTAGTCTCTTACTTGTGTCCTTTGTGCATTGCAACTATGATCATTTTCCCTTTAACTTCTTTGTCTATCGCTCTAACTATCAATTTCAAAATTCAGCCCACAAGTCTAACTTGTTATCTGAGAAGACAATAAGAGGAAAACTGTGATTTTTAAAAAATAGGTGTGGTAGAAAGGCCGAGCGGAAAATTTTATACAGTAACTCTTCCATTTTTAAAATTGTTTTATAAGAATCGTCCAAAAGCATGGTTGCCATATTGGTCCACCAATAGGATCGCTCTTAAGTTAAGTACGCTTAAATTAAGCGCACCACATCAGGGAAGAGGATAATTTTACAGATATTAGATGAAATTTGTATACATTTTTTGTTAAGTTGTTTATTTTATCCGATGATGAAATTTTACCGCGTTTGCATAATCAGCGAAGACAAGAGGGAAAATGCAGCGATCTTATTGGTTGAAGCGGGTTATTGTCATCGTCTATTACTCCCCTCCTTTATCCATTGCGAGCACCCGCATCCATCTCTCCATTTTCTTCTGGTCTTCTTTGTCCACAGCTTTGTCTATCTATGTAAATACTCATTTTGCAGGAGACAATTGGATAGTATCAACACGGAACCTCTAAAACAATTTCTATGCAAGTTTGAGAATTTGAGCATACACATTGAACATAGAAAGTTGTTGTTTCGACAGATCTTATTGTTTTTACCTACACTGAAAAAAAAACACATTGGATCTAGAGTCCAGACTCTTGAAAACATTGACAAGATAAAATACTCTCGATTCAATCAGATTTTTGCTTAAATCGAAAGGAAATCCGCTCAAAGTGAGAGGCTTGGTTCTCGATTTAAGCAACGATCCGATTGAATCAAGAGTATTTTTTCTTGTCGATGTTTTAAGAGTCTGGACTCTAGATCCAATGTGTTTTTTTTCCAGTGTAATCCACAGGAATCAAGCATCAAAACACGATTCTCTGACTAGCGCAACTGACCCATTGTGTGCAAATAAAATAAATCGAAAGGAACTATGTAAACAGGATTTGCGTGGCTCATAGTTCCCTTTGCTTTAATTATTTTTTTATAATTCCTTTTAGCAAAATACGTCCGATTTTTGTGTCATGATCTCTCGGGTTGCGGTTTGATCCGGAGGAAAAAGGAACTTGAAAATTTTCCAAGTCAGTGGCCTCGCTCGGAGGCTGAGAGTGATCTGAGCCGGGAAACAGAGCTCGGTCCCGGGGTCTTGGCTCTCGCTTCAAGTTGGAGTTTATTCACCGCATAGCACCTTTAATCACCTAATTTCAAGCACTCCACTCCGTTCGGTGAACTCGTCATTCTCCCTTTGATTTTTTCCCCCGCCCCCGCGCCACCCTCGCTCCATCTCAAGTGCGAAATGAGTTCGTGACCTATCTGCATGTGACTGTACTTACAGTCTGAATCCTTGCCTTCTCGTTCGTTGCCAATATAATCGCACCGCTTCGATTCTTCCTCTCCTGTCTTTCTCTTTCCCACTGTTCCTTCTATCTCCTTTTCTCTCGCACTCGTCCTCCTTCCGCAGGACCCAGAAGCGGGTCAAGATCGGTTCTTGAAATCAATGCGAGATTGTCGAATCGGTCATGTTGAGAGGAGATACCGTGCGATCCCTCTCAGATTTGGATTACGTTTTGCAAGGAGCGAGAGAAAAAAACACAAAGGTAGGTGGCCCGAACTGTAAGTAACAAGATGGTATGTTAGTTCTGGGTTCACACTGATTTGTGGGGAAAACAAGGCCAAAAAATTCAAACATTTTTCAATTAGAGTAAACAAAGAGCTGATTAGCTTCATTAGAGCTCAAAAATTGAGAATTTTTTTAACTTTTCGGTCTTGTTTTCCCCGCCAAATAGGGTGGACCCAGCACTATTTCACCACCTGGTTATGCACTAAAGAACTACTGTTATTTTTTATTTTATTTTATTTTATTTTTAATTAATTTTAAAAACAATTTATGTGCTATTAGTTTCCTTATGCAGACAAGTGCACTGAAAAAAACAACGGCTGTGGAAGCTGTGCAGAGTGCAGGCCCGCCACATCCCATCTCGGGCCCTGGTACCAGATTTCTGGCCCGGGCCCCTAGCACAGAGGGGGGTCCGGGGGGCCTCCCCCGGGAAATTTTTGAAATTTTAAATATATTTGGACGCATTTTGAAGCTCTTATGATGGAGATTTTCCATCAATTTCTGCAGAATAATTACGCTTTTTTTTTACTTTCAGCACCAAATACTTTCGAACTGTTGCATTCAAAACATCTATAAAAATTTTTTTGAGGGGGCAGATGATACTTTTCAATTCTAGAGGGAGCCGGGCCCCCTGGACTCCCCTTTTGTACGTCTATGGCAAGGGAGTTGAGCCATTGAAGTCGAGAATGCACGGACAGGGGCCTCTTAGCATCCGACAACAGAAGAAAATGAAACGCAGTTACTCAAAATATCATTCTACATATACTCAAAATCTTGAAAATAGATAGAATCTCTAAAAAAGTAAGGCAAATTTTATATTGCCCTAGCGTGTATTTGAACCTTCATTCATCTTTTGCGGAATTTTTAGGGCCATTTTTTCACTTTTCCTTACGAGACAAGGAATACACATGAATTCGTAGGGGATTGTCACCTGCGTCACGGGCCCCTCCAGGGCCCGGGCCCCGGTACCGAGGACCCAGTATCCCCCCCCCCCTTGTGGCGGGCCTGGCAGAGTGCATATACGGGCTAACATACCGTCCGTTCCGGACTCAGAGGCCGAAAGTTCTGGGTGTAAAAATTGTACCAACGAATGCTCCAAGTTTAGAGGCCAAAGCAAGGAGTGCTACACCCGTAAGTTTAAGCTTCGGATCTGAGCCCGGGATGGACGGTACGTCTATAAATACGGCTTCCACGGACGAAGTTTTTTTTCATTGTACTTTTATGGATGAGTCTGAAATCGTATTATTCTTATTGCAAAATGTAGTCCAATTCTGGATCATTGCAAATAACCTTCCCACAAGTCACCCTCTGGCAACGCTGCAATGACGCTACGGGGTTTCGAGGTTAGATATTGTTAACGTACTCCAGAACCACGTATCTTGTCTGCTGTGTTTAAAATTCTCCGCCCTCTATTTCATATTCTTAAAGGAGAACCAATCAATATTATTCCTAAAAGTTTTCCAGGATTAGCTTTGGGCAGAGAGGCAAAGCCACGGAATCTTTTAAAGAATCGACGTTGAGAGGTTTACTGTTTAATAAATAAATATAACAGAACGTTTGCAACGTCGCAGTCTGAGATACGTGGTTTGGGAGTTTCACCGTCGCTACGCAAGATTGTGCGTACATACGATCCGTGTTGCAATTACGCGTGGTTATGAAACCAGCTAGTAGCTAGAGCGCCTGCAGTTTTTTATGTATGCAACACGGACATCCTTAGAACACGAATAGTTGTATCCAGGCGTTGTCATTCAAAAAGCCAGAGCCCCTTCAATTTTTGCCGCTGAAGATAACGAAATATTATGTTATTTCACTGCATTTGCATTCATCGTTGCGCGAAAAAAAGGCGATTTGGGCATTTAATAAAATCTGAAAATAAAAACAAAGTAAAAGCAATTATAAAGAAAATATCGACGCCGTAGGTCCGCAATCACATATCGACGGTGAAACTACCAAACCACGTATCTCGGTTTGCGACGTCGCAGACTTCCTGTCATACTTTATTTTTTAAATGAAAAACTACTTAACGTCTAGTCTTGAAAATTTCTGTGATTTTTCCTCTTTGTGCGGAGAAAATTCTGTGAAAAATTTCAAGGAATGATATTGATTTGGTCGACTTCAAAAAAATAAAATGCGAGCGTAGATTTTTAAACACCGCAAACGAGATACGTGGTTTGGTAGTTTCACCGTCGATATCTCCTTTGCCGTGTCTAAAAATCTCCGCCTCTATGTTATTTTTTTAAAGGAGGAAAAATTGACATCATTCCTTGAAGTTTTCGCAGAATTTTCCTCGCACGGAGAAGAAAAATCATGGCAGTTTGAAAGAATTGCCGCTGAGCAGTTTTCCGTTTGAAAAATAAAGTATGACAGGAAGTGTGCGACGTCGCAAACCGAGTTAAGTGATTGCCGACTTACACCGTCAATATACAAACATTAATAAATATACAACCGTTAAAATTGGCAATAGCTGGTGCGGCTTAGTTCTTTTTTAATCCTACAGTCGCAGTCCAATTCTTGTTAAGGTAAATCTGAAGTCCTAGGTTCGGAGGAACTGCAGTAAACTGCAATGAAAAGGAAAGCGCGTGACATTCACCTTGACTGAAAATGCCGGGAAGAACGGACAGAAAAATGCTGGAAACTGCGTTGGGCTTTGGGTCGCTCTCGAGCGGGAAAAAGGGAAGCGGGAAGAGGAGCAAGGAGCTCTCACCTTCCTCGACTCCCTTGTCCGAAAGCCATAAATCATCTCTACGCAATATCATTTCACTCCGTGTTAATCGTGACAGCCAGCTCATGGTTCACGGTCCGCGGGGAGACGAATCGGATGAAGTCGAGGAGAAGACTGCCGTGATAGCCCAGAGAGCAGTAACTGCAAAAACGAAGTTTTGAGGAAATGGGCTCGGTAGCTTCGGAGCGGAAAATGTTATTAAAAGGAGCCTCCGTTCTTTTAGAAATTGTTTAAATGATTAGAAATTGACCATTTTATTTCAATTACATAAAAAGGATGTTCTACATATCGACGGTGTAAGTCGGCATTTCGGCAATCACATAACTCGTTTGCGGTGTCTGAAAATCTCCGCCTCTGTGTTATTTTTTTAAAAGAGAACAAATTGATATCATTCCTTGAAGTTTATGAAGAATTTTCTTCGCACAGGGAAGAAAAATCACGAAAGTTTTAAAGAGTTGCCGTTGAGTAGTTTTCCGTTTAAAAAATAACGTGTGACAGGAAGTCTGCGACGTCGCAAATCGAGTTATGTGATTGCCGAAATGCCGACTTACACCGTCGATATTCATGTTAGGCTAATGTTAGGATCTTCTGCATGCACTTCATGGTTGCGTTTTGGACACACAACTAACATATTTTCGGGTTAGAGCAGTCTGAAGTAAGTGCCTACCTAAAATGAAACTTCATAGGAAGGATGGAAGCAGTACTTTGCCGTGATAGCGAAGAGAGCAGTAAGTGCAGAATGAAGTTTTGAGAAAACAGGCTCATAATGAGGGATGTAAGTTAGTTTCCCTATGCGTATTAGTGCTTTTACCGATGAGCCAGAAATGTTAGTTCCTAATTGTCAAATGAAGTCCATTTGATCAAATTGTGAGCGTTCGCACTATCAGCCCAGTGCCTAGGAATGGACGATATTCTGCAATAGGAACTTCAATTTCTGGCTCATCTATATGAACACCTATACGTGCATAGGGATGCTATTGGTACATACGTTGCTTTTTAACTGAGCCATATAATACACTAGTTCCTGATGGCAAAAAATTATAGTCCAAATGAACCTTGCTAAGTAGAAAGGAACCAAGCCACATCAGCTATGGAGCATGAAAACGGTTGTGCAGATTTCCGTGCAAATTTCTGTGAATTCTCTGCATAGTACCTACAAAGCAAATTCCTTAAAACTTTTGAAGGAATTCGTGCAAACGTCCTCGTGAAACATATTAAATTGCCTGGTAAAATTTGGCAGTAGCTGATGCGGCTCGCTTACTTTCTACCAAACTCAACCTAAATGGATTACATTTTGCAATAAGGGACCAAACTTTTTGGCCCATTTTAGAAACCACATACATGCCATTTGTTTCCCTATACAGTTATGTGATTTTATGGAAAGCCAGGGATAATGCCTCCTTACTGCAGAATGTAATCCACATATTAATCTGGTATGGAGTTACGACTTTCTTCCTTCTACTGGAGTTCGGCAACGCTGTCCTGGGTGCTCCGCAGGTGCATATATATCCAACAGCGACCACGTTACCGCACTTGAACACTCAGCCCCCCACTGTTGCAACATGGGTTAAAAAATCCCTCTTTTTCACCAACGGGGGAAGCGGAAACGCAATAAGATTTAAGCGAAGGCGGCAACGTCCGGTCTGCCCGACTCTACTTCTATTTTTCACTGTCCTACATCTCTGCATAGCGGCGTCACCGCGTCTCTTCAAAGGTGCGCCGCTTTATTGCGGCCAGAGCTGGAGCCGGCCGAATACACCTAAACGAGGGACTAATTAACTTTTTCGGCTTAAACCGCGAGAGAGCACTTAGTTTTCGGCCGTTATCCGTTCCCTCCCCACCCCCGCCGCCCTCGGGCTCTCGCTGGCGCTCTCGGATTTAGGAAAAACGCCGTATGAACATTCAAACGTTGCCAGATTTTTTCCGGTTTAAAGGAGAATTCACTTTCAAGTGTGTATAAAATTATCCTTGAAATTATTAGGGGCAGTTTTATTCTTAATTTAGCCTATTTTTTGATGAAGTCAAGGAAAGGATTTCAAATCTTTCCTCGAAATTTAATATTTTATCCGGGGCAATTTGGCAACTTCCAATTGCTCTTACGGCGTTTTTCCTGTCTGCGGTGGCAGTGCCTACCACTCGCTCTTAGCGTTGAAGAAGCGAAAACTCACTTACTCGGGGTTGGATTCACCTCTAAGCCTGTCCCTGCGCTTCTAAAATGCAGGGAAGCGAATCGGGGCTGAGTTTTGGAAGCGTTCCCGGTCCAAAGTCCTGCAGTTTTGGAACCGGTTCGCGTTTTGGTCCCAAATCTTATAGTTTTTTTTGAAACCGGATTCTAGCCGATTCTAGCTCCGACTTGAACGGTTTAAAAATCGATTTTGGGCTCTTGCGGTAGCTCCTCTAGCTTTTGGAACTAGTTCATGTTTTGACTCCACCGACGCCAAATCTTGCAGTTTCAGAACCGGTTTGCGTTTTAGCTCCAGCTCTTATGGGATCTTAAGTTGTTCATATGAGGCAGCCCAGAAAAAACCAAAAACCTCGGAGAAGGAAGAAAAAAATTCAGTGGCGTGGCGAGCTTTGCGATGTATCGATTTATCTGTCATTTAAACTCGTGGAAAATGATTGATAAACAGGGTGTTCGCAACGAGCACCTTAATTATCGATTTTTTACCATCGCTTCAAATGAGGAAATATCAATATTCAGTAATTCACGCGGCACGCCTCACCAGTCGCCACTGAAAAAATTCTCTTCAGTCCCCTTCCCCACCCTTTAATCCTAGCGCCCAAAGGCTCCGAAAAAAATCCTGGTAACCTATCGCACCTGCCCGCAGTACACTCCGGACACAGTTATTACCCATTAAGTCGTTAAGTGATTAATTTCCACCTTGCGTCGGTTTTTCATCTTAAAGGACCCCCCCCCCCCCAACACCTCTTATGGGAAGCTGCACCATGACCGATTGCCTTCGCTGACTAATGTCATTCGATTCTCCTCAAGATGCTGATCAATAGTTATAATTGCGCCAACTTTCTACGATGCACCGTTTTCGCAAAAAACCTAAAAGAAGATTCAATTATTCAGCGACCATGAATAAAAACTAACAAAGCATTTGAGAACAGGCCCGATGTAAATTAGGAAACAACGTAGCGCGTGTCCGTCCTCTTATCTATACCTGCCGACTCTGGGGCTATCTCCCTCCCGCTCTCGTCCGTCCGGTTGACGTTCCGACTTTCCTATTCTTATGCTCCTCAAGAATCTGATTTGGATGGTCGAGCAAAACGGCGCGGCGGCGCGGCGTGCAGAATCCGAGATAACACTGCCGGTCCGTGCGGGAGTTCCCCTGATTTGTTCATTCGAGTACTGAATGAGGAATCTTTCTGGCTTTTTATCGCCGAATAATTAAATCTCCTTTTAGATTTTTTACGAAAACAGTGCATCGTAGAAAGTTGGCACAATTATAACTTTTGATCAGCATCTTAAAGAGAATCGAATGAATGTTGGGAGTTTTTTTTTTTTTTTTTTCCAACGTGCGTTAAAAAATACAGCATAAAGCTGAAAAATTTTTCAGCTTTATGCTGAATTTTTTAACGCACGTTGGCAAAAAAAAAAAACTCCAACATTCTGTCGTTGAGTGCGTCTACCGCAATCAGTTTGTAGAATCGAATGACATAAGTCAGAAGGCAATCGGTCATGATGCAGCTTTCCATAAGAGGTGTGCGGGGTCCTCTTCGAAAAATGGTCATGTTTTTTATGTGTGGTCAATAATCACCGGTACAAGGGTGTGAAAATATTCATTCGGGAGGGGCGGGTTTTTCAATTTTTTGCACGTTTTTTTCCAAGTTTTTCTCCCCTCGGCTCGGGTTTGTTATATAACGCTGGGCTTGACCCCCCCCTCCCCCCTTGTAATGCTGGCTCGTACCCCCTCCCCCTAAGTGCGTTACGTAATACTTGAACGGCCCCTTATCCATACCGCAGGACCATACCTCCATCCTCCCTTAGTGTGCACGGGTTTTATGAACGGCATTTTATCACCCCCTCAAAGATCCAAGTCGGACGAATGAGGTGATAACGTCTCAGTGTTGTGAGAATAATTGATGTTGTAACCCACTTGTACCCGGGAGGTGATAACTTCACGCGGTCGGCCCAAAACCGTGCTGAGGGTCTTCATCCCAAGCTGGCGTTACTATTGCGTCAGTTAGGAATCCCTCGCATCCATGCAGGGCCCTGTCCCCCCTT